>ONZH01030297.1:0-504384 GCA_900303285.1 Rhinella marina
TAGCTTGATTCTGATTCTGCCAGTTTTGACCCCATGATCTTCTGGGTTTGGAGGCTTCCCAACTCTCTCCTAATGGCAGATGTCAGGGGAATGGAGACCTGGGAATACTGGTTATCAACATAACCAATAATTCATGTAATAATTTATTCCATGGGGTTGTCTCATGAAAAATGTACTACAGTTTTCAAACCAGCCCCTAGATCTGAATACTTTTGTAATTGCATGTAATTAAAAATTTTGCATAGCCACTGAGTTATTCAATAAAATGTATCTGTATAGCGCCACCTGCTCTTTTTCTTATTTCTTTGTGCTGCTCACTGAAAAGGCCTCACATGCTCAGTTTCATCCTTCAACTGCCTCCTGAGCTGTGATAGGGAGAGCATGGACACGCCCCCTTAGTTGCAGCAAAAAAGACACTCCCCCTGAGCTGTCAGCTTGATATAAATCTAGCAGAGCAATGAATGGGGAGATCTCTGGATCCATGTGAAGTACAGGGCTGGTTCTAGCTTTGTTAAAAAAAAAGAGACTGTCACGTACTATATGATGTCTGATTTTTATTTTTTACATTAGTGATGGTGTAACCCCTGTTGGTTGAATGATACCAAGTCCACCAATGTGTCCTTCTAACATACAAGGTACTCAAGACAGGATATACAAGAGGTAGTCTGGGTTTTTCTCAGGATAGGTCATCAATATCTGATAGATGGAGGTCTGACTCTCAGCAATGCAGTTCAGCTGTTTAAAGAGACAGCAGTACTACACTGAGCACGGGATTCATGGGATAATCGGTTCATTTAAAAAAGTGAAATTGGTTGCACTTTAAAATGCAAATTAATAAAAAATGCGTACCGTTATAAATGTCTATGGCAGACTGTATAGGCACACGGTTGTTTACTTTCATCTATCGGCGTGATTGGCGTCTTCTCACAAGGGAAGCAAGATTCATGTCATTTCTAGCATTTCACATGTGAGTTTGAATGGAATACCCCCCCAGCTGCTAGCACGCCTCAGTCTGCGTAGTTTGTATCAGGAAACAATCGTCACTCCTCCCTCTAGTAGGAAGGGACAGGGCTGGGCTGGACAGGGCTGACTTTCCATTCTGTGGAGTGTTGCAGGGGAGAGAGGCTGGGGATTCGCAGAGCTCCAGGCTGCAGCTTGTCAAGAGCTAAGCAAAGACAGGTAAATGGGATTCATCCTTAGCATCATGTAAACCTTGTACTTATGTATCAGTGGGTTACTATAGGCTTTCCCCCAGACAAGGCCTGAGCTTAAAGCTCTATGCAAATTTAACTTTATATAGTGTCAAACCAGATAGACGTGGGACACAAGGATGACTTTGTATGGGGGGTGTCACCCTTCCAGTGCAATGTGCATGCTGCACCATTCATTCAGGGCCTCTGTTGGGAGACACACAATGCCTCACATGTTATAAAATGATGTATGTGCCTTTATCATTAAGCTGATTTTTCCTCCCTTCTGTCTTATGTTATACTTGAGATGACCTCGCTTATTACTGATATTCTTTCCTGTTTTCTTATTATTTATTTGAAAGCACATTAATTCCAATGGGGACATGGGGTAGGGTTATACCTACATAATCTAAAAATACAATAAATAAGAACTATTAACTGAGGGGGAGAGGACCCTGCCCTCAAGAGCGCAGAGCTACAACTACCATCTAACTGTTTCCATAGCATCTTAGAAATGCAGATAGCAATCCTATCTTTCTAGTCATTTGTATATATGGGGATTAAATACTGTAGATATTGCTTTATTAATTGTATTTTCTGAATTTGGGGTTGGATTATGAAGGCCCACTTGCCTAGAGCAATCCCTGGCCCTATAAAGGGTTCCTGTAATAATAATCAGTACAAATATTTTGTTTGGAAATATAAAAATGACAGAAATCCTCAATATTCTTGTATAGATCACTAATATAAATATCTGGCAGTTGCTCACTGGCCTGTATCATTTGAATATGTATGGTGGATACATTTTAATGGACTACATTGTAGCACTGAGGGGGGGGCATGTTTTCTAAACAGAAGATAAAATGTTGCAAAAATTAAATTAGTGGTTCAATTATCTTTCTGCAGGGGAAGAAAAAAAAGAATGTTCTCTTTGTCATCATTGATCATTCCTGCTCCTTCCAGAGCATTGGAGAGATCAGTCTCTCACAGCAGCATGCTCTGCAAAGCTGTGACCTTTTACCTACTTTTTGTGAAGCAGCAGTCATGTGGTTCCATAGCAAGTTTGGGGGTTGGGAATGATGACGTCGTTAGAGGGGGGCGGGGATGGCTATAGAATAGGTTATGCTGCGGTTTGTGTCCTTGACTGAGAAGGGAATTTGTAAATTGGTGTAAGAGCAGGTTGGGTGCATTTTAAGGACGTGTAGATATCTTCGCTATTCCGAATGCATGTGACAACCTTTGGTGTGAAGATCATGTGTGCATAGCTATCCGGCAGGAACGACTGCTCTGCGTGGTTGGGAGGTAGTAGTAATTCTCTGGCATGTAGATTATTATAAGGAAACGCAGTAGTATATATTAATTAGAAAAGTGCATCGCTCTGCAAACATTCAGATAAAGGATTACATGGGACATGATCGGGTGAAGAAACATTCCCCCAATCGGCCAAAAACAAGCAAATTCTCATTTACCGACTTATTCACCTCTTTTATACAGGTATAAAAATCCTCGGTTGTCAGAAGCACAACACCTTGTGTAAAATGGGGACAAACAAACTATTAACAGACTGGTAAAGAGGAAGGGGACCCTGCTTACTCCGCAAGAGCTTACAATCTGACTATTTCCATAGCATCTGCACAAATTTTAGTGATCCTATCTTTCTAGTAATTTGCATATTATGGATTAAAATACTGTATATATTGCTTTCATAATTGTTAATTTCATTTGTTGGCTGATCAGATCTTCGTATGGTACATCATGAGAGCTACATCCTATTACCATACCTCTCCTCCCCATGTATTCAAGCCCTCTCGCTGCATATTATAAATTAGGTACAGGCGTACACTGTTGTCAGTTCCTAGCAACACCTATGGCGAAATTGCTCATATAGCAATGTCTGAATGTATTTGAATTAGTAGTACAATCTATGATAATCACTGGGGGCTTTAAGGGGTTTTTGTCCGGAGTCTGAATGAGAACATCTGCCCCTGCCCCGTCTGCTGGTTTACTGACGTAAAGGGGGTCTATGATGCAGTAAAAGGGGCCAGTAATAAATCATGTCAAAGCATCCTATTAGGAAATTCTGACAGTGGAACCTTACGTACAGCAGGGCAGAGGGCAGCTTCTAAATAGCCCACATTTACTAGGAGTTAGGGAGGTTTCACACGACCATGTTCAGACCAGGATACAAGCTCCGTGTGAGGGTCACATTTTCCAAACCAAACATTGCTCCTCTGACCCGAACTCACAACATCATAATGACTTAAAGGGGTTGTCTCATCATAGACAATGGGGGCATATCGCTGATAGGTGCGGGTCCACCACTGGGAACCGCACCTATATCCAGAACTGAGCCCTGCAAGGTGGTGGCTGGAGGACTGTGATCCGGCCACCACCAAGCGCTCTCCCCATAGAAGTGAATGGGAGCATACCCCACATGTCCGACCACCGCTCCCATTCATTTCTATAGGCCCGATGGAAATAGCCGAGCCAGCACTCTGGTATTTTCAGTGGCCCCATAGAAATGAATGGAGGGTGGCTGTGCATGCGCAGTGTGTCCACCACTACTTTCAAGGCTCCATTTAGGAGATAGGTGCCGGTCCCAGCGTTGAGATCTATCAGACAATGGGAGCATAACCTAGCGACACCCTGCACCACCGCCGATCTGCAGTATGTTCACCACTGCTGTCTATGGTGAAGACAGCAGGCCCCTGCCAATCTTATATTGATGACCCCCATCCTGAGGACAGGTCATCAATATCGGAAACCATTTAATTTCTAGACCAGGAGTCGGCAACCTCTGGCACTCCAGCTGTTGTGAAACTACAACTCCCAGCATGCTCCATTCACTTCTATGGAAGTTCCAAGAACAGCTGAGCAGGGGTACATGCTGGGAATTGTAGTTTCACTGCAGCTGGAGTTGTGGAGGTTGCTGATCCTAGTTCTAGACTCAGTATCTGTGTGGTCAAACGGGATGCTGATCCTGTCGAACAGGATGCCCTATGTACTGGAGAGTCTGCTGACGGCATAGTAAAATAATAATTCCGCCACAACCATGTTGTTAGATAATAGTAGTATTATTTATCTGTTCCTGTCATTGTGTCATTTTATTGGGTCCATCGGTATATATTGTCCTTATCTGTGTATACAGAGCGGCTACAATTACTAGGACATGAATGGAGTTTGCTTGGGCTAAGTTGTAAAACAAGCATTCTGGGCGTGACCCAACTCTGTGCTAACTCTGTGTCCTTGGATTGTACCATCAAAGGAGCAGCGACAGTGACTGCCCTGAGGGGGAATACAAACACTGTAATAATAGAATGTCACAATATAGTAAAGACATTCTTCTTAGATGTATATATTGTACATTTCTATACATTTATTGTCCATGATTGGGTCCGATTCCTGCTTTACAGCCTTCCCAGATCCATTCACTTCAATGGAACAGCTGAGCCATTGCGCATGCTGGGAGTTGTAGTTTTGACAGCACCTAGCATGTTGAAGGTTGGCATAATCGATTGATGCATTGGTAGGATATTCCATCAATATCTGATTGGTGACTGTTGCCCCATCGGTTTGACCCTGAACCAGCACCATCCCCACCAGGCGCTGCACCCGATTCTGTAGCAGAACACCACCAAAGTCAATGGAAAGGGAGAAATGATTGGACTGTTGAGCGCTGCTGAAGGGATAGTAGGTTGCAGGAGTAAAGTAACAGTCCTTCACTGGCACGTTTTGGAGCAGGTCCACTGCCGAAATGCGTAGCCGTTTCATAAAGGACCATTTTTACATTTTACCTGGATCCTACTTTCTCTTAAAGGGGTTTTCCAGGCTCCTATATTGATGAATTATCATCTGGATTATCATCCTATTGCTGAGGGTCCGCCGACACCCCATACTCCCACAGATCATTTCCCCCCTGACTGCACTGTCGACGGAACAGGAACCACAGCTCCGTTCAAAGTGTAGTGGTCGCACCAGGTTACTGCAGCTCAGCTCCCATTCATTTCAGTAGGAGCTAAGGTTACACAACACGGCCACTACAATTTAAACAGAGCTGGGCTTCCTGTGTCATCCTGCATTTTCATGGTGACAGGTTCCCTTTAACTTTATGGGGACTCTACTTACACATTTACTATGGTGAGTGCACCTAGACGTTATTGTAAACAGTGCCAAATATTTGGTGTATTTTAGGCGCAATTTGGCATTTCTAGTTTTTAAAAAATCGACTACTGTATGTTTAGCTTGTCTTGGGGGATTCTTTAGCAGGAACTTAAAGGGGTGTTCCCATCATAGACAGTGGGGGCATATCGCTAGGGATCCTCTGGGACCCGCACCTACAACGAGAACGGAGCGGGAAAATGCCCCATAGAAATTAATGGGAACAGGGGCCGCGTGTGCGCGGTGCGCTTCCACTCACTTCTATGGGAGCAGCGCTTGGTGGATGGACCCCCAGGAAATCCGGGGTCCTCCAGCCACAGCACTCCCCTTTCTGTTCTCCTTGTAGGTGCGTGTCCCATAGCATATCCTAGCGATATGCCCCCATTGTCTACGATCGGAATACCCCTTTAAGATGCTACATTTTGCACCAAAATTGCGCTAAAATTCTGGTGTAAAATTCTGATGGGAACTAAGCCCACCACTAGTTGGTATAAAGTTAGAGAAAAGTATATATCCATGCACCAGTTTTATCATCCAGCATGAACGACTGTGATTAAAGGGGTTGTCCAACTTAGAAGGCAGACAACCCAAAATAGATCGGAAGTGGCTGGAAATGGGGCAGGGGATGCGGTCAGGTGAGCTTTTTGTTGTTTTGATTGGCAACATGTTACATCTATGGGGCTTGTTGGTTCCTAGGTCGGACAACCCCTTTAATTTGGTGCATGTCTAGACAGCCTGTCTAAATTCATGCTATCTATAGGATTACTAAATCTGCCCCTGTGTTTTCAAAAACTACTCATGATTAGGCCTCATGCACACGATCGTATGTATTTTGCGGTCTGCAAAAAATACGGATGACATCCGCGTGCATTCCGTATTTTGCGGAACGGAACAGCTGCCCGCTAATAGTACAGTCCTATCCTTGTACGTAGCATGGACAATAATAGGACATGTTCTATTTTTTTGTGAAACGGAAATGCGGACATACGGAAACGGAATGCACACGGAGTACCTTCTGTTTTTTTCGCAGACCCATTGAAATTATGGGTTCCGCATACGGTCTGCAAAAAAAAAGGGACCAGACATGGGAAAAAAAATACGTTCGTGTGCATGAGCCCTTAGAAAGATGTAGGACTGCTGGATGTACAGCATGGCAGCAACCAGGAGAACCATCAGTATGGCTTCCTATATATCCAAAATCAAGACGGACAAGATCTACCATTTATTACCCGGCGTCACTGAAACCCTCAAAGCAACCAAATTTTATTATGATAAGATCCTTTACTTAAAGGGATTTACAGTATCTCATAATGTAAAAAAATTAAAATCAGACATATAGTCCATGACAACCTCTTTCTAACAAAGCTAGAACCAGCCCTGTGCCTCACATGTATCCAGAGGTCTCCCCATTCATTACTCCAATTGTTCTGCTAGATTTATTTCAAGCTGGCAGCTCAGGGGCGTTCACTTTCCCAGGGGGCATATCCTTTCTGCAGTAGCGAGAGACAGTTGAAGGATCGAACTGAGCATGTGTGTCCATCTCAGTGAGCAGGACAGAGAAATTAGAAAAAGAACCAACAGCAGTTGGTGCTATACAGATACATTTTGTTGAATAACTCAGTGGCTATATAAAATTTTTAATTACATTCAATTACAAAAGTATTCAGATGCAGGTGCTGGTTTAAAAAATCATACAATATTATACGTGGGACAACCCCTGTAAAGTTTTCTTTTGTTGAAATATGTCTCTGTTCCCCGTATAGAATGTAACCAGATGTCTTGTCCACATGAGCTCATTCTGGATTTTTCAGAAGTTAATGGTGCCAAGTGACAACTCTGGTTTTAATGTCTTGGGTTCCAGCTGTTTGGAAGAAAAAAACAGATGTGTCCCTTGTATTTCCATCTCTTTAAAGGGGTATTCTCATCTTAGACAATGGGGGCATATCGCTAGGATATGCCCTCCATTGTCTTATAGGTGCGGGTCCCACTGCTGGGACCCGCACCTATAGCCAGAACAGAGCGGGGAGCGCTGCGCCTGGAGGACCCCAGGTTTCCGGGGGTCCGGCCACCACCAGGCGCAGCTCCCCGCGCCGCTCATAGGAATGAATGGGAGCCGGGCCGTGCATGCGCGGTCGGCTCCCATTCATTTCTATGGAGCCGACGGAAGTAGCCGAGCCAGCGCTCGGCTATTTTCGGCGGCCCCATAGAAATGAATGGAGGGCGGCTGCGCATGCGCAGTGCGCCCTCATTCACTTCGGGGGCTCCGTTCTCGATATAGGTGCGGGTCCCAGCGGTGGGACCCGCACCTATAAGACAATGGGGGCATATCCTAGCGATATGCCCCCATTGTCTAAAATGAGAATAACCCTTTAACGAAACGGGTTTAATATTTTCCACCTAGCTGTAAAAGCATGGCCACTCTATGAGAAATGAAGTAGGACTGGAGGTGATGCCACAACCAGATGAATCACACTAATGAATCCTAATTGTGCTCTACAGTAAATATCGAATATAGATATATAAGGGGGGATTTATAATGGCATTTACTACAGAAAACTTGCATCAAAAAGTTGTAAATTTTTGCACAAGCAATATTATTTGGAAAAAATGTGACTTTTTGGCTTTTTATGATCCTTATGATGGATTTTTTTTCTTTTAGTTTGACTTGGCGAGATGGCGGCTATAAATACGCCAGAACCTGGCATGAATGACGGCACAAATTTACATCAGCTCATAGCTGACATACGTTTGATTTTCTCATGAATAGCTGTGGCCAAGTGTGGTAGAGATATGATAGAATCAGTCTGCCTTGAAGGCATTCTCCAGGTTTTTAATTTTTTGGGCTACTTTTAGGATAGGCCATCAATATCAAATCAGTGGTGGTCCAAGCTTTGTGCTTTTGGTGGTGTATGTGCCTCGGGCCCAGTTGCTTGAATTGAGCCGAGCTGCTGTAGTCTATAATACCAAGATAGGCCATCGGTAGGGGTCCAACATCCCACGCCCCTGCCTCCTCTGACGCCTGAACTACACAGCTCTGTCTGTTGTGCAGTGGACGGAGCTGGTTAACGTAGAGCTGGTCCCACTGAAGTGAATGGAGCCAGAGCTGCAGTAATGGCTCTGAACAGCTGATCCAGCAGGAGCCTCCCCCCACCCTGTCTGCAGTAAGATTGTGTTCGGCCGAATCCCGGCATTCTCTGCCGGAACTGGCTGCCAGATCACAATGCCAGAGACGGGGTGTAACTACCATAGCAGCAGACCATGTGACTACTATGAGGCCCAGGGCAAGAGGGGGCCCAGTCTTAGTTGGGATAATCTCCTCTTCTACTGGAGGTGAAAACTTGGTCAGGACTCTACCCTCTAAAGGAACAACTTTTAGCAAATGAGGCAGTGGAAAAATGGTCCAAGGGTCATTGAAAGGGGTTTAGGCGGAAACCCTTCTGTCCTGTGTGGGGGCCTGGTTTGATTCTCGCTATGGGGCCCTTACTTCTCTATGTACGCCACTGGCCAGAGATGTGAAATTAGCGTTAGCTGACTACCTGCCAAAAATGGAAGAGATCAGCAGGAGATTTACCCCCGTGTTTTCTGCAGGATTTCAGCAAGACTGTGTCAGGATCCTGCGGCAAACTATGAGGATAACTATAGTTTGTGTTTACTTTTAGTGTTCTTTTCCTCGTTCATTGTTCCTTTTATGATTCCATGTTCTAAATGTAGCGCTATTTCCCAGACTTGAAACTCACAGTACATATTGGAATTTGCATTTCTATAGATTTTACCTTAAAAAAAATTAGCACATGAAAAGAAACTAATTTGTTTAAAAAAAAATCAGGAAATTTGTATATATTCGGAATATTTATATTTAATGTTTCCAGGAACCAGTGTATTGTTATAGAAACCATTATCATGCATGGCAACTAACTCACTAGGGAACTTCCCCTCTGGTTTAACCCTTTATGTCCTGAGTTTTTTCTTAAAATACAAGGGAAATTATTTGCAAGTCTGTATTCATTTATGTTCCCCTATTATTACTGCCACAAATAAAGTAGGGTCATGAATATGTGTAATTAAAAGGAAGAGCGGCAGGGAGCATGCTCAACCCACTACTCTATGAGGATGTGGGCATAGGGCCCCGATTCTTAGAATCATTGAGGGTCCTAGTGGTCAGACTCCCACCTATCAGTTCCATTGGACAGGGAATAGCTTTTAGTTACCAGAATCCTCCCTTAAGAAATAACTTTAAAGTCTCCTGACATGTCTGTTATAACAACTACTTGCATCCCCCATGTAATAACAAATCTGAAGCCTCTGTTCTTAAGACTCTGTGATGTGCCATTCCTTTATTATTCCTGTTAGAAATTAAGAATGAATTACTAACCAAGTGTAATGAAGGTCCAGATGGATGTTACCAGTTGGGGGTGTGTTCCCGCACAGTCTCAAACTGGCAGCACTGATTGGATAATGTCAAGCTGTGCAGGGACACTCCCCCCCCAACTGGTAACACCCGTTGAAAACTGCTAGTAATTCATTCATAAATTCTAGAAGGAATTAAAAAAGGAATGGCACAACAAAGAGTCATAAGGCTAGATGTTCCATCTACTACATCTGTACAGGATAGTCTTTACATAGAACACATTTCACCCATGGACTGGGGACAATATCATATTCCTTTAATCTGGGGCTAGATAGGTGCTGGATTATGAGATATTCTGGATCAGTGGACAGCCGTAGAAAATATAAACAGAAATTCTCCTCCAGCAGGTAAAATGGTGACTCTTTTGTATAGGTAGATGCCCTGTGAGAGAATGTCCAACCCATAAGCGAATCTTGAAGCAGGACTCCTGGAGACTGGTCTGCCTAATATCCCCAGTTTGGGTTCAAGGCTTTATTATGGGTTTCACGTTTACTTACAAGGTAGCTACCTGTAGGAGGTGCTAGAGAGTTAGTAGTGAGACAAATTTGCATTTTCTTTTCCCATGAAGCATTGCCTGTCAGACTCCATAACTTCAGCTGGATCTCCTCAATTAAAACCAGTACCCATGTAGACAATAGACATACACGAGGGCCCATACAAGAGGGCTGCTCTACCAATATCGTAGGAGTTTCTTAGATGGTCCATCATCTGCTGGTTTTGGTATCCAAACAAGATAATTGAGTATATATCACAAGAGCATAGCTATAGTGGGTAAAGGGTGGCAGTCGCACCCAGGTGACACCCATATTATAAGTGGGGTCCTGATTATATATTGAGGTCCAGGCCTCTTAGATACTGTGAGAACATCTAGTGGTCCAAACAACATTTTGGAACACTAGAAAGAGATCATGATGCCTTGGAGTTGAGAGTGGTCCCATCCTTTGCTATAGGTGGTGAGAACCTGTCCAGCTCTCTCCATTGTTGGCAAACTAGACAAAATAGAGAATCGGCCCAAAGGTATTGGAACGTGGGGGAAAAGCCCAGCCACTTCTGCCCTTGGGGAGTATAACACAGTCTAATCCCAATTTGATAAGGTTATATGACTGCAGTGAACCCCTTTAATGTTTAGCTCTTCGTTACGTAAACCGTGGTATTTAGAATCCCATCAGTGTTTATCTAGCGTGGCCTTAGCATTTAGCTATTTTTACATCTACAGAGTAACCGTATTTGGAAGTTGGATTGTATTTGGATGTTTGTCTGCGGTTCTCAAGGATTTGTGGCTGACTAAATATAGGCCTTCATCCATCTATAATTTAAACTCAATACTTACTGTACCTTATTTTTGGACCATTTTATAGCTCTTATAGTTTTACTATTTTTTTTTCAAGTGATACGTCAAACGGATAACATTGGGAAGGTCTACGTAGTTATTTTAGAAATGCATTAAAAATACTTAACGGCTTAGGCTTCATTGAGATAGCTTAATCCTATTAGAAGTTGGAAGGTTCATTTGGGGCGATAATCTCTTCTGCAGAAGTGTAATATCAGTGCGGTCACCTAGTTCTGCAAAAAAAAATCCATCAGAAAAGTTTAGGTTTAACAAGATCCCCGCAACGAAAATGTCTGACATTAACGTCCATTCATTTGAATGGCATTAGACTGAAGTTCCTTGAGTCCAACAGAGGAAATTATGTGGGCCAGTCCAACCCTGTAAGTATGCTTGCAGCAGCCTCGGCAGGTGAAATCTCTGGCCAGACTTGCCTTTTCCCAGGTGCTCAAGCTTTCCAAATAAAAATATTCATTGAAAAAAATGTCTATAAAGGTTCTCATTCTGCACAGAAGAGCCAAAACCTGTGGTCATAACTCTGCTGTGTACCTATATCTTAAATGGGGTGTCTGCTTTTTACTATTGATGACCTTTCCTCAGGATAGCTCATCAACATCAGATTGACAGGGGACCAACACCCAGCACCCCCACCTAACAACTGTTTGAAGAGAAAGCGGTGCTCATATAAGCTCTGCCTTCTCTGCTCTGTTTACCCGCTCACCGCAGCAATTGCAGTGGTGAGCATGTGTAATTACAAGTATGGCATCCGCATTCACTTCCATGGGACAGCTCCATCTGTTCAAGTGACTAGGACAGAGCCGTCCCATAGAAGTGAAGCGTTCTCTTCAAACCCCCTGGCTGATCTGATATTGATTACTTATCCTGGGAATTGGTCATCAATAGTAAAAAGTGGACAAACCCTTTAAGGAAAAAGGACACTTGTTTCATGACAGCGATGTTTGCATTGCGGATACAGAGAAGGACTACTTCAAAATGTTAAATTGAGCTTGAATAGAGGTGGAGGGGTGTGATATCTATTATTTGCCACTTACCATGCTGTTCTAGCACCTCTCCAGAGGCAGTTTAATCTCTTCAGTCATGCAAATTGCAATTCACATCTTGCCTTCATGAAGTCCTTGACCTCACGTTGATTGTGATCAACAGATTATGCTGATTGGAAGCATGAGTCACCGGTATTTAATGCCAGAGATTTCTTGTACAAGTCAGTCGAATGACTGGTGAAACATCTTCAAGGGAGAATGCAGCAATTCTAGTTGCTCTGACTTATTGCTACAGATATTTATTAAAAAATAAATGTTATGTTTCTTTTTACTCTTAGGGGCATCACAAAGATGGCAGAAGCTCATCAGGCTGTAGCATTCCAGTTTACAGTAACTCCAGATGGAATTGACCTAAGATTAAGCCATGAAGCTTTGCGACAGATCTACCTTTCCGGCCTCCACTCCTGGAAGAAGAAGTTTATTAGGTTTAAGGTAATGCAAGAGCAATTATTTAACTTTAATATCTTGGCATTTGCCTGTTTTAAGGGTTTTATCAACAATCATGAAGTAAAAAAAAGGGGGTCCAAATGTCATTAGTGGTGAGGGTGACATTCACGTTCTCCACAGGAGAGGCAAAAAATTGCAAGTGTGGCCACTTTTATACTTTCCTTCTCAGGTCAGGTTTTATTCAGTTTGTTTAATGTGTTACAATGTTTCTTTAACAGAATGGGATCCTCACCGGTGTCTTCCCATCAACCCCAACCAGCTGGTTAGTCGTAGTGGTCGGTGTGACCTCCACATCAATGTACACCAAAGTGGATCCATCATTTGGTTTGATAGAGAAAATAAACCAGGCACTTGCTACCACGTAAGATTTTCATTTTTCATGTGTGACCTTTTTTATGTAGTTTATAAAGGACTATCTGGTCTGTCAGAATGGCCTGGTCTGTAAAAATATTGTGGGCAGGCTCTATGTGCTAATGGTACTACTTGTAATTGACATAATCCCTAATGACACGGGGGTTGCAGTACCAGGCACAGTGAAGAGTGTAAATTCTACCAACTCTGGTGCATAGTATACATTGTACCAACTCTCTATTTGGTGTCACTACCCTACTGGCCAGTGTGATGGGCGTATAAACACTGAGCAGTCAATCAATTTTTAGCCCTGCACCATTTTTCTGTAAATGTTCCTCCTGCTGATATATCCCTTGAGTCGGTCCCTTTGTGGGTCACCTTATTGTGCTATTACCTTGTAGCATAGGGGGTCCTAGGTTCAAACCTAAGCAGGGACAACCTCTGTATGGAGTTTGTATGTTCTTCAGATGTTTGCATTGTTTTCCTCCTCATTCTGCTATTAGCTTGTAGCATAGGGGGATGCTAGGTTCAAACCTGAGCAGGGACAACATCGGCATGGAGTTTGTATGTTCTTCAGATGTTTGTATTGGTTTCCTCCTCATTATGTTATTACCTTGTAACATAGGGGGTCCTAGGTTCAAACCCGACCAAGGAGAACATTTTTATGGAGTTTTTATGTTCTACAGATGTTTATATTGTTTTCCTCCATTTTTCCTCCACTCTTCAAAGATCATCCTATTCATTTGAGTTCCCATGAAAAACAAAAGTTGCCAAAAAGTTCACTTTACACACTGCTTTTTTTGTACTTTATTGCTTATACAGAATAATGTTTATGTAATTTGGATGTAGAAAAAAAACTTTTCACAGGTTTTACTGGGCATTTCTGGGTCTTTTCTATAGAGATTGCTTTTGCTGTGCTGTTAAAGGCCATTTATTTTTTGTACCAACACAGCACCTTTCACAGGTAGAGGTGACAATGGTTTACGGTGAGACAGGCTTTTCTTTCTTCATACGGCAGTATTATTAGTAATGGAATGGTTTTTGCTGATCCATGACGGAGGCACCAAGGTGTTAGGGAACCCATGACTATCTTGAAGTAAAGTTGAGGATACCAATTTGATTACAGCCTAATTTGCACCACTTGCACAGTGCCATGATGTACTTACTGCATGACCCATGATAATCTTAACAAGAGTTAATATCGATAAGTCCCCTTTATATACAGGTGTCCAAAATTACACAATATAGTGGTCTGACTAGTAATTTGTATAGAGGCAAAACAACGTTATTGTCATTAGCATCTGCACCTCTGTTGATGCATCTCACTATTTTATTTGTCTCGGCAGCAGTTGCCTGACACTGGTTGCTAAAGTGAAGTTTACTGTCCTCCAGTATCTTAAAGTCATTAACGGTCAATGACGGTTTTACCTGATGTTACACTAGTTAATACATAATTGTACAGTTGGTTTCCTTGGCCCAGTGCACAATGCCAGTCTGTCCTTGCCGAGGAAAATGTAAAATGTTACTAATTATATGCTTTAATTTCAAAAGAAGGAAGCCAATCTTCAATTTTTTTTAAAGGGGGTTTTCCAGGAGTTACATATTGAGGACCTGTCCTCAAGATAGGTCATCAATATCTGATTGGTGGTGCTCCAACTTCTGGCATGCCTGCCAATCAGCTGTTTGAAGAGGCCGCGGTGTACCGGTGAGCAATGTGACATCACATTCATCGGTGACATGGCCTTTGTGCTACTCAGTACCATGGGCCTGGGTCTCAATATCAAGCACGGCCACTATACAATGTATAGCTCTTTGGTTGCAGGGGCGGACTGGGAACTTTAAGTGGCCCTGGAAAAAATACTAAAAGTGGTCCCGTTTTGTAGTCAGGTCCAAATTGATGGAAGGTAGCGTCAGCAATACCATATTGTGGCACATTATACCACCCCAACACAACCACAGTCCATCACAGAATTCTGCCAGCAGCACAAAATACGTCCCCAAAAACTTCCACTAGCCGGAAGTGAAGAGGACTCAGGTGGCCCCCTGGCCATCGGCCCACCGGGAAATTTCCCTGTAAGGTCTATGGCCAATCCACCCCTGTTTGGTTGAGCTCTGTGGTCTCTTCAAACGGTTGGTGGGGCTGCTGGTGTTCGGACCTTTACTGATCAGATATTGGTGACCAATCCTGAGGGTCAAACACTCAACACTACAGAGATTTTGCGGAAAGATATGGAGGTCAGTTGGACATTATTGCGCAGTTCAAAAATAGAATACTTTTTGTGCTGGAAACCATTTCAGAAATGTTGGATAATTTGGGGATTATAAGAATTTTACTCTGTATCCTTTCTATGTTATAAAGTCACGTTGATCTTCAAACGTACAATTGTGTTCTCTTTTCCATCAGTGGCTACATGTCCAGTCAGACTCAGAACATTGTCAGTAATGTCCTCTTTGGCACAGGCCTTTGGGTGGCCTTGACCGCAACAATGCGATATTCCCTAAAGATGCTTCTGAATTATAATGGATGGATGTTTGAAGAGCATGGAAAACTCTCCAAGAGTACAAGGTTATGGATGGTGAGTAACCTTGAACTGTATAAGTAATGATCCATCCTTGTGGACTGATTGTAGAGTTTAGGGGTAGTTCCCTACAGTGAACAAATGACCTTCCTTAAAATATATTCCAATAACATGTTTGAAGAGCAAAACACGTTGCATTAGGACCTTAACACTGACTTGTCCTGAATTAATGGGTTCTAGTGCTCAGTCTAGGCAATAATGGCCATATCTGTGTGGACTTCCATTGTTTTCATTGGTGGGATGCATGCATCAGAAAACAAGCACTGGGACTTGGTTGTAGTCCAGCTCCCCAGATTTCTCTACAAGTTCTGTTCTTCTGGGTGATTCAATGACACAGAAGATGATATTGTTGGGTTCTCTTGTAGATTAAAGTATCTAATGGGTGGGGGTCCAACACCCAGGACCCCCAACGATCAGCTGTTTGAGAAGGCATCGGCTCTCGCAGTGGCATCGAGGCCTTCACTCAGCTTAGTCTAGGCCATGTGACGTCATGTTTATGGTCTAGTTCATCGCCATTGAAATGGATGGGGCTGAGCTGCGATACCAAGCACAGCCGCTATGCAATGGACGGTGGTGTGTATGGTGAGCTAGGAGAAGGCCGCAACGTTGCTGCAAGCACCAGCTCCTTCTCAAACAGCTGATCGGTGGGGGCCTGAGTGTCAGACCCCCACTAATGAGATACTAATAACCTATACAGAGTCAAAGTCAAAAGTCTCGGAAAAGTCTTTTAATGACAATTAAAAAAACGATTATTTTTTGTAATCACTTTGGTGTTTGCTACCCCTTGTTAAAGTGTCCATCAGGTAGCAAAAAATTGGCCATCTGCCAAGTAAAAAATATTTAAAGCAGTCATTGGGGATGGTGTATTTTCAGGTTTATACTAAATCTGATATTTGAATGCTTCCAGGTCAGTCCTGGAATTGGTTATATTGCTATTTTGACTTGCAAATCAGATGGAAGAAGCTGAACACATCGATGTAGGATTTGAAATGGACAAATTCATAAAATAAATTGTGAAGAAGGGTCCCTAAAGAACATTTCCCTCTAAAATTAAAAAAATTCATCCATCCTTCAGCTGCCCCCAACTCGAAAGTAGATAATTGTCTTCAGTCATTTGTTAGCAATATCTGTTTTTCAAAAATATCTGTTCCGACCTGGCAACCAATATAACCTTCATATAGCACCAATAGTAGACATACGATATGTGCAACATGAGCATCAGCATAGGTACCCATTAGGTAAGGGAAGGAGCTGCCACCTATAAGGGGTTGTGCCATCATTAAATTTTATTTTAATATCATGCACCATTAAAAACTAGTTGGTTACAAAAATGCTCCAGTTGTCAGATATTCTCTTTACTTTATTATAATGGAGCCTCTGGTATTTAATCCGTATAGTAATATGCACAACCACCTACTGAGGTGGTCGCACACGCTCAGTTCAATCCTCCAACTACAACCAGCCTTTTCTACAGTTAAAAACTGTGACGGTTACAGGGAGAGAGTTGTAGCAGAAAGTACATGCCCCTGTGATAGGGAGAGAGCTGCAGCGGAAAGGACACATCTCCTGAGGAAAAACACACCCCTGAGCTACCAGCTTGATATATCTCTAGCAATTGGATCAATGAATTGGTAAGATCTCTGGATCCATGTGAGGTACAGGGCTGGTTCTAGCTTTTCTGGAAAGAGATTGTCAAGGATGGGACTGTTCTATTATGGGCCGGACGTTCCGTTCTTCAAGATGCGGAAGGCATAAGACCGGCATCCGTGTTTTTGCAATTTGCAGACCAGAAAAATTGCTATGGCCATGTGCATGAGCCCTTATCCTTTAGAAGCCAGGATTTATCAGTGCATAAGTAGGCCCATTTAATAGGTTGGGACTGGCCAAGTAGAGTACCGGAGGATCCTCTAGGGGGTCCAATACAATAGGGGGCCCTAAGGTCCAGCAGAAGATGGCCTCATTTGGAGAGAACATTGGATTGATCCAGAAATAATCTATTGGACCTTACCCCAAATTTTCTGCACATGTAGTAACAAAGCTAAAAATACTGTTAAAATAAGACGTGCCGAGGTTCTGCATAGATCTCCTCTGACGTGTCTTGGAGTTCCAGTCAGACAGTATTTTGAAACAGACCATATTAATAAAATCTGAGGCGACTTCTGGTGAAAGCTGACAATCTGTTACTCGAGGAATCTTGGACTTGTGCATTTGGGTTAATGAGTTTGTGTACTTTGTTTTCCAGGGAATGGTGAAATTGTTCTCTGGCCGAAAGCCTATGCTTTACAGCTTCCAAACTTCTCTTCCTCGTCTCCCTGTGCCAGCTGTGAAGGACACGGTCAAAAGGGTAGATTTTCTTATTCATTTCAATTAAAAAATTGTTATCGTAGTATATTCAGTCTGCACATTATCCAGTGAAGAGTTGACGAAATGTGATTATTTCAGTTGTGTCGTAATTGTGATTTTCCGGCATCTGGGGAAAAACAGGTCTAACCTCTGTTTTCATTGGCAATCAGGCCTCATACGCTTTCATTTGTGAGTTGATGTGATTCCCATTCAGAGAGTACTGGATTCACAACCTTCCGTAATCCGAAAACCAGCTTGCCTTTAACTCTTAAAGGGTTATTCTCATTTTAGACAATGGGGGCATATCGCTAGGATATGCCCCCATTGTCTTATAGGTGCGGGTCCCACCGCTGGGACCCGCACCTATTTCCAGAACGGAGCCCCCGAAGTGAATGAGGGCGCACTGCGCAGCCGCCCTCCATTCATTTCTATGGGGCCGCCGAAAATAGCCGAGCGCTGGCTTGGCTACTTCCGTCGGCTCCATAGAAATGAATGGGAGTGCACCGCGCATGCACGGCCCGGCTCCCATTCATTTCTATGAGCGGCGCGGGGAGCTGCGCCTGGTGGTGGCCGGACCCCCGGAAACCTGGGGTCCTCCAGGCGCAGCGCTCCCCGCTCCGTTCTGGATATAGGTGCGGGTCCCAGCGGTGGGACCCGCACCTATAAGACAATGGGGGCATATCCTAGCGATATGCCCCCATTGTCTAAAATGAGAATACCCCTTTAATGAAGGTATCCTGTCGCCAGTTTTATGCTGCCCAATCTGAGGGCGCCATAAACTGGTGATGGAGACCCTCAGCAAAAAAATTGGGTCACTTACTTGAAGTGGTGGCCAAATGATACTTCTATACGGCTGCCTCATTAAAATTGCTATGCAGTGCAAAAATAATATGCACAATAGTGCATAAGTAGTACTGCAAAAGAGTAAACCATCATACCAAGACCAAATAGTCAATAATGCACTCCCTCCTCACTGCGGGGGACGGGATCGAGACGGGCGCATACACTTTCTACGAAGCTCGTCTCCTGCAGTCAGGAGAGAGAGTGTGCTATTTGAGTGCTTCTCTTCTCCTCATTTTAGTAATCTGTGTGTGGGGAAGGGGGGGGTCTCAGCACTCAGACCTTCACCGATCATGGCTTTTGATATGTCTCTATTAGTGCTGAGTGAAATTTGGCTGTTTCACCGAATTTTACAAAAAAATTTGCTTTGTGATTAATTATTTCGTCACGAAGCACATTTCTTTGTAAGTAGTGGGTGCAATGACAGGAAACGGCGATTGTGCAGCTCCCTGTCATTGTACCCCTCACATGTCAGAAGAACCTAGTACAGTGGTGGTGAAACTATAGCACGGGTGCCAGAGGCGGCACTCAGAGCCCTCTCTGTTGGCACCCACACCCTGGAAACAGTCTATGGTGTACCAAGATTCCTTATGTTTCTCCTGCCATTCATTAGCGCAGGGCGCACTATGAACAGCACAGGCAGCGCACTGAATGTAGGCAGCCTATTATAGCTAAATGATACAGTACATGGAAGATATACTATATTGGACTGTAGTATTCAGGGTAAATTGCCATGTTGGCACTTTGCGGTAAAAAAGTGGGTTTTGTGTTACAGTTTGGGCACTCGGTCTGTAAAAGGTTCACCATCACTGGCCGAGCACATAAAAATGTAGAATTTCATGACTAAAAATCTATTATGAGCAAAGTCTGAAAGGGTGAATTGTCCTTTTTATATGGTCTTTTAGGAACATGTGGAGAGTCGTTAAGGTTTGTAACCTTTAAATAACGATTAAAGTAATCGACGCAATCTCTAACACGCTGGTTTTGACTTGCCTTGCCTTCAACGATGCATCAGGTTTTGAGTATTGGCTTTTAGCTTCTTTGCAGATTCTGGTCCGTCTTATTTCTTGCAGATTATACTCTAATTCAAGGCTATTACTGACAATGTGGCATGTCCATGTCCTGTTAGGATTTACCTTGTACACATCCAAGGCCGTCTGCAGATGTACGTTTTCCCTAGGGTGATATTCACCGTAACTCTTAGGGCTTATTCAGGCCTCAATGTTTTGCCAAAACTAGGTGCAGATCTTTCCATTATACCATATCTCAGTCTAGGCCCCATTCCTGGTTTTGGTTTACAATCACTGATGCTGCTTAGGGGAGATACCGACTTTCCTTAAATGGGTTGTTTCACCTCAGCAAATAGCGTTTTTTATGTAGACAAAGTTAAAACAAGACACTTACTAGCATCTTCTGGGATTCCCCGGCCCTGTAGATATTCCTCCTCCTTACAGGACGTGTAAATAATAATTGACTCCCTCGTTTCCTCTCATGGATCTCATCGCAAAACAAACAGGATTCCAAAAGAAAAGGTTGCACAGACATTGGCGAGTAAAACGATGAAAGTCCCATAAATTGTATGAAGAGTTGTCCTAGATGCATAATCTCTGATGCCATATTGACATGCATGACGTAATATTTCACTCCTACTAATATTAGGTTTTGGTTAGGCTTGTGTTTGCTGCTTTTTCTAAAGCTTATATACAATAAGTGCACTACAAGGCTGCTCATATTACAAATACCCATAGGGTCCCCTAGCAAAACCTGAGAAAGAGCCCTGCTCCTTTATGACTACTCCCCATAGTACAGGGATAATGTACACAGTGAGGTCACGGTACAGGGATAATGCACACATTGATGTCACGGTACAGGGATAATGCACACAGTGAGGTCACGGTACAGGGATAATGCACACAGTGAGGTCACAGTACAGGGATAATGCACACAGTGAGGTCACGGTACAGGGATAATGCACACAGTGAGGTCACGGTACAGGGATAATGCACACAGTGAGGTCACGGTACAGGGATAATGCACACAGTGAGGTCACGGTACAGGGATAATGCACACAGTGAGGTCACGGTACAGGGATAATGCACACAGTGAGGTCACGGTACAGGGATAATGCACACAGTGATGTCACAGTACAGGGATAATGCACACAGTGAGGTCACGGTACAGGGATAATAAACACAGTGATGTCACAGTACAGGGATAATGCACACATTGATGTCAAGGTACAGGGATAATAAACACAGTGAGGTCACAATACAGGGATGATGCACACATGGATGTCATGGTACAGGGATAATGCACACAGTGATGTCACGGTACAGGGATAATGCACACAGTGAGGTCACGGTACAGGGATAATGCACACAGTGAGGTCACGGTACAGGGATAATGCACACAGTGAGGTCACGGTACAGGGATAATGCACACAGTGATGTCACGGTACAGGGATAATGAACACAGTGATGTCATGGTACAGGAATAATGCACACAGTGATGTCACAGTACAGGGATAATGAACACAGTGATGTCACAGTACAGGGATAATGAACACATTGATGTCACGGTACAGGGATAATGAACACAATGATATCACAGTACAGAGATAATAAACACAGTGATGTCACAAAACATGGATAATGCACACATTGATGTCACGGTACAGGGATAATAAACACAGTGATGTCACAGTACAGGGATAATGCACACAGTGATGTCATGATACTGGGATAATAAACACAGTGACGTCACGGTACAGGAATAATGTACACAGTGATGTCGCAACACAGGTATATTGCACACAGTGATGTTGCGGCATAGGGATAATGCACACAGTGATGTCACAGTACAGGGATAATGCACACTTTGATTTCATGGTACAGGAATAATGCACACTTTAATGTCATGGTACAGGGATAATGTAATGGTCACATTATAGAAAATCCACAGATTAATGGAGCAGAAGAGGGATCGTGCACACAACAGCCATAACCATGGGGCTCCATAGCAGAGGCCGCGTTCAGCCTGCCACTACCCCTTCCATTATCCATACCCCCCGGGCCTCCCTAACTGCACCCCACATCTGTTTAAAGATGTACACCCACTATTGGACGGACCTCAAAGCCATTGCTGTGTCTTCTACTCTGGTTACACTCATGTTTTATTTCTTCTTCATGAAAGCTACTAGTAGACCAATACGTTGAATACCTTGCATTACAGCATGTGATTGGGCCATTATTGTCGTTGGCTTTTCTGCCGAAGCTTTGTGGTGGTTCGGCTTGCTGTTTTCTAATGGCTTTATTGCATTGGACCCATTTAATGGATGGTCATGGGGATATGACAATTTGCACCATTTCATTAGTCGGCGCTACAACGTTGGCATTTTGATACCTGAGGATAGGCCATCAATATTGAACTCCTGGAAAACCCCTTTAATGCTTACCTAAATGTTCAGATAACCTACAGAATGAGCTGCCATGTGTGTATACATTAGTGATAGCACTATATCTGGCCATTATATGACTTGTACCTGGCATTTTGTAGCAGTTTTCTCCTGCACATGCTGCATCTAACTCTCAGTTGTCTCTGAGCCGGTGAGTAAAGGCTAGCTGTAATGATGTCTGCCCATAGACTATACTTAGAGACAGCAGATTCTGCTTCCTAATTCTTCCATGCATTTGAATCTCTCAGAAGTACATTATAGGTACTGAGCAGTATAGATATGAATAAAGCACTTGCAGTAAGATATACGTAACACTTACTATGTCTGCGCTAGTTGGTTTCTCTGCACTTCCTCCCTTCTCTCCCCTTCCCCTCTACACAGGCTTCCATGAAATGATGTAATTTGAGGCTCTAGTCTTCGTTTCACAAGATGGATTTCTTACAAATTTCAGAGAGAACAGAAAGAAGTTTTTTTTATAAAAGGAGGGAATGCAGAAAAAATGATAACTGCAAAATAAGACATTTTTCTCTGATAAGATAATTACAAAGTTTCTTATGGTCACCTATACTATTCATTTATGCAAAGTGCAAAGTGTGAAAGTACAGTGACTATATAGGTCATATGGAAATAGGTTTTCTAAACTAGATAACTCCTTTATAGGAATTTGGATCAGACAACATATATACTATATACATATACTTGGAGATAAGCAGAACCAGGGCATGAAAAGATTAAATATGAAATACGCAGGATGAATTCTGTTACAAATATTAATCATCACGTCTCTCTCTTCCTCTAGTACCTTGAGTCTGTGAAACCACTGATGGATGAGGAACAATTTAAGAGAATGGAAGGTCTTGCCAAAGATTTTGCCGTCAACCTGGGACCAAGACTTCAGTGGTACTTGAAACTGAAATCGTGGTGGGCCACAAACTATGTGAGTGTCTTAGTATTCTTGGAAAGCTGACCATCAGGCCTCGACTTTAGCTTTCAACGTTTTACGATCTTGCACAACATTTGGCCTGCAAGGATTGCTAGAAGTGAAATGTGATGCTGTTCCTGGCTTGCCACTGAATGTTGGCATGGATTGCAGGTGTGCCTTCTGCAGACATCTAGTATATCGGCTGTGATCTTATCAGGGAGTTTGAAATTGTTTTTATATTACTTTATTGCCTCTGTTTGCACAAATGCAGCTTGTGTGGGTTGAAAAAAATGTCAGTTTTGTGATTTCCTCCAGAACACTGCTTTCATTGTTTGACGGGTGCATGTATTTAGCAGAACTGCTGTGAAGTTTTAAGTAGCATCACATTGGTTTTACTGGAATGTAATCTAGTGCTGGCTGATTCTAGTTTATTGGACAATGAGCCAAATGACTTTGTTGTCCCATGACAAACACTTATCCCCTGACCACAGGGTAGGGAGCCTTGGAGACCCCATCAATCACAAGAATGGGTCCCTGTGTTCCCCTGTTTGAGGTCAAGCAAGTGCGTTGTTGCTCCTCCACTCAAATCTATGGGACTGTCGGAGATAGCCAAGTTCTGTATGCAGCTATCTTTATTAGGACTCCTGCCCACGACCGTGGTTTTCTTCTGCATGCCAATCAGCATTGTTTGCAAATCCAATACGGATCCATTCATTTCCGCATCTGCATGTCCATTCCTTTTGTTGTCCATTTGGCAGACAAGAATAGGCAGTTCTATCAGAGGGCAGAATGTACAGTTCCACAAAGTGCATAAGCGTGTGTACAAGCCCTTAGTCCCATAGAGCACAACGATCTACATGACCGCCATGCCCTTCAACAATGCCTCCTGTTATCATACTTGGCAGGGACCTCAGTGGTCGGATGCCCCATGATCAGATGCATATCCCCTATCCTGTTGATAGGTGTTTCTCATAGAACAAACTCTTTAAGGGTTGGACATCTTAGAGGAGGGTTTCCTGCCAGGATCACCCAGAGCAAAGAACCTTGTCCTCGCCCAGAAGCTCTTGTCCTCGAGGACTCCGCATGAACATGCATTACATGGCACCAATTTCAATGAATGGGTGAATGCAGCTTTGATGCCGATTACAGCTGATCATCATAGGTTTCAGCTGTCAGGGTACGGCGACAGTTTTTTGGACCAGGACTACCAGGTTTTGAGGCAGATTGGCCTTCAGGATTTTTTGCCAAAGTCAGATGTGGATTTCAAAGGAATCAGAAGTATAAAGGAAGGATGTATACTTATCTTTCCTGGTGGATCCACTTCTGGCCTTGGCTCAAAATCCTGAAGGCAGATCTGCCTCCAAAAACTCTGTGTATCCTCAGACTGCTGGTGAGTCCTGTGGCAAGTGAGATTCATACTTTGATTTTCTATTGGATAGTGAGGTACAGGGAGCATAGAATTTGTCCAAGTGAGGGTGGTGCAAACAAGAACCCGGCCCTCGGAGGGAGGGTTTGCAGTGGTGTTACCAGGAAGGGTCCAATTTCTATATTTTTTATGCGTTCTCCTCTGTATACACCTTTGCCTAAGAGAATGGTATTATCTCGTACAGCTATTCAATAAATGTGTAACATTATGAACTACAGGAAAACTTATCTGTACAGGAACATATGGCAAGTGTAGAAATATGGTGACTGCTAGAACTGCTAGAGTCCTTAATATTGGAAAAATATGAGACTGATAAATATGGTGCATGTTTCAATGAGTTAACTCGAGTACCTTTACGGTTCCAGGTCAGCGATTGGTGGGAAGAATACATCTACCTCAGGGGCCGTGGGCCAATCATGGTCAACAGTAATTACTATGCAATGGTAAGTCTAAAAGAGGCTTTCTTGAAAAAACATTTAACAAGAATTATATCTACCCAAAATAATGTTCTAGAGAGAGGAAGATGACGGTGGAGCTCCCAACATGTCGCTGCATGGAGTTATTCAGACAATCGCTATTCTATTGCTCTACAAAAACTAAAATGAGGACTACATTGCAAAACTGCATACTAAAGATGTTTAATGTGGGGCACCTTAGTCTGTTACAGGCCCATACTGTAGAGTACTCAGTGTGCATACAGCTTCATAATACAGTTCTATAGGGACTCTGTATAGTGTCATACATACCCTCTGCCCCTACACACTTAAAGGTGTTGTCCAGCTTTTATTCAGTGATGGCTTAACCTCAGGATAGGCCATCACTAGCTGATGACTGAGGGTCCGACACCCTGCGCCTCTACGATCAACTGTTTGGGTGTAGGTCCATCAACCTTGTAGAAGAGGGAGCTCATTCCTACAGTATTGAATGGCATCTGTGCTGCAGTGATGAGCTCTGCCATTACAGAGGTGATGGAGCTGTGTAGTTTCAATGCCGACTTCTGGGAATGTTTCTGTGGTCCGGGTTGTCGTACCCCTGATGATCATCTAGTGATAGCCTACCATGTGGTTAAACCTTCATTTAGTGAAAGATGGACACCGCCTTTAAGCAAAAATGCTTCTTAAACCACATTTAGGAGCAATATATAAAAAAGCACCTACACATTTTACTGTGTAAATGAAGCAGTTGACTGACATGTACACTATCGCTCTATTCAGGCAGGGCCCTCAGGAACCCGATGGTTGGACCTCCATTGATCTAACATTTATCAACTACACTGCTAATAGGTGATACATACTCTTCATGCAATAACTCCTTTAAATGGTCAGCGTGTAATAGTACATTTCACCAGCAGTGGCTGCTGTAGGGAGAACGTATGGTCAGCGGCATAATAGGTGATCACTGGGGGTTTCTGAAGACTGACCTCTGATGATCAACTGTCTGCTGGACCAATTCCAATCCGTCTTGCTGCATAGCCTTTTATGATCATTTCCTGAATAATTATTGCTTTTGGCAACATTGATTTTACAGTTAATTTGAAAATGTTATTGACTATTACATGGAATTTTTCTTATCTCCTTTCTTGTGCTATTACTAGAAGGATGTGATAAAACTTTTCCAATGTGGTGGCCAAAGTACAATGAACCAGTACACAGTTGGGACATAGCGTAGCTAGCAGCATTTTATGACTTACACGCCCTTCACTGTTTCCCTGTATGACATCAGCTAGATGTTAAAGGGGTTGTCTGGGACTTAGATATTGATGACCTATCCTCAAGATAGTCCATTTCTATGTCCATTTGACCTGGTGTTGGGGTTTTAACCCTAAAACGCATTTTCGATTGGAATTTAAATGGTGATATGATATACCATAGCGGCAGACCATGCAAGAGAGGGTCCAGTCTTAGTTGGGATTATCTCTTCTTCTGGAGGTGAAAACTTGGTCAGGAGTCAGGACTCTACCCTCTAAAGGAACAGCTTTTAGCAGGTAGGGCAAAAGGGGGTCAGTGGAAGGCCCACGGGGAATGAGCGCTTTCATTGTGGCAAAGGGGTTGGGTTAAGAAATTGGCATGGGGAGGTTCTTTCAGTTTTCACCTAAGGTAGCAGAAAGGCTAGGTGCACCCCTGCATATAGGTTCTAGTGCTGGCAGCTGTCCAAAATAGCTGATTATGTGGGTGCTGGGTTTTAGGCCACCATGATATTTTATTGGTTACCTATCTAAGGCATGGAGAGCCCCTTTAAACAAGTCATTTGTATTTCATACGTATTAATTTAGATGATGAAGTTGCCCTTCAAATTTACCATGTGCCAGGACCACTTCATTTAGAACATAAATGTTAGTCCCTATGGCAGCCTTCAGTTACATTGGACCTTGAAGATCCCAAAATTGAAAACTTGCTTTCCTCCGCTCTGTCATAGCATTTGTCTATAGCACTACTAGAGGGAGTTCACTGCCAAACTTTGCAGAGAGCTCCTCCTAGTGGTGGCTGCAGATAGCCAGAAGTTTAAGATGTAACTGTGTGAAGGAAAGCAGAGGACTTACACAGCTCCAATCCCAAGATATAATTACAGAAATATGGTTAACAATCATGGATGAGATGTATAATAAATGATGGCACAATTGGCAAAGCTCTCCATGAGTGGTGGTGCCGATCCTGAGATTTTTTTGTGGTGCTGTATGATTTCCATGTACTTCCCTGATTCCTGTTTTTGCATAGAAGCGGATGATAACTTTAGTATAGTTTTAACTCATGGCAACACTTATTTTCGCATCCTTGGGAATGGAAGGGTTGTCAAAGTATTTCCTTGCCTGGTAAATCGTAAATGTTCCATTAAAGGGGTTGGCCAACATAGTTCTTTTTTTTTTCCCCCCCGAGAAACAGACACATGACCTGACGATGTTTTTGAATTAAGCAACTATGTTTTATTCATTCTAACAACCCCTTTTGGTCCAAGCTGTGATTAATAGGACGTGTTTTCTTTACCTCCTAGGATTACCTTTATATCTTGCCAACCACAGTGCAAGCTGCCAGAGCTGGCAATGCGATCCATGCACTTCTGCTCTACCGGAGAAAACTGGACAGGGAGGAAATTAAACCGGTATGTTTTGTTTTTAACCAGCGGGGATTTCCTTTGTTTTGACTTTAAGGAAACATTCCTTCATGTTCCTTAAATAACATTGCGAAAGATTCTGAAGATAAGCCATTATTTCTCACCTGGCGCAATATTTTTTTCCTTATGCCAGTAGTTTCCAACCTGTGGCTATAAATCTTTTGTGGAACTACTACTCCCACCATGCCCTGACATAGCATGTTTTTTTTTAGAATAGTAGAGATTAAAGGTGTAATGTGAATGCACTTGTACATAGCCTTGGAAGCCAAAATGCAAATTTCCAGTTCATACTGAAAGACTATGGACAATGGAAATACATTTTACATAATGAAACGAATATTAAAAATAAATAGTTTAAAAAAAATAGAATCCCTTTAAAGTGAATCTCCTCTGCCCCTTAATTGCTGCTTCCAGATGGAGTATAGAAGATGCTGATCTCAGGGATATATATTTTTCTATGATTTGCTTCTGTATTTTCATGTAAAAAGCCGTTTAACTGCCAGGACGCCTAGATAAAGCTTGGGAGTCCTGCTTCCCACACTCACACACAGTGATTGACAGTTGTCCCTCTATATAAGCTAACACAAGCAAAGCTGTCAATCAGCAATGTGTGTGTCAGGAAAGCAGGACTCGCATTTAATTAGCTTTGTACATGAAAATTAAATAAAAAATAAAAATGAAAAAAATATATATATAATAGAAAAGTACATATCTTTAAGCTCAGCATATAACCCTCTGTTCTGTCAGAATAGATGCAAGTCTACATGCAAGTGGATTGAGAAAGGGCTAATTTAAAGGTGAATTTAGATGAACCAATAATCGTCCAGATTATTGGAAATGACCGTTCCTGATACTCTGGCCATCTAAATGTGCCGCCGATCACCCGATGAATGCTCATTCATTGATGATCCAGTCGTTCATGCAGGCACTCCAATCATCGTTCTTGGGCAGCAGATCGTGCGATCTAAACAGTGATCTGCTGCCCAGAAACAATGATTCTGTGTGGGGACAAAGGATCGCAATAGTAATCCCTCATCCTCATATTGTGAAGGAGATCACTGCATGTAAATGCAGTGGGTCTTCTTCACTGAACAAGCAGCCAACTGTCAGGAAGGAATGGTTCCTTCCCGACAATCGGCCGTTCCATCGGCCCATATAAACCTTCTTTAACTCTAGCCTTCCCAATTATTTCATCAGAACCTAAATATCACTAGTAACTTACATTAATAGGAACCTGTCAGGACCTTCATGCTGGTCAAACAATGGGCAGCATGAAATACCAATAGGCTCCCTGGTTACAAACAGCTATGTTTAAAACCAGCTGAAACGGGGAGAAGAGACACGAAAGAGGAGCTCCCACGTAGGCTTCAGCTGGTTGACAGCTCTTACAAATAGGAAGAGATCTGTTAGTCAACTGGAGCCAAGTTTGAAGAAGCGAACAGGAAGCTGCCCCCAAACTGTTCTCCATTCCTGGTTCATGTTTTATACGAAAAGCTGCAGAGTAAACCCGGCTCAAGTTGATTGACAGATCTCTTCCGATTTGTCAACAATGAGAAATCTGTCAATCAACCGAAGCCTAGAGTCTCTCCTGTGTCTCTTGTCCTTGAGCTTGATGGTATTTCATACTTCACCTGGTTTGGCCAGCATGGACCTCCTGACAGGTTCATGTTACTATGAGTTTCTATAGCTATTCAGGTTCTGAAATAATTGGGAAGGCTAGAGTTAAATAAGCTCTTTTTCAATATACCTGCACGTAGGCTTTCTTTTCTGAGAAGTAGAAGCGGTTGTAACCAGGGAGCCTGTCTATATTTCATGGTGGCCGGGCAACATGAAGCTCCTAACAGGTTCCTTTTAAAACACATACGAGATTTGTTTTTTTAAGAGAATTGCCCAGGAGCTTCACACTATGTTGTTAATATTTTATGACCTGCTGTTTGCTCGTGAAGGGTTTATATACCAGAAGCTGTAAAGATGTTTGATATGTACACAAGCATTTTAAATATCTTAAAGGGGTTCTCCGAGGTGTATATATATTGATGATTTATCCTCAGGATAGGTCATCAATATCAGATCGGCAGGGGTCCGACACCCGGCACCCCCGCCGATCAGCTGTTTGAAGAGGAGGCGCGCGCCGTATCAGCGCTGCCTCCTCTTCAGTGTTTACATGCTGGCTGACTCGGGGGTAGTGGTGAGTAGGTGTAATTACACCTCACTGCCCCATTCATTTCTATGGGAAGAATCGCTCCCATACAAGTCTATGGAAGCGATTCTATCTATAGAAATGAATGGGGCAGTGAGGTGTAATTACACATACTCACCACTACCCCCGTGTCGGCCAGCATGTAAACAGTGAAGAGGAGGCAGCGCTGATGCGGAATGCGCCTCCTCTTCAAACAGCTGATCGGCGGGGGTGCCGGGTGTTGGACCCCTGCCGATCTGATATTGATGACCTATCCTGAGGATAGGTCATCAATATTTATAACTCGGAGAACCCCTTTAAAGGCTATGTACACCTTTGGGGGCAATTTTTTAATTATTCCATTGTACTTATTTTGAGCTAAGAATATTTTTTTTCAATTTGTCTTTATTAACAATATGGAATTCTTTTTTGTGTACATAGCTGAGATGCAATAGTAGCAGCCTGTGGATTTTCTGTCTTTTCCGTCACCTGGGGAGCAGAAGGACTCCTTATCTCTGCTCACTGACATAATAAACACTAATTATAGCTCAGTTCTTATCTTACTGATACGAATGTGGCTTAGGCTACTTTCACACTAGCGTTTTAAAATTCCGCTATTGAGTTCCGTCATAGGGGCTCAATACCGGAATAAAACGCTTCAGTTTTATCCCCATTCATTGTCAATGGGGACAAAACTGAACTGAAGACAACGGAATGCTCCTGAAAGCATTCCGTTCCTTCTTCAGACTGAAGAACAAACCGCAGCATGCTGCGGTTTGCTCTCCGGTCCAGGCATCCGCACCAAGACGGATCTGGAATGACCCCCAATGCAAGTCAATGGGGGCGGATCCGTCTGGTGTGACCACAATGGTAACCGGATCCGCCCTCCATTGACTTTCAATGGAGTTCAGGACGGATCCGTCACCTACACATACATACAGACAAACATACACACACATACACATAAACACATACATACTTACATACTCCAGGCAGGCCGCATGTTTTCATGCCCAGGAGGCGCGCTGCTATGACTATTCCTTACAGCGCCCAGCAGAGGGCGCTGTGGGGAATCGTCATAGCTGCGAGCCTCCTGGGTGTGAAGATGTGTGGCCTGCCTGGAGTATGTAAGTATGTATGTGTTTATGTGTATGTGTGTGTGTGTATGTATATGTATATGGTACTGTGTATGTGATGTGTGGGGCCGGAACGCGGTTCCGGCCCCACACATGTCCTTGCGGCAGTCCGGATCAGACGGCACCCTTCACCTGCCGGATCAGGACTGCCGCTAGTGTGAAAGTAGCCTTAAATAAGTGTTTATGACCTCTTAGGCTAGTTTCACACTAGCGTTTTGTTTTTCCGGTATTGAGTTCCGTCATAGAGGCTCAATACCGGAAAAAAACGCTTCAGTTTTGCCCCCCTTCATTGTCAATGGGGACAAAACTGAACTGAAGAGAATGGAATGCTCCTAAATGCGTTCCGTTCAGTTCATTGCGTCTCCAGACCGGAGAGCAAACTGCAACATGCTGCAGTTTGCTCTCCGCCCTGGGGATCCGCACCAAGATGGATCCGTCATGACCCCCAATGTCAAAGTCAATAGGGATGGATCCGTTCGGTGTGACACAGTAGTAAACGGATCCGTCCTCCATTGACTTTTAATGGAGTTCATGAAGGATCTGTCCCAGCAATGTTAAAGATAATATAACCGGATCCGTTCATTACGGATCCATATGGTTGTATTATCAGTAACGGAAGCGTTATTGCTGAACCCTGCCGGATCCAGCAATAAGGCTAGTATGAAAGTAGCCTTAGTAGTTTAGAGATGATGGTTATTAGATGACCTGCACAAACTGAAAGTAGGATGCACGCAGTTGGAAAAACCGTTAACCTTTGTGACAGAATGGCTCAATATTTTAATAAAGGCCAATTGAAAATATGATTTTTAGCCAGAAATGAGTAAAATGCAATTATACACAAAAATTGCCTCCAAAGGTGTACATAGCTTTGAGATCTCCCCCTACCCACGCCAAATTGTTATCAAGGGTCTCAAATGTATGATGACCCATCAAACACAGTCTATTAATACATCCTACTGGCCAGGAATCGTGACCCTAATTGCGAATTAGCGAAACTGAAATTGGGAAAAAAAATTTTGGAACTCATAACTTTATTTATATAAGCCTGGAAAACCCACTGAAGATGAACTGATTATTGATGGTTCTTACTAAAAGTATATAAAAACCAGTCACCACGATCAACCCTATTAAAGCAGTCATGCTGCTGGTAGGGTTGATCCTGCTGGTTAAAATGATGCGTCTTGTGAAAATGTGTTGTGATGTTCCTGAGAAAAAAAAAGACTTTTATTGTTTATGCAAATTAGGGCTTCAGTGCACTGAGGGGCGTGTCCAGGACTGGAAATCTAAGGTGCATTAAGCGGCTAAATAAAAAAATTTCCAATTTTTTACACGGGAATGCCACAACCAAGAGAGGTACAATTTTAATCAGTAGGGTCAACCCTACCAGGCAGTATGCCTGGATTAATAAAGTTGATCTTGCTGAGGGGTGTCTTTTAAAGAGAAACTGTCACCTCTCCTGACCATGTCCGTTTTAGTAAATAATTGTACTCACGAAGAAGTAATTTTGGATCATCTTTTCTAAGGACTCTCTGTTCTGCCATTCCTCTGTTATGGCTACTAGAAGTGTATAAAGAGTAATGAGAAAAGACGCTCTAGAATTGTTACTTTATTAACAAACCAAGTAAGTACCAAAAATCGACAAGTCAGAAGCAGTGCCAGGTCCTCTTTGAGAAGAAAACAAAATGCTGGACCTTATTGAATCTTATGCCTTTTTATGATATTTCTATTTATTACGCCTTCGGCACACCATTTGGTTATGCGGTGTAGATTCTGCTGATGGGATCCACAGTTCCATTATGTTCAGCTCAGTGGGAAAGACTGTTTAATACTTCCCGTATACCCGGAGAAGAGACAGGTAAGAGCGGCCCCCTGCCCCAAAGTACCTGTCCCTGCTATCTATCAAATATTAGCTGTGAGATTTCCCGGTTGTGATGGCTCTGATGACTTTCAAAGACCTCAATTTGTAAGACTTCAAGACTAGAGGACAACCAATTTGTTTCCAAAAATAAATCCGGTTCTCAAAACCTTAGCCAAAGAGCCCACAAATCCTTGGTGGGAAACCATGGAAGCTGGCACCTTCTCGATGTGTCGGCACTAGATTGAATTATTAACTCATGTTCTATAATTCATGGTGAAGTGCTGGATACATTAGTTTCTGCCAGGTTCCTCGGCCTACCCAAACATACGTACCTCAAACCGGTTGACTATATCTACAGTTAATATTTATTGACGATTCCTCTCCTTCATTTTGGTATTTTCATCCTAGGTTCATCTGGGTCCTTTCTTGTGTTTTTTTGTATTACGTGGATGTGAATTTCACTTTCTTTGTTCTGGTATTATTATTTTCCATTCCTTTTTCCTCATTTGTGTTCATCCCTTATGTTTCCTTTCAGCTTATGATTAATAATACCATTCCCATGTGCTCCTCCCAGTATGAACGAATGTTCAATTCTAGCCGTATACCAGGCGTTGAGACAGGTACAGCCTCGGTCCTGTCTTCCATGTTGTTTGGTCATCACAATTCTAGCGCATGTGCATTAACATTTAACGCGCGCACGTGGCATCGATTTCTGTGGAATGAGCAAGCTAACATAGAAAGAGTGGACCATTTACAAATATATGTTCTATGTTTTTCCACTTGAAGCCATAAAATATATGATCGGGGGTGTAGCTTTAGGGGGTGCAGAGGTAGCAGTACCGGCTACTGGCCCAGGAGCCTGTGGGGCCCCAAAGACCCTTGTGCTGCATAAGAAGACACCAGTATTATAGAAAGCGCTTGATGGTCTAGTTATTCCTCTAGCTGGAGGGAAGGGGTAAAAAAATAATAAAATTTTACCTCTGCTTTTATCCTCTTAAAAAAAAAAACATCCATACATTTCAGTGTGTCAGAGGCTTAACCCCGCTTCTCTCCTGAACTTGCTGTTGAGTGTATATGTGTGTGATATCATGCACCTAGCCATTCTGTAGCCAAAGATGGGGAGGACTGGGGGAAGGAGAAAGTTCTTTGTCTGCAAGATTTCTCCTAAACTTTGGGGAGCACCATGTAGGCATAGCTTTGTGTGAACTACGTTTTAAATGCATTTGTGTTATGTATGTTTTTTCCGGGTTTGGTGTCCCTTTACATGAAATATATGTATATAAATGAATAAAATACAGGTTAACCAAATATTTTCCCACAAATCTATTTATCAATCTCTTCAGCTCCTCCTGCTCACTCCATATGCTGCCTGGAAGTTGTAATGCATTTTCATGATGATAGGTTCCCTTTAAGTGTTACACAATGCCCATTGGTCTCAATGAGTAGTCCCTGTATTCTCTCCATGTGTCTGGTCCTCCAGACTGAAAGGTTGGTAGATGAAGGTCCTGGATAGGGGAACCCTCTCTATTAGCCCACATTTCCTTAGCAGGGTATTTAACAATGGGTTAAACATGGACGTGAATATAAGCAGACCTCATGGCTTGGTCATAAGGTTTGAAATGAACATACCCCCCCCCCCCCACCACCACCACCACCACCACCTCCACCACCACCAAGGTATTGTTTGTAAATGGTTCACTCTGAATGCAGGCTTACAATATCATTACAGTAAATAAATAACTAAGGTCATATTCTACATGCCACCAAATGCTTTTGCCTTTGAATTGTTACCTACTTTTCACTTATCTAGACATTCTAGTTTCTTCGTGCCAATAACCTCTTACCTGCTTCTCCTTGCATGTGCACTAACCATCTTTGTGCTTTTTCGTACCTTGTCTTTTAGTTTCGCAGACAGCAACATGGTCTGTCTGTGTAAATTAATTGCTACCCGCTCTTTAATCTATGGTGTATGGTGTTGGGTTTGAAGTTGTTTTTTTGCATAAATCGCAACACAATATGTATACTTAGATATTCTAAGTTCCTATTAAGTTCCAGTCAGGGTTTGTGAATAAAATGAGACATAGCGTCCGAGCCTTAAAGTGTAACTGTCATTCTTTTTTTTTTTTTTTTTGTAATGTATAGAGGCAACGATACTGACCATTTTTGTAATATACTTTAATTACTGAAATTGTATATTTCTATTAGAAGATTAGCTCTAAAGTGGCCCGTTTTGAGCCTTAGCAACGCTCCTCTGTCTTCTGTTTACATAACTTACATAGCTTACACTGACTGTGTTATGTAAACAGAAGACAGAGGAGCGTTGCTAAGGCTCAAAATGGGCCACTTTAGAACTAATTTTCTAATAGAAATATTCACTTTCAGTAATTAAAGTATATTACAAAAACAGTTTCACTGCCCCTATAAATTAGAAAAATAAAAAAAGAATGACAGTTACACTTTAAAGTGGTTATCCTGTGATAGTATTACTAGGAAACAAATGAAGCATTTTTAATAAAGTATTATAGCAATAGACATGCAAAAGAAAATACTGTTTAGTTTATTACATTTTCCTCTCTGGTAGCGCCCCCCCTACTGTTTATCCTTCTTGTCCACCTTCTGCAGCCACTGATGGACAAACATGCTGAGTAGCTTCCCTGCTTTCCTCCTCTTCCCTACTGTCATTGTTGTGCTGTCGTCATGCTCTCCTAGAGAAGCAGATGAAGTTGCCCAGGCACCATTCATTCATTCATCTCTACTTCTAAATTCATATAAGTATATAGCTATATCTCACTAGACAGTGGAGAAGGAAATGACATTGCATTACCTTCCATATGCATTTCTAGGGACTATTTTCTATATATTTTCCTGGGAAATGCAGCTGCTTAATGAGCTACTGCCCACCCGCAGAAAGGGGAAAAAGGTCTCCAGATAAGTGAACAAAAACTGTTTAAAATTCTATGTATAACCAGTACATATCATATAGTAAGCACCCGTAGGGTAGTGCATAATGTATAAATTGTATTGGAAGTAGTCATAGACATTTGGGGGTACATTTATCAAGTCTGGTACGCCAGTTTTGTGGCATATAAATGCCGTAAGTAATGCCTCAGTGCAACATTTGGTGCATATTTTTGCTATGTTGACTGCCCCTCCAAGCCCAGTAGGTTTTGACATCTGCCCAGGTTTGCTTGACGTTGATGCCACCCCCAAACAAACCTGGGCAGATGTCAAAACCTACTGGGCTTGGAGGGGCAGTCAACATAGCAAAAATATGCACCAAATGTTGCACTGAGGCATTACTTGCAGCACACATGTACTGCGTTATTTGACACGGAGGTGGACACAGACTGTTGAGGGTCCTCATTCAAGAGCAGCATACGGGCACCATACTTTCTATTAGGCTATTATAGAGACTAAACCTCTGTCTCTATATCACATTTCACAGAGCTAACTTTTGTGATCACTTGCAGTAAATATATAGATAGTAGGGATGATACTATTGTGTTTTTAGGGTAGAAATAGGTCTTTTCACCAGCAGAATTTGACTTATGGTAAGTCCACCTCTGACAAAAGTAGCCCACAAAAGTAAGCCCTCTGTATATTGAAAACTGAATAATAATTATGCTCTGCTTGTTCAACCAGAAAATCTGGTGCCTGAATTACAGCTTCCCGGTAAACTTCCATATTCATATCCCTGTCGGAAGTGTCTACAGACCAGAAAATCCAGTCTTAAGTAGTTTTTTTTTTTTCGGCCAAATACATAGACCACAAATTAACAAGTAACAAAAAGAATATAAATGAGGTTCTTATTGCTTAATCCTAAATATCACTGTATCCTCCGCCAGTTTGAGGTAGTCCGTAGGGTCCTTCATCGCATTGATCTACAGTAGGGGATGTGAGTTAAGTGGAGGTTGACTTTCATACATAAATATGTCTTCATTGTAAACTTCTGACCATTGCAGACACCATTCAGCACGTGAAGGACTCCAAACACATTGTTGTCTACCACAAGGGTCGTTACTTCAAAGTGTGGCTGTACCATGATGGAAGGTTATTGAAGCCAAGAGAGATTGAACAGCAGATGCAGCGTATCATTGATGACAAGTCTGAACCTCAGCCTGGAGAGGAAACACTGGCCGCACTCACTGCAGGAGACAGGTATTGGACGATTTTTCCTGTTCATGTGGTTCATGTATGGATATAGGCCAGGATGGGGATTGTAGTTCTTCTTCTTCCCCATCTTCCCAAAGTCTCTCTCTGCAGAATCTCTTTTTGCAGTGCTGACTTTAACTCCAAGCTGATGGGTAAAGGATTAGGATACGGTAGTCCAGACTGTGTCCAAGTGTGGAGGGGTACAGGATGTATCACATCAGTAAAGTCTATTAGCCTTAAACAGCAAATACCTTACTGACTGACTCCGATGCTCAGACATGCAGATTGTGATGAGATGATAATTCTATAGAAACCAAGCTTAGATGTATGGGGAGTGAGCATATATAGCTTCTCACACTTCCTCAGCTAATACACTACTGATTGGATAGTGTCAGACTGTGCACGGACCCCCCCCCCCCCACCAACTAGTAACAGGCATCTGCAAATTGCTAGTGATTAATTCCTAAATTCTAGCAGGAATAATAAAAGAATCGCACATCACAGAGTCATAAGATTAGATGCTTCAGAATTGTTATTACATGGTGGATGCAAGCAGTTACTATTCCCAGTGGAATAACAGAGGGATATCACAGAGCATCTATAAAATATGATTCAGAACGATTTCACAGGGAATACAAGTATTTTCGAAAGCGGACATGTCAGGAGATCTGACAGATTCTTCTTAAACAGCAGTGAATTGTAGTCTGTGGTCTGTGCAGGTTTCTCTGGCTGAATTTTATGTCTCAAGATTGACTCTTTAAATTTTTGGTGTCACACAGGGTGCCATGGGCCAAGGCTCGTAAAGATTACTTCGGAAATGGAAAGAACAAGCAAAGCCTGGACGCTGTTGAGAAAGCCGCTTTCTTTGTAACTCTAGATGACACCGAGCAAGGATACAACAAGGAAGACCCAGTGACCTCCCTCGACAAATATGCCAAGTCTCTCCTACATGGAAAATGCTATGACAGGTATTTTGATGTATCTTTGACACTCCTATCAAATAATTGCCACCAAATCCACCAGTATTGGTAAGAGTGACCCACCATCTAATGCATAAGGAGCCTCCCAACTCTTCCCCAGTAGCAGATGCTGGGAAAGATAAGGATCAGGCTGTTGGATTTTAACATTCCTGATCCTTTTGTTCTTGGTGAGTTAATCCCATCTTCAGTGGTTGCTAAGGCTACTTTCACACCTGAGGCGCAGGGCTCCGGCAGGCTGTGTCGGTGGGTGAACAGCCTGCCGGATCCGTGCTGCCGCAGGTGCACGTGTGGGGCCGGAACTGCGCTCCAGCCCTGTTCACTGTAACCCCTGCTGAGAGACGGCCGGAACGAAAATACAGCATGTTGTATTTTCGTTCCAGGCGCAGGTGTGAAAGGGGCCTTAATCCTCTGGGCCCCTTCAGAACACAATTCACGCTCCTATGAGGGTTGGGAGAGATGACGGTCAAATCTGCTAAATTTTAGCCCAGCTAAGGCTATATAAAGAACAGAGGTCTTGATGTTGGGAATCCCATCTCACATTTACCTGTTCTTTGGTATACTTGTTTTTTTTATACAGAATTAAGGCCCCTTTAAGACTAGCAAGTTCCATACTATGAACTTGAATATGCGGCAGCACCCATTCTGACTTCCCAGCACTGATGGGGTCGCATAGCATTATAATGATTTATGATGCTATGTAACCCTTAGGGGGTCTGGAATGTATTGTATAACACTGACATAATGCTGTCAGCGTTATCCAGTACTTTCGAGAAAACGGGGGGGCGGAGGGAGAGATTGACTCCCAGCACCCTTGCCCATCAGCTGTTTGAGAAGTCATCGGTGCTCCAGTGAGCGCTGTGTCCTCCTCACAGCTAATCAAGCACAGTGCCGTACATTGTATAGTGGCTGTGCCTGGTATTGCAGCTCAGCCTCATTCACTTGAGCTGCACCCAAGTCATGTGACTGATGAACATGATGTCGCTGGCCTAGGAAGAGGTCGTAGGGCTCACTGGAGAGTTGCAGCCTCTTCAAACAGGTGATCAGTGGGAGTGCTGGAAGTCAGACTCCCACTGACCTGATATTGATGACCTATCCTAAGGATAGGCCATCAATATCGAAATCTCAGACAACCCCTTTCTTAAGTAGAATAATGACTAAAACATATAATTAGTTTTCTGTTAATTGCTATGATGAATCTTTCTTACGATTACAGTCTGGACCATTTCTTCTTAGTAAGGTCAATATGGTCAATAGGTTTTCCAGTGCTTTATTGAATGGGGACCATTTGTTAATGGCACTGTGTACTCTGTTCTAGGTGGTTTGACAAATCAATGAGTTTCATTGTCTTCAAGAATGGCAAGATGGGCATGAACTGTGAGCATTCCTGGGCCGATGCCCCAATCGTCGGTCATCTGTGGGAAGTAAGTTGTTTTTCGTTAGCATTGTAATCAGGTCAAAATCCAAAAATTATACTTTATTGTAGAAATCACAGTCCAGTATAATAAAAATGATATTCTCCAGTGATGTTATAGTGTGAATCCTTGTGATCTGCTTAAAGGGATTGTACAGTGCAAAGATATTGATGGCCTAACCTCAGGACAAGTCATGAATATCTGATTAGCGGGGGTCCAACTTCCGGCACCCCCAGCCAATCTGCTGTATTAAGAGGTAGCAGCATTCTTCTAGTGCTGCCTCCACTTCAAAATTATCTGCCCATCGTCTCCTTTCTAGTGGCGGCACATTGTAATTACAACTGCTCGGCCCATTCAAGTCACTGTGCCACCACCACAAGCGAGATAGGAGTCGGACCCCACTGATTTAAAATGCACAGCCTCTTTAAAATCTCAAACCTGGTATATTGATTCAGCCATCTGTAAATTGTTGGTATCTTACCAATAATTCACCAGGCCAGAGATAGGTTCTTGCCACCCAGTAGAAATGAGGATGAGACTATTATGTATAGGATCTCGCATCAACTGTCCTTATGGGTTGTATGCCCGTGCTGAATATTTAAGCAACTCCAACCCCCTTTTTCGACAGAGGAAAAAAAAAATTCACTGTAACTGAAAAATGGACAGAACATTTACCCTCCTCTTCATCTTCTCAGATGCAGATCTGCCAATTCCTGAGCTCCTCTTCTATCTTCCAAGATTTCCGCACAGCTTCTCAGTCTACCCTATGCCCACTGTGCATTTGGTAGTCGAAGACACTTCCTGCTTGTCCAGCCCTGCTCTTGGATTGGCCAGCACTGTTCACATGAACAGTGCTGGCCAATCCGAGGGCAGCAGGAAGTGTTTTGGACTACAAAAGGCTCAGTGAGAATCAGGTGTAAGGAGAGGAAATACAGCCATCTTGGATGACAGAAGAGGAGGTTAGGAATTGGCAGATCTGCAGCTAAAATGATGAAAAGGCAAGTCTTTGTTCCCCATATAATGTGAATTTCTTTAACCGGAGGGCCGATTTAAAGAGGACCTTTCACCACTCCTGACATGACTGTTTTAATAGCTCCATGCATTCCCCACGTATTAACAAATCTGGAACATCTATTCTTATGGCTCTATGTTGTGCCATTCCTTTATTATTTCTACTAGAAGTTATGAATGAATTGCTATTTGCCTTCAGTAAAGGAACAGAAGGGAGGTGACCAGTTGGGGGTGTGTACCTGCACAGACTGACTCTATCCAATCAGTGCTGCCATGTTCAGACTGTGCAGGTACACACCCCTAACTGGTTACTTCCCCTCTGTTCCCTTACTGAAGGCAAATAGCAATTCATTCATAACTTCTAGTAGAAATAATAAAGGAACAGCACAACAGAGACATAAGAATAGATGTTCCAGACTTGTTATTACATGGGGAATGCATGAAGCTATTAAAACAGGCATGTCAGGAGTGGTGAAAGGTCCTCTTTAAGTTGGTCCTGATAGCTTTCTGTTAATTCAATTTTACCTTATATCGTTCATTAAAATACTATACCTAGAACAGTTTGATCGTAGGCAAGCTTACTTTAGACTGTTAACTTTCAAATTAGTTTGTTTTATACTTTCCTTCATATCTTTCTAATCTTGGATTTTATCATTTGCAGTACGTCATGGCAACTGATAAATTTGACCTTGGTTATAATGAAGATGGCCATTGTAAGGGGGATGTCAATCCTAGCATTCCTTCTCCAAGCAGACTGCAGTGGGACATCCCAGAAGAGGTAAGAGATATATTGGATCTCCAAATATGACTTCCACAACACCATCACAGAATGAGAATGAGCAAAGTTACCAGGAGAACATCTGCTCTCCATATTTCTCAGTTTCCAAATTCCCTAATACCATTTCTTATCAATGGCCTAAGGCTACTTTCACACTAGCGGCAGCACGGATCCGGCACCTAAAGGGTGCCGACGGATCCGTACTGCCGCTGATACATGTGTAGAGCCGGAGCAGTGCTCCGGCCCCACACATGTTGACACACACATTGGAACAAGACACAGACAAACATACATGCATACACACACATACATACATACATACTCCAGCCAGGGACGCCGGCAGAACGTCTTCACGCGCCTCCTGCGCGCAGTGATGACGATTCTCCACAGCGCCCTCTGCTGGGCGCAGTGGGGAAACGTTATAGCTGCGCGCAGGAGGCGCGTGAAGACATGCTGCCGGCGTCCCTGGAGTATGTGAGTATGTATGTGAGTATGTATGTGAGTATGTATGTGAGTATGTATGTGAGTATGTATGTGAGTATGTATGTATCTATCTCTGTAGCCGGATCCGGAATGACCCCCTCCATTGCAAGTCAATGGAGGACAGATCTGGATTACTGGTGTGTCCACACCAAACGGATCCGTCCCCATTAACTTGCATTGGGGGTCATTCCGGATCCGTCTTGGTGCGGATGCCTGGTGCGGTTTGTTCTCCGGTCTGAAGACGGAACGGAATGCTTTCAGGAGCGCTCCGTTGTCTTCAGTTAATTTAAAAACGCTAGTGTGAAAGTAGCCTTAGCCTAATGCCCTAAATAAAAGGATTTTTCAAGATCGGGACGTTGATGGCTTATCCTCGGGCACTGTTGACCAACCGATCAGCTGTTTAAAGGGATTACCACACCCATGCTGTCTACAAATGCTCTTACCACAACACCCAGCGTCGCTTCTAAGTAGACAACACGATAAAAACAATGAAGAAGCCGATGAGCTCACACCAACATTATGTCCTCTTAAAATAGCTGATTAGCATGACTGTTGAGAGTTTGACCTCCATCAATTTGAATATTGTGCCTGTCATGAGCACAATATGAGGACAGTACTTCACAGAGACCTGGTTTGGACCTACTAGTATATATGTGCCGTAGGTTGATAATCTAGACCAGGGATCAGCAACCTCTGGCACTCCAGCTGTTCTAAAACTACAACTCCCAGAATCCTGCTTTCACTTGTGTGGGAATTACAAGAATAGTCGAGTAAGTTTGTTTGCTGGGAGTTGTAGTTTCACAGCAGCTGGAGTGCCGAAGGTTGCTGATCCCTGACCTAGACCCTACAAACCTTTCTTCTCTTTAACTTGTATTCAGTTCTAGGAGTTTAGCAAAAATGCGGCTTATAGAGATTAAGCAGTCATTTCTTGAGCTTATGTAAAATGGCTGCTATCTCTGAGAACAAATTACAGTATTGACCAGATTTTTTTCCCAAAAAAAACCCAAAGCAAATAAAATTCTTTACAATTTTAGAATGCGTCATGTCTTTCAGTAAAACCTCAGTGATGCATGAGATGCAATGGAAAAAATGAAATCTCTTTTTGTTAGAAATCCCCAACAGCTGAGGTTGAGCTGGGACCTGTAATGATCAACTATAGTCAGCAAAGGAACCCAGCAATAAGTGTTAAATTTCCCTGCAGGGCCTCCACAGGCGAAGTGAAGCATTACATTCAATATTATGGTCTATCCATGTAAATCACAGATGCTGTGGGTATTTGGGAACAGAATGGAGGTTGACATGGAGCCCTCTCCATTAAACCAACAATTTTGATACAAAATGGAGGCATCTTTGTTGAATCAAAAATTTTGATTCAAAATGCTCTAATGAGATTTTAGAATATTCTTTAGTTCTATTCATATTACCTGTGTACTTGTTTGGATAGACCAAAAAGGTGTATTGACCCTTTAACTTGTTTAGCAGAAAGTGTTTTTTGAATGGGCCAAAAATTTTAAAGAGGTAGTCTCCTAATGGACAGCCACAGATCCAGCTTTCAAGACCTTAGGCAAGCCATTGTTTTGTGTGGGGAAAGGGTTATCTTGTCTGATTGTGAGCTGCTCTCCACTCTGGCACATAGAGGAGGGCACACAGCAGGAGACCCCTCTATGGACTCCATAGGCCATAAAAAGATATAGGGACTCTGAGCTTGTCCTAATAGGTATTTGAATATTGCAGGTAAACTATTTCATCGTTATGGAGGTGAGGGAAACACATTTGTGCAAAAAGATAACTCCTTGAAACTTTTCTTTATACTGTGCTTTTGAGGAAGCTGTTGTATTTCATGTAGGTCTTGAAGTCTGTTGCCGGTACTATCTCTTGGTTCATACTTTCCTCGTGCTTACTTTTCAGTGCCAAAATGTGATTGAGAGTTCATTGACTGTTGCCAATGCCCTCGCAGATGATGTTGACTTTCATTCATTCCCTTTCGAAAACTTTGGCAAAGGTCTAATCAAGAAAAGTAGAACAAGCCCCGATGCCTTTGTTCAGCTGGCTCTTCAACTGGCACACTTCCGAGTAAGTTGTACTTCTTACATTCAAGCTGTCTCACATGACGTATTTTATGGACTGAATTAACATACCAGCTACTAGAAACCACCATGTGTCGTCTTCATCTACAGGACTAATGCTTTTGGTTTCATCTATTGCTTACTTTAGGATAAAGGCAAGTTCTGTCTGACATATGAGGCCTCCATGACAAGACTGTTCAGAGAAGGCAGAACTGAGACAGTTCGCTCATGTACCATTGAGTCCAGTGAATTTGTTTTGGCCATGTCAAATCCCAAAGAAAATGTGAGTGCTTCCAAAGGTTTTTCAAGTTCAGATACCATTTGTTTATTAGTTCTTACCTACATGCGTTATTTTCTTAAATATATGTTATGTTTATCTTTTTGAGGGTTTTGAGGGATTGTCCAAGGTTAGAAAAAAAAAAAAGGCCGGAGCTGCAACACCAGAGTGGACCTGTTTCTGGATTTAAAGAAAGTTCCTTTTTTGCATCCATGTGTGCATCAATTTTCTCTACGTCTGTCTATTTTAATGGCTATTTTGCATCCATTAAAAACTGCAATTAAAGATGGATGGATTTCATTGGCTTTTTTTTAACCTCCCAACCCTCGCAGTGACCTCACAGTATACATAATGCCCCTATAGTGCCCCTCAGTATGAATAAAGACCCCCATAGCCACCCCCCAGTATAAAGAGTGCCCAGGATTATTGATGCCCCCAAAAGTGGCCCTCACTATAACAAATGCCCCCATAAATGGCTCCAAGTACTAATAATCCACCCATTAGTGCACCCAATAGTGGCCCTCAGTATAACAAACACCACTAATAGTTGCCCAAAATAATAATAGTGTACCGATTAGTGCCAACCCCCCCCCCCCCCCCCCCCCCCTCAGCTCGGCTTGTGTTAAAAAAAAAAACAAAAAAAAAAACATCTACTTGCATTCTCATGGACAGGTGCTCCTCACTTAATTCAGAAGGACCCTATGATGTCACCATGCACTCCCAATGCAGGTCACCAGTCCTTCTGCATCAAGGGAGGAGGAACTTTTCCTGAGTATGCAAGAGGATGAGGTGAGTACTTTTTTGTATTTTAACCCCTAAAAGACCTTTTTTTCATTAATTAACCCATTTTAACAACCATTAGACTGGATGCACTCCTGTGTAAACTGCAGTTATAAGCGGACCCATTGATTTCAGTCGGGTCCATCTGGACGTGAAAGTGGCCAAAAATAGGACATGTCCTATTTACTGGCCATTAAAAAAAAAATGGTTTCGGTTTTATTCATATTTAAGGTCACATTTGTTTTATGACCATGCTTAGGAAAGTGTTGTCATGACTTTGATTATGACTTGCTGAGTCTGCTTTATGTCCAAGAACCTGATAAAAACTTTATATTAGAAGTAGAGTCAATTTATTTATCCATCCATAATAGTAACTAGCCACGGGCCAACGTTTCGGTCTATAACTCAGACCTTGTTCACGGCCTAATGAATACAGAATGTAAAGATATACAAAATTATGTATATACAATGGATATATAGAAAATTAATAGCAATTACATAGAGAACAAAAAGATGTTTTAGTACAATGAATTTATAATATATAAGATGGCAGCAGTCTGATAGAGTAAGATGTCTCCAGGTGGTTGATGGATGTATGGTTTGTATAGAAGGTACCCTGTAGGATAAATCGGTGATAACAAAAGGTAAGTATAAGAGGCTAGAAAATGTTTATACAATATGGTAGTACTAGTGGACCAGTAACACAGTGGTTAATTTGGGAATAGTGGTACCACATGGCATATATCTGGTATACAAAACGATAGTACAGGTAGCTCATATACACACCAGGGCATAGAAGGATCAGCCCCTTTTTTAAGGTAATGTCATGCAGGTACTGAATATTACGGAGTCCACAAGCACCATGTTGTCAAGGATGTCCAAATTGCCAGGGGGCATTTAGAGTCATGAGCAGTAAATGGCATATGACATGGAGAGCGGCATTGGTGGTTTAGTGTAGCTTACCTGCTTGGCGTCCAGCGGTCCGTTTAATGGAGGATGCTGGCGCCACCGTCGGAGGCAGGGCCATAACCATATGACCCTGCCTCCGACGGTGGCGCCAGCATCCTCCATTAAACGGACCGCTGGACGCCAAGCAGGTAAGCTACACTAAACCACCAATGCCGCTCTCCATGTCATATGCCATTTACTGCTCATGACTCTAAATGCCCCCTGGCAATTTGGACATCCTTGACAACATGGTGCTTGTGGACTCCGTAATATTCAGTACCTGCATGACATTACCTTAAAAAAGGGGCTGATCCTTCTATGCCCTGGTGTGTATATGAGCTACCTGTACTATCGTTTTGTATACCAGATATATGCCATGTGGTACCACTATTCCCAAATTAACCACTGTGTTACTGGTCCACTAGTACTACCATATTGTATAAACATTTTCTAGCCTCTTATACTTACCTTTTGTTATCACCGATTTATCCTACAGGGTACCTTCTATACAAACCATACATCCATCAACCACCTGGAGACATCTTACTCTATCAGACTGCTGCCATCTTATATATTATAAATTCATTGTACTAAAACATCTTTTTGTTCTCTATGTAATTGCTATTAATTTTCTATATATCCATTGTATATACATAATTTTGTATATCTTTACATTCTGTATTCATTAGGCCGTGAACAAGGTCTGAGTTATAGACCGAAACGTTGGCCCGTGGCTAGTTACTATTATGGATGGATAAATAAATTGACTCTACTTCTAATATAATTTTGAGTGCCGTGGTTTTGTCAATTCTTATGACTACAGTCCTTACCACTGAGCACCAATACACTCTAACGGAGTGCCGACCAATATCATTATTCACCTGATAAAAACTTTGACATTTCTTTCTATTTACAGAATGAAACCAGAGTGAAGCTTTTCAAGGCAGCAGCAGAGAAACATCAGCAGATGTACCGTCTGGCCATGACCGGGGCTGGAATAGATCGTCATCTCTTCTGTCTTTATGTTGTGTCCAAGTACCTGGGAGTAGACTCACCTTTCCTTAAAGAAGTAAGATGAGACTGCCATCTGGCGTACGATCTCAGTGTTTCTTATTATTTCTCATCAGTAATAATATTAAAGGGGTTGTCTCATCTACTAAAGGGAGTCTGTCAGCAGTATTGGCCATGCAAAACTGCTGACAGTGCTGGGTAAGGGCCAGGGAAAGTAGAACATTGTAGTACTTTGTGTGGAGCACTTTTGTCAGAGGTAGTGTAAATATGAATGTTTACTCTCATGGGCACTGCTCCCTCAAGTGTTATACAAATACATTAAATCAGAACATTTTCCTTAACAGCATAATATTACAACAATTACCCAATTACCTAGAGAAGTAATGGAGGTGTAATTGAATTCTTTAGGTTCTGTCAGAGCCATGGAGACTGTCTACAAGTCAAACACCTCAGCAACAGGTTCACCTTTTCCAACTGGAGAAGTATCCAGAAAATGTCTCAAGTGGTGGTGGCTTTGGACCTGTAAGTAACATTCATCATATGAGCAATATTCAACAATTCATTATATGTATAAAAAAGTATTAATATTCCCTAAGGTGGTAATTCTGTTTCTATAGTGTTTTGGGTGTATTTGTACATTTTATAGCAATCTTTCTTCCTGGCTAGACACCGTTGACATCTCCAATACTTGTGGCACCACTAAATGAATAATGAACGTTAGACACAAACATAAAATACTGATTTCTGCATTTTTAGGTTGCCGATGATGGATATGGTGTTTCCTATATCATTGTTGGTGAAAATCTGATCAATTTCCACATATCAAGCAAATTTTCCAGCCCAGAGACAGTAAGTACAATATTTTTAGTTTGTAGATTCTTATTACTTGCTATTCTTCGATTTTCAAAAATGACATGGGTTCCTGTTCTTCAATTTTGATCTAGTCACCATGCATGCTCCCTGGTCTTCAAAAGACCTTCTACTCTAGGGCTACCTTAATTTTGCATGATGCTTATCACAAATAATGTAAGGGTGACGCTCCTCTCAGGAAGAAATATTTTCCACATTGGTCAGTTTCTGAAAAATGGATCTCATTTCTGGGATGGGCGTCTTTCTTGTGTCCTTTTTGATACTACATGTCTTGGTCGTGCTGTGGACACCTTTTCTTCTCCTACTTTGTGAGATCCACAAGAGCACTTGGCTTTTTGTTAATATTTGTGTTGATGGCTCCATTCCAACACATGGTCATACAAAGTTCTCCAGGGCAGAAAAACATTTTGGAGAAACTCTCAGATCTGGTGAATAGAAGGAAGCCCCAAACTTAAGATCCAGCCTAATTTGTTTACATTGAGTAGGCATGCTCCTCTGGTTCTTGTTTGATATGTTCCCAGACCATGATATGCATATTTTCCCTGGCACCTGTGTATCAAAAACTTTTAGCTTTTACAGTACTTAAAGCTGGAATTGTTGATGGATGCTGTAAATAGCTGCTGGCACCAGTTGTCCATATAAATAGCTCATTATACCGACATCTAATTTTTGGCAATTATTTTTGTCCAGAGAAGATCGTTATGGGATTAATTATAATAAGGCAGAATCCCCTACAGTTTTCAATTGTTTTTCTCTTGTCTTGGCCTCCAACCATATCACATGTATCCCCATCAAGCATGTACCTCAGCAGAATACTTGGAAATAATGTTCTGTTATATGGAGAGTCTCCCAAGACCAATGTGTGGCAATATCTATTTTGATTATTGTATATATATATATATATATATATATATATATATATATATATATATATATATATAAATCATAAGTCATTTATTTGACAAATCTGCTTGAAGTGAATTTTAAAATATTTCAGCCACAAAGAGTTTAAAAAAAAAACCAAAAACATACTATCCCTCATTGTTCCAATGCTGGTCTGATCCCTGCTGCTTCTCACTTCCTGGCCCCAGCTCAACGTGTTGGAAACGTCAGGAAGGACCTGCTCAGCCAATCAGTGCCCGTTTCAATGATCCATCTCAGCCACCGATTGACTGAGCCAGACTTTATGCCATTTCCGACATGTCAAACCAGGACCTGAAAATTAAGAAGGGTAGGAACAGGACCTGCGTCCATTTCCAGCTCAATGTGGAAGACCAAAAGGAGAACATGGATCAGAAAGAACCAGTTAATAGAGGACCCTTCACTTTCCTGACCCTGAGGGGTCGTTGATCCAGGGAGTAATTCTGATTGCCTGATTGGAGTCGGGAAGGAATTTTTTTCCCTAAAGTGGGGAAAATTGGCTTCTACCTCACGGGTTTTTTGCCTTCCTCTGGATCAACTTATAGGAAAACAGGCCGAACTGGATGGACAGATGTATTTTTTCGGCCTTATAAACTATGTTACTATGTCTGTGTTAGTAAATAATTGTATTCCCAATGAAAAAACAATTTTGGAGTATCTATTTTGTGGAACTGTGCAGTTCCTTTTGGAAATACTGTATATGATTACATTTATAACTGGGTGTTGCCATTCTCCTTGTCAATTGAGTGTGTCTCTACACAGTGTGACACTGGATAGTGTCAGTGTCCTCTACTCCCCATGACAAGAGATGGCAATACCCACTTGTCAGCTCACTCATGCATTTTCATGTCAGGAGAGCGTTCAAGTCCTAGGATGAAAAAGTTACAATAATAAATTTTAGTGTTTGGACTTTCTTCCTGAAGGTTCTCCAATGGTACAAGTGAGTTTTTGTATCTATTGGGTCCAGATTTGGCGTCTACCTTAAATGTAGGAACTATGGGAGGTAAAGAATCGGTTATGGACAGAAAACAAAGTCATTGTAAATTGTACATATTCAAAATGGGCTAAAGTCTCTTTTATCAATGATCTTGTGGACTTGAGAGTAAAGTCTCAATTTTTGATGATGATACAAAACTGTGTAGGATACTTAAAACCCAGCTTGATTGTCAAATATTACATAAAGCCCTAGATAAGCAGGGATTGGGGGCGAGAACGTGGATGAATGTAAAATGCACCTAGACCATAGTAATTATATGGCTGCATACACAACAGAAGGACTTGGATATTCTGGTCCTCAATGTCAGGCAGCAGCTGCGAAAGCAAATACCATTTTAGAGTGTATAAAGGTAGAGATAAAACCCATGATCCCAAAGTAATATTACCTCTTGATAAACCCCTTGTAAGGCCACGTCTTGAATATGGGATTCAGCTTTGGGTTCCATATACTATAAAGAATATAGGAGAGCTAGAAAGGATTCGGATGCAGGCGAAAGATCTCTGTTCTAATGAGAGGCTTAAAAAATTTGGCTTGTTCAGCTTGGAAAAAAGACACCTTAAGAGCCCTTTACATGAGCCAAGAATCTTAAAGATAATCTGTAACGAGATAATCATTAGTGATTATCTGGCAGTGTAAATGTACCGCCAATTACCCGATGAATGAGCGAAACACTCGTTCACCGGGTACTCTGATCGTTTGTGCGTACACAAAAATCGTTTGCCGGCAGCAGATCGTGATGTGTAAATGCAATCTGCTGCCGGCAAACAACGAGTCATTATGGGGGAAGAGCGATGGCATTAGCGATTGCTCCTCCCCATGCTCTGGAGGAGGTCGCTGCAGGTAAATGCACTAGTCTCCTCCACCAGCGAGCAGCAGGTTGTCGGGAAGGAACGCTTCCTTCCTGACAATCTGCTGCTCTGTCGTCCCATGTAAAGGGGCCTTCAGTGTAGATCTCATTTATGTTTGTAAATACATGTGGTCAATATTAAGATTTATACATTCCAAGGACGTTACAGAAGACCAGTGGACAATGATTACATGTGCAGGAAAGGTGATATAGACATCAATACAGGAAAGGATTCTTTACAGTTAGAGTAGTCAGACTATGGAATGCCCGACCCCAAGAGGTAGTAATGGCAGCATGTAAGAAAGGGCTATGCTTATCTATTTGCAAACGGCACTGAGGGTTATAATTAATTAATAATTGAATCCAATTAATTATTTTGAGAAAGATTAAATTTAATGGATTTGTGGCTTTTTTCAAACTATGTAACTTCACCTTAGCCATAACTAACTGTAATAGATTGTAAGCAAATACGAGGCAAATTAATATATGATCCGCCGACAGGGTAATTAAGAATACGTATGATTCTTTCATTTCAGGACTCTCACCGCTTTGGACAAAACATCAGACAAGCCATGCTGGAAATTATGGGCTTATTCAACATCACCACAAACAACTGCAACAAAGGAAAGAAGTAAAGCCTCCTGGAATAGAAACAAACCTAAAAAAAAACAAAGTAAAAAAAAACAGAGTCCCTGACCCGTTTCTAGTTTTAAAATCCATATTCTACAACCACAACAGTCCTACAGAACTAACTTTGAAGCTGCTGCATTTAGTAACTGCAGACAGCTCTCTCTCCATAGTCTTCTGCCGGTTATTTTTTATTATTCATTTATTTTATTTTATTTTTAGATGTTTTTATGTTGCAAGGTCTGCGGAACATATGTGTACTTTACATTACTTCAGTTGCTGCTGGAACGTCCTCCAGAAATGTTACAAGGGCTTCTCTTGTATTGGAGGCCTACACCACTCTGTGTAGCCTCCTCTTCTTCTCATTGAACTCTTCATTTTTTATTTCTTTTTGGACATTTCTTTTTTCCTTTGATTTCCTAACCTGGCTATAGTTTGCCAATTGATAACCCTGGACAGGGTTGTTCTCTGTGGGTCCACGACTTTAACCTGTTTATGGGACTGTCCCATGAATATCACCTCAATGAGTTGGGGGTTACTGCTAATTTGCATTGAAATGGGCATTCCTGGTTGGATTTGGGGGTGTTTTCGGACAGAAACTTCAATGTCCTGTAATTCTTGGATTCAAGTGTTGGTACGTAGGCCTCGGCCTCCACGTGCGTGATATCTTCTGCTTATCGTACTCTGTCTCCCAGTAACCATCCTATGGACCATTTTGCTTTCTCTTACAATCTGTACGCAGTGGAGATATTCTTATACACGGTGAAAGCATCTTGAGGAGCAGCTTGATCTAAGAAAGTATAATTTTACTAGAAGATACTGTAATTAACTCAACCTAGTACTTGAATAACGTACAGGCTTATTGTATGTCGTATGTAAAGCTGCATTTATACCATTTGCAATGGCATCAGGCTAACCATTATCGGTATAGAATCGAAGGTTGCAGAAATGGAGGTTTACTGAAAGGGTTAAGACGACGAAACTATAAAGTGGCATCGATAGGACAGTCATAGGTAGGCTTCACTTCACCCGGGACAAAGAGTCAGTTCATTAGTCCTGTATCTAAATGCTTTAGGCCAGGCAGAGTGATTTATTGGGGCCACTCATCTCGCCATCATCACACAGAGCTGGCACATATCTTCCCATACTGGCACCATGTCATGCATAGCGTCAGTGTTCAGCCATTTCTTAAAATATAATTCTGTATTAGAGTTAAAGGGCATCTGTCAGCAGTTTTGTACCTATGTCACTGGCTGACCTGTTACATGTGCACTTGGCAGCTGAAGACATCTGTGTTGGTCCCATGTTCATATGTGGCCGCATTGCTGAGAAAAATGAAATTTTAATATATGCAAATGAGCCTCTAGGAGCAACAGGGGCGTTGTCATTACACCTAGAGGCTCTGCTCTCTCTACAACTGCTACACCATCTCACTTTGATTGAGGGGACCATTTAGTAAAAACATCACACCTTGCCCTGTTAATCAAAGTGGAGGGGGTGTGGCAGTTGTAGAGAGTGGATGTCCTAGAGGCTCACTTGCATATATTAAAATATCATTTTTTTTCAGCAATGCGGGCACATATGAACATGGGACAAACACAGATGTCTTCAGCTGCCAAGTGCATATGTAACAGGTCAGCCAGGTACAAACCTGCTGACAGGTACCCTTTAAATTAGATAAAGCCACCACATTGCTAATGGGCTTCGGACTTCTATTGAGACCTTGTAGCGCACTTTTAATACTGCACTGTACTTGTCTGTCGCCTCCTGGCACCCACTGATGTAACATTGCCCTTAAGGGTTTTCTTTCCACTTCCCAATGAAAGAAGCCTATGTGAAAATGAAATTTTCGAGTTCACCTCTTTGCCAATCATGCGAGGAGAACGTTTTTAATGTATTTTTATTTCTTTTAATGACTTTTAATACTCCATTTTTAAAGTCCGATTTTCTGTACTGATTCATTTCTTATGTGGATTTACTAAGAATGGTATTAAATTTATCAGGAGACGTACCCCACTAGAAGGAGTTGACCAACTGATATTTTTCTTGGCCATTAGAACTCCCTTGCTTCATTTATTAGGTTTGTAATATACTCGCTGCTTCCAAAGTAACCTGTGATATCACCATATCCTCCAGTGACATGCCATATACTGTCACATGGGCCGATGTTCCTGTAGAGGGGACGTCACCGGTGACATTCCGTTTTGGGAGCATGTAGTTTTGCTGCTGGAGACATGCATGAACCGTAGTCTTTATACCGATATTGTAAAACCTGAGGCCTGACTGAAAACATACAGAGAAATCTGCAGAGAGTTCAAAGGGTGGACGTTTACGAGATATGTAAGGTTCCGGCATAAATGTAATACCAATAGAAATACAATATACATTACATTTTAATAAATGGCTGAACACCAATGTTCTTCCTAAGCTTTCGCTCTACAAGAGCAGTGTCAAACTGGGGATCCTCGAGTTCACCAGATGAAATTATTCTTGGGTGCCCAACTCCATATCATCAATAAAGTCTAATAGGTTTTGAATCAAAGAAATAGAACCTAGTGGTGAGTGATTAGCTCCAAATGGGATTTATCTCCTGGACCTATGGCTTCAGGCCCACCAAAGGATCCTGTGGTACTCTGGTGGGCCACCCCAAACCTGTACATGAGGATATATCCAGGAGTAAAACCTGACTTGTAACTTAGATTTTAAGGACTACTGGGCCAGTTTATTTTTCATAAAAATGCTTAAAGGGGTTTGGGCACCTTTTGAGTGGGCGGGGGGAAAGGGGGAGGTCATTGTTGGTGGCACTCCTTCCCCTCTTGGCCAGATATGTAATGGGAAGCATTCTGACCTGGTCCCAGCTCCTTCATTCCTTGTCCTCGTTGCCTCACTTGGGTCCCCCAATATCAGCATCCGTTTTGACACTGCTGCAGCCAATCGCTGGCTGCAGTGGTGACCTGCCCCTTCGCGTCACCTGACCAGTTGATGTAATGCAAGGGGAGCAGGTTACCACTGCAGCCAGTGATTGGCTACAGCAGATTTTGAGAGCGGGGGACCTGAGTGAAGCAGAGGTGGTGAGGGAGCAAAAAAGCATCAGAGGCCCATAAGTATGCTTCCCTAACAAAAAAAAAATGGGGTGGCCAACCCCTCCAAACCCATTGGATCGAGGAGGATCTTATACATGTATGTTGACTATTTGCTTTGTGAGTTTGGGCATTAGACTCCCCTCCCCATCCCCCATTAGACATTGGAGAGCTTATGCTCCAGTGCCTTATGTGTACAAGCAGTGGTGGGTGGAAGATAGTCAATATATATATATATTTCTATGACTTGTAGTATATATATCATGTTTACTGCCATAGTAGGGGTTAGATAGTCGTAACACCACGTGCCTCGTTCTCCACATATCACATGTAGTCACGTCTGGAGACCAGAGCTTGTATCTTGTACACAGATTGGATCTCGTAATACGAATGTTGACATTTTCTAGATTTTCCACTTCTGTTGGATCTTGAATGTATTTATAAGTGAACTTCACAGCGGTTAGGATAGATTTTACAAATGGGGACCGACAGATTTTACACACAGATGACGCTCTATGATCAATCAGGTTTCTAGTTACCGGGGGAAATGTATCAAAACTAGTGCAAGGGGAAAAGAATTGGAACGGTTGCTAAGGGCAACTGCCCCACTTTTCCTCAGCATCATTTTTGACAAATCTCAGCCAGTTTAGTTTTTTTTTCTATTTTATATGAAAAGTTGAATGTTTATGAAAAAATGTTTTTGAAAGGTGCACTTCCTCTGATGTTGAATGTACGAATGTGCTTTCAGAACATAGGGGGTCATTTATCAAACTGGTGTAAAGAAAACTGGGTTAGTTGCCCATAGCAACCAATCAGAGTCCACCTTTCATTTTAGACAGCTCTTTTGGAAAATGAAAGAAGGAATCTGATTGGTTGCTATGGGCAACTAAGTCAGTTTTACTTTACAGAAGTTTCATAAGTGACCACAGCAAATCCTTGCCTTAAAATGGTGGTCTAGGATTAGAAAAAAAGAGTTGGCTTTTTTATTTTCCAGGAACTGTGCCACTCTGGACCATAGGCTGCAACTGATATCATATGAAACCCCATTTAAGTGAATGGAGCAGAGTAGCAATACCAAACAATTCCCATTAATGGTCTTGGTGACTAAAAAAAGAAAAGCAGACCCCCTTTTTTGTAATCATGGACAATCCCTTGAAATTTTGTTGAGGATTTTGTTATTTTGTCAGCATAAAATACATTCTCCATATATTTTTAATTTGAAAAAAAATCTGATTACTAAAACTGCCTGAGATGGGGATTTGCACTGTGTGGCTTCTTTGAGCAGAGTGGATGAGTCCTTTGAAACAGATTGGTTGCCAAGGATACCTCGCCTACCAGATTGCCTATCTGGTTGTCAGGCTGAGTACCCCTAGCAACCAGTCCACCTCTTATACATGCAACATTAAAGGGCATCTGTCAGCAGATTTGTACCTATGACACCGGCTGACCTGTTACATGTGCACTTGGCAGCTGAAGACATCTGTGTTGGTCCCATGTTCATATGTGCCCGCATTGCTGAGAAAAATGATGTTATAATATATGCAAATGAGCCTCTAGGACCAATAGTTGCATTGCCATTACACTTCTCTCTATGCAACCACTAAACCCTCTGCACTTTGATTGACAGGGCCAGGCAGTGTAAGTGTCATCACACCTGGCCCTGTTAAAATGTAGAGGGCACAGCAGTTGCAAAGACAGCAGAGCCTCTAGGAGCAATGGCTATGCCCCCATTGCTCTTAGAGGCTCATTTACATGTATTAAAACATCATTTTTCTCAGCAATGTGGGCACATATGAACATGGGACCAACACAGGCACCTTCAGCTGCCAAGTGCACATGGAACAGGTCAGCCAGTGTCATAGGTACAAATCTGCTGATATATACCCTTTAACACTGAGGTGAGGACTAAGGGACTAATTGACAGTAGTCTCCAGTGTGCAGTGCATGCATAGGAAAGCTCATTAGTGTGCCTGCTGGAGAAGAGTCCTGGACTCCTCTCCTGATAAGTTCAGTTTTCATTTACCAGTGTTTGCATGGATGGATGGTTTTGCTATGGGCAGGGTTTGGGCCCTAATCACTAGCTGTGTAACTGTATGCTGGTGGTTTAGTGGTCCCAAACCAGGTGGAAAGTTCTCTTTAAGTTGACCATGTCATGGCCCAACAATGTCCTCCATTGGGAAACCTTGCTCATCTCCAGTCTTCTACCCAATCCATATGAAAGTCCTATCATGACCAGAGTGTCCAACACTGAAAATGACAACTTAGACACAGATAGGTTCATATGTATAAGTCTATTGACCATATCATTTTTAGGGCTTCAAAAAAATAAATCTTTACACATAAAATTTTAAGCGATACATTATTTATAAAAGTAACCAACAATATAGACGAGAGTTTTTGCACCTTTACATTTAAAGGGGGTTATCCCATGATTAATGTAAAAAATGAAAATCTGACATCATCTAGTACATGACAATGTCTTTCTAACAAAGCAAGAACAAGCCCTGCACCTCACATGGGTCTGGAGATCTCCACATTCATTGCTAGATTTATTTCAATCTCTGACAGCTTAGGGGGTGTGCACTTTCTCAGGAGGCGTGTTTTCTGCTTCAGCTCTCTCATTATCACAGCTCAGGAGGCAGGTGAAGGATGAAACTGAGCATGTGCGACCATATAAGTGAGCAGGACAAAGAAATAAGAAAAAAACAAACAGCAGGTGGCGCTATACAGATATGTTTTTTTGAATAGCCCAGTGGTTATACTAAATTTTTAATTACACAAAATTGTAAAAGTATTCAGATCCAGGGGCTGGTTTGAAAACTGTAGAATATTTTTCATGGGACAACCCCTTTAATAAAAGGATGATATGACATTAAGAAAAAAAAAAGTATTTTCTAGAAACAGCACCACCGTGGTGCATAGGCTATGTCTGGAATTGCAGCTTAGCTTCATTGACTTGATTGGGACTAAGCCAGGGATGCCTAACCTCCAGCTGTTGTAAAACTACAACTCTCACCATGCCCTGCTGGAGGCTAATTGCTGTAGACTGTTCAGGCATGCTGGGAGTTGTAGTTCTGCAACAGCTGGAGGGCCGAAGGTTGGTCATCCCTGGACAAAGCGGCAATACCAGGCACAACCTATAGATAAGGGTGGCGCTGTTCCTTGGAGGGGAAAAAAATTGACCTTTTTTTTGTAATTTCAGACAACCGATTTAAGAAATCAAGGGAGGGAGAGGGAAATGAACTGAAGGAGGAATAAAATCCTTTGTACATAATTACTAGTGGTATTGTATTAAATTCCGGTGTCTCACACGAGTATAGCTGCTATCCTGAAGAGGGGGTATAAAGAGTGCACTATTTATGTAAACTGCTGGTGTTAGAATATTACCGGGGTTCTTCCTTAGCTTTGTGTTCTATGTGATTTGGTGTAGATGCCCTATCGGCTGCCGTTGGAAATCTGTTGTGAAGACACTGGATTTGATCGAAAAATAGGAAATAAAAATGAAAGGTCATTTTCAGAAGAAAACTCGTTTTAGCCATTGAATACGATCACAATTTATGAGTCCTTTTAAATTTGCGCCGTCAAAGAACCACTTGCATGTAAATACAATGTGTTCCTTTGGGTGTAAATCTTAGAATGGCGAAGTTGTTGGATTTTGGTTGTCATTAATAAAAACATTAATTTAAGGTATTTTTTGCATTTTTTTCCTTTGTAGGTTTTTTGGTTCAGTTTTATATACTGTACCTTGCTCCACTTTTGGCAGTTATACACACACAGACATGCCGATTTAAAGTGTAACAGTGTCATGTTTTCATTAAAAAAAAAATCAGTTTTAACATATGTTACTGTTGGTGCAGCATTACGCATAAAACAGTCTTTAGTTTCTTCACATACCACTGTTTTCCTTGAGTTTTTCCCTTAGTTACGGCTGTTTTACCTCTACGATATGAGGATCTTCTCAAGATGGCTCCTCTGCCAGTTCTCCGAGGCCAAAACTGCCTTCCCTCACTTCACATACATACTTGCTGTAGCCAGCAGCTTCCTGCCAGCCAATCAGATTGTATTACTGAGAGACATGCCTCCTCACTGAAGCCTAATGCAGGCATGCAGTGTGAAGGACCGCCCCTCTGTCTTCTTAGATGAGCCATAGCAACAGTCTTTTAAGGGACCAGTGGAAATGGACAGGAGACATTAATGAAACCTGTCATTATAAGCTAATTACAGATCTTTTGACAATAATTGACAGACTAACTCAGGTATACATGCCTAGCTCTATTAAACTAGCAAATAAAATATGACAGTTACACTTTAAGGGTCCATTCACACAGCCATAGCGCTGCCATGCCCGTGTTGTGGACTGAAAAACACTAGCACCGGCTATGTGAACTCCATATCGGGATGCAGACTTCAGTGGGTCCACGATCTGCAAGATATGATGGAAGATAGGACAGGACCTATCTTTTCCCACAGTGGAGGCAAAGACCCAGAAGCCCATGGAAGGGTTTCTATCTGTTTCTGTGGGCTTCTGGGCCGTGTCTCTGCTCTGCAAAAGATAGGACATGTCCTTTCTTTCTTCATCGCACATCACGGACCCGTTAAATGGGTTGATGGGTCTACACTGCGATGTGGAGTTCAAATCAGTGAAAAAAATCAAGAAGGAATTGTTGAATGGAGTGAAACTTTCTATGTGTGAAATATATATGTAAGTGATTAAAATATTAGAAGAAAAGGAGAAGTTTATTGTAGAAATTGATAGGAGGCTCTTGGACCCCGTTGGCCCGCCTCTAGCCTGGATACAGGATGATATACAGCCTCTAGCCTGGATACTAGATAAGATACAGCCTCTAGCCTGTATATGAGATAAGATACAGCCTCTAGCCTGGATACAAGATGGGATGTAGCCTGGATACAAGATAAGATACCGCCTCTAGCCTGGATACAAGATGGGATGTGGCCTGTAGCCTGGATACGAGATAAGATACAGCCTCTAGCCTGGATACAAGATGGGATGTGGCCTGTAGCCTGGATACAAGATAAGATACGGCCTCTAGCCTAGATACAAGATAAGATACGACCTCTAGCCTAGATACAAGATGGGATACGGTCTCTAGCCTGGATACAAGAGGAGATACGGCTTCTAGCCTGAATACAAGAAGAGATACAGCCTATGGCCTCCAGCCTGGATACAAGATGGGATACGATCTCTAGCCTATGGTGGAGACTTTCCTAGGAAACCCTTGCTGTGTTAGCGAGCATTATCCTGCTCAAAAATTCCATTTGGAAGCCCTGCAATGAGAGGAACACATGTGGCCACAGGATATCCTGCACAGATCTCTGAGCTCATAGGCGAATTGGCCATAGACCCTACAGGGAAATTTCCAGGTGGCCCTGATGCCCAGGGTGCCACCTAATCCCTCCTCTTGGCAATCAGCAAGGTACATAAAGATCTAATACTCTCAGCATTAATTAATGTAGGAGCATATGGCACATGCAACCGACCAATTTGGGCAGTGTGCGGGGGCTGTCTGCAGATTCCACAAGGCATGTAAGGGAGCTGTGCTCTACATCACCTGAGGGTGGCTTGCTGAATAACCCTGACATGTAGCTGTAAGCTGAGGTTTTGTTGTATCTTTTTGTTTTCCTCTTGCCTGTGTAGGTCTTGATCAGTGTCATTTGGTCTTTCCCTATCTGCTTCATCTGTTACTTGCTGTTTAAAACTGCTTTCTGTGTCTGTGTCTTGATTATGGTATGTTTCTGGTTTCTGTTTCTATATTTCTATGTGTCTGTCAATCTATCTGTCTGTCTGCAAATCTTAGTGTGTCTGTTTTTCACTATGTATTTCTCACTATTTTCCATATCTCTCCACTCCACTGTGTGTTTTAAGAAAAAGAAGCAGACCTGGAAGAAGTGGGGTGCATGATTTAAAATCAGAGACACCTCAGAGGCTGATACCTATCAGATTAGTTTAAGTGCGCCACATACACACCAATGCTAGTCACATAACTGGAATACCTCTTTAATTAGCTGGCCATAGTAAAAGTAGTTTGGTGTCAGCTGTTCCTCCCACCTCCTCTAGAGGGAGCTGCTGCCTTAGTTAATTGGTGAGAGAGCAGAGGAAGAAGCAGAATCAGTCAGCAGTAGACAGAGCCTTACCACCTGCCTCTGAGGAAGGAAATGAGGATTTATTCTGATGATTAAGCAGCCTACAAAAGTTCTGTCTTATAGGGGGCCTCTGTTTGGCTGAACTGGGAAGAAAGCATTGTATATTCAGATTCAGGTTCTCAGATAGGCCTGTCTACTCCATGCTGTAACCTCAGATGTTTTATGCTAGTGTATGACAAAACTGTGCCTTAAATTACAAGTGCCTGTGTGAACTGTATGCCAAGTAAGCTTTCTCATTATTGCATGCACCGCTGTCTCGTTATTCAGGGACCCTGTCTTGCACCTCAAAGATACCGCCAACATTGAGGGCACCCCAGACATCCACCAGGCAGGAGAACCTCAACACCAGAATATGCCCCAAAGGGAGTAAAAAATGTACCCTTCTTATGACTGCATGGCCCAGGGGAGCAACATAAAGAGAGAGAACTGCTACTGTGAATAACTACTACCCCTATCATTGCTATAACCACTCCTATCCTCTCTGCTCTTCCCTGCGGCTTGCTGCAGAGCTCCTCCAGAAGAGTTTATCAGTGGAGGTGCAGAGTGTCTAATAGGCCATCAATATAAAAGTACTAGACAACCCCTTTAAGTCACGCGGTGTCAAAGGTTTGTCACACCCCCTGACATTTTCAAACTGGCATAATATCATTGGTCAGTAGATGTCACCATAGCACTGGTTTTATTCCCAACACACAAGGGGTGCTTTCACACGACTGTATTTTTGCTCCACATCCGAAGTACATTTTTTGCATCTCGCACACAGACCCATTCATTTCAATAGATCCGCACACTTTATGTGCTGTCTTCATCCATATGTCTGTTCCATAGCTCTGCAAAAAAAGATAGAATTTTGCTGCACATGTTTATGGCAATCGAACTTTACTGCTTGTGGAAGGGGTGTTTGCTTTAGTCCCCCCTACACTTTAAAATGAACTGGCCATCCAATCCAAGATCTGCACCCTGCAGCCTAGGAACAACAGTTATGCCCCTTCCACACGAGCGGGAGACTCGCATGTCTCCCGCAACGCATCTACAGGGCTGGACTCCGGCACTGACTGGGATCGCATATAATGCTCTGCGATCCCTGTCAGTGCCGAGTCCAGCCCTGTAGATGCGTTGCGGGAGACATGCGAGTCTCCCGCTCGTGTGAAAGGGGCATTAGAGTAAATGAGAAAATATATGCATGAGTGTGGTTACTTGGAGAGACCGCAAAGTGAACTTAGAGAGAGACAGGGAGTACTACTACCACCATAATTGCTGCCTATACACAGTTATTGGGAAAAGACTACACTGTAACATACTTTGGGACTGTGCCTGTTGCTGCTATTTGTACTACTACTACTACTACTACTATCATCAGTTCCATAAAGAGAGACTGTATTTATTATACACAATGGTTGTAGTCATTGACTCCACAATTAGGGTGGCCATCCGTCCGGTTTTTGGCCGGACAGTCCGGTTTTTGGACTCCTGGTCCTCCGTCCGGCTAAAGGCCAGGACGGACGGCCAGAAGTCCTCCTTTTTGGGGGCGCAGGAAGCAATGAGCGCTTCCATCAATACAGATGGAAGCGCTCATTGCAGGAGCTGGGTCCTGGTACTCACCGCTCAGCTCCTCCTGCGCTCCGGTACCTTTCTTGGTCTTCCTGTGTGCGCTGCACACGCCTGACTGGTACAGCGTCAGGACGTAGTGCGCGCACTCTGACCTGACGCTGCACGCACTCAGGTGACAGTGCAGCGCGGGCAGTGAAGAGAGAAGAGCGTCGGAGCGGAGCAGGTAAGATTTTATTTATTTTTTTTATGGGGAACAGTGGGCTGATCTGAGGTGGCACTACAGGCTGATCTGAGGTCTGACCGTCTAAAGGGGCACTACAGGCTGATCTGAGGTCTGACCGTCTGAAGGGGCACTACAGGCTGATCTGAGGTCTGAAGGGGGCACTACAGGCTGATCTGAGGTCTGAAGGGGGCACTACAGGCTGATCTGAGGTCTGAAGGGGGCACTACAGGCTGATTTGAGGTCTGAAGGGGGCACTACAGGCTAATCTGAGGTCTGAAGGGGCACTACAGGCTAATCTGAGGTCTGAAGGGGGCACTACAGGCTGATCTGAGGTCTGAAGGGGGCACTACGGGCTGATCTGAGGTCTGAAGGGGGCACTACGGGCTGATTTGAGGTCTGAAGGGGGCACTACGGGCTGATTTGAGGTCTGAAGGGGCACTACAGGCTGATTTGAGGTCTGAAGGGGGCACTACAGGCTGATTTGAGGTCTGAAGGGGGCACTACAGGCTGATTTGAGGTCTGAAGGGGGCACTACAGGCTGATCTGAGGTCTGAAGGGGGCACTACAGGCTGATTTGAGGTCTGAAGGGGGCACTACAGGCTGATGTGAGGTCTGAAGGGGGCACTACAGGCTGATGTGAGGTCTGATGGGGGCACTGTGGGCTGATGTGAGGTCTGAAGGGGGCACTGTGGGCTGATCTGAGGTCTGAAGGGGGCACTGTGGGCTGATCTGAGGTCTGATGGGGCACAGTGGGCTGATCTGAGGTCTGATGGGGGCACAGTGGGCTGATGTGAGGTCTGAAGGGGGCACAGTGGGCTGATGTGAGGTCTGAAGGAGGCACTGTGGGCTGATCTGAGGTCTGATGGGGGCCACAGTGGGCTGATGTGAGGTCTGAAGGAGGCCCTGTGGGCTGATCTGAGGTCTGATGGGGCACTGTGGGCTGATCTGAGGTCTGAAGGAGGCCCTGTGGCTGATGTGAGGTCTGATGGGGGCACAGTGGGCTGATGTGAGGTCTGATGGGGGCACAGTGGGCTGATGTGAGGTCTGATGGGGGCACAGTGGGCTGATGTGAGGTCTGATGGGGCACTGTGGGCTGATCTGAGGTCTGAAAGGGGCACTTCAGGCTGATCTGAGGTCTGATAGGGGCACTGTGGGATGATTTGAGGACCATTACAGCGGGTCCTTATTATTTCTGGGAGCACTACTGGAGGCACTATGGGAAAATGGTTTCTATTATGGGGAATTATTACTACTACCAGGGGTACTATTGGGGGTGTTACTATTATTAGTACAATATGGAGGGCACTACTGCTAAAAAGGGATACTGGTGGAGCATTATCACTATTGGGGCACTATTACTAATGGGACACTCTAGGAGAGAATTATTAGTGTGAGCACGGTGACTATATGGGGTCCTACCTATATGGCACTGTTATATCTACAGTATAGTATTTGGGGACATTGGGGAGCACAGTGGGTGCAGTATTTTAGGCAGCAGCAGGATAACAGTAAAAGTGGGTAATCTATGATGTCTTTGTGGCAGAGAGAAGATGGAGCTGAAAGAAGTGTCATGGCGGTGTGGGCCAAATAGAGAAGATAAGAAAAGAGAAGATCTACATCAGGAAGACGTCACTGGATGTAAGAGGTAAGTGGTGCTGTATCATCTTGTATGTCTGGTGCTGGTGAATGTAATGTCCATCCAGATATGTGTCACCTGCCGGTATATGGTATGTTACTGCTGCAGCCAATCAGTGCTCTAATGCTGAGAACTGGCTGCAGTGGTCACATACCATACACCTGCCCATCAGTGTGCACATCACCAGCACTATGACAGATGTGCACACTCGCCCATTACATGCCTGTCAGTCTTTGTTTACGTGGCAGCAGCAATGATGCCAGAAAGTCCAGCGTGTCACAGGCGTCACCACTGCAGCCATATAACCAAAGCATTCAATGGCAGGGAGGGAACAGCTGAGAATTGTGGATTTCTTTTCCATCTGCCATATTTTTATTTTTAATTACTGAACAATCCTCTTTATTCTAACCATACTAGAGCGGTATTTTTATAGTTAGGCTTGCTGGCTTGAATTTTCATGTGATGGGGGTGGGGGTGCCAGATCCCCATCCGACCTGTGTATGTGTGGTAAGAGCCAGGGGAGGTGTGATGGGTGACGGTGTACGAGCCGATTGGGGGAGTGGTTTAGCAGATTGGGGGCGTGGTTTAGCAGATTGGGGTGTGGTTTAGCAGATTGGGGGCGTGGTTTAACATGTTGGGGGTGTGGCCGAAAATGTCCACCTTTTTGACATGAAGCCGGTGGCCACCCTATCCACAATCCATCCACTGGCCCATACTTCTGCCCTCTTTCCTTGCACCTAACATCAAGGGCGCCTCGCCTAAGACCAGGAAGGAGCCCCCAAAAGGTCCAGGGTGTGGCCAAGGCAAGAAAGGGTGTGGCCAAGGCAAGAAAGAGTGTGCCCTCCCTCCCTTCACTGCACAGCCCTGGGGAGCGTTGGAGTGAGGACAGCCACTGTGAAACACCATAACTCCTATCAGTAGTCACTACTACCACTCCCCTCCTCCTGGATCTCCCTTTCTGCACATAATATAAACAATTTTTTTTAATGTGTATTGCACGTTACAGGTATTCCCATACCCTTAATAACTGTTGCAATAGAAAAAAAGACACGTTCACACATTGAATGAATGATGGGGAAAAAACTCAAATTTTTGCAATTTTCTTTTCACTGTCATTTTTATTATATTTTACATTATTGGGGTACAGAAAAAGAGTAGGGGGAGGGGAAATGTACAGTAAACAACCATAACAGTAACGTAAAATGCTGAAGTGCAGGAAAAAAATGAAGATCAGTAATAGACCTTTGTATTGCTCATTATGCTTCAGAAAATAGACTGTGTGCTACATAGATTAAACGTGTCACATACAAAATAATCCAACAGTATGAAAATAGATAAATTTTATTTAGTTATGCATTAAAACACATGTAAAAAACATAATACACAATAATGGTGGTGGACAAGCCATATAGATGGTAATTGGCCACACAGGGTTACCACAGGTATAATATCACCATAAATCACCCATAATGATATCTAATGTAAAAAGCCAGTTTAAATAGTACATATCAATATCAAGTATATAATGGTAAAGGCTAGTACATGTTACCTGATTCCTCCTGATGAAGCGATAGGCGAAACGCGCGTCGGGATCAGCGTGCCACGGTCAGGTAACATGTACTAGCCTTTACCACTATATACTTGATATTGATATGTACTATTTAAACTGGCATTTTACATTTGATATCATTATGGGTGATTTATAGTGATATTATACCTGTGGTAAGGCTGTGTGGCTAATTATCATCTATATGGCTTGACCACCACCATTATTGTGTATTATGTTTTTTAAGTGTGTTTTAATGCATAACTAAATAAAATTTATCTATTTTCATACTGTTGTACTGGGGATTATTTTGTATGTGATGGTATTCTAGGGCCTTGTGTGTCAAACCCCAGATTATAATCAATTGTGTATGCCCTATTCTCTATATGTGAGTTAATAGATTGAAAGTGTTCTCCAGGTTCAGCTCCCCATTTTCACCCCTCCAGCCCCTCCGACATGAGCATCGAAGCGTGAAATGGATCGAGATGCTGGATCGTGCAGGGCAAAGGCTGTTTGTTTATATTTTCACACTACTAGGTGGAGGCTCCTGCCTAGCAGTGTTGCCAGTGACATCACCGGCACTGATGGGCAGGTTTTAGCGCTACACTAGCCATTTTACAGGCTAGGGCAGCGCTTAAGCCCGCCCATCAGTGTCGGTGATGTCACCGCGCTCATTGCTTGGCGGGAACCTCCACCTAGCTTACTGTATGGAAATCCTCACCAGATTTCCTTAAAAAGTCTAAATCGCGTAGGACAAAGGAGAGGATCAGAGCATGAGATGCTCATATCGGGGGCTGCCTGGGTCAAAACGGGGATATGCCCAGGTTCAGCTCTGAGCCCGGACAACCCCTTTAACCCTAAAGATGGTTCCTGAGCTATCTACAGCTTTTCCTGCCAATAATGAAATCTCGTTGGACGACATTGACAATAGAAAAAAGTTATTCCCGGCTGAATGCATGGGGCAAACAATTGTACTGGTCTTTAGGGCCATAAGCATTAAAGGTTTAATCCTAAACTATGTGCCGATTATATGTGCATGAGGCATACATTTTTGAAATTTTAAAGTGGCCGTCGAAAAGTTCATTCCTGATGATTCTTCTTATTGTAAATGTTTTTTTTAGATATGAAAAGACATAATATTCATCCCAGTTCAAGCAATGGTTTGGGCCAATCTGTGAGCGCAGTTCTGCTCCCACCAAGCGTTTTAAGACTAGGCTCGACCAGCGAAGTTAGCAATTATTATTATAGTGAAACATATGGCTGATATAACTGTTGCAGCAATGTTGAATTTCCGGGCGGTGATCCCATAACCCGTTGCTCCAATTTTATCTCCAAATACTTTCCGATCCCGGGACTGCGGCAAGAGAGAAAAAGAAAGGAGGTTAGTCCAATAAAGGGGGCTATGCCCTGATTAATGATCTAGTACATGAAAGTCTCTTTCTAATAACCTTAGAAACGGCCCTTGCTCCAATTGCTCAGTAAGATTTATTTCAAGCTGGCAGTTTAGGGGGTCATGTCCTTTCTACTACAGCTGGTGGCAGTTGAAGGATGGAACTGAGCACGTGCTTCCGTCTCAGTGAGCAGGACAGAGAAATTAGAAGAGCAAACAGCAGGTGGCGCTACTCTATAAAATTTTTAAAGTGGTTATCCAATTTCTCGAACAGCCCCCCCCATGTGCCAGGCCCCTCACAGGTAATATACTTACCCGCTCCCGCGCCGCTCCTGGTCCCTGCACTGCCGCTGCTGCTTCTCCCTGTACATGGCTGTAACCCCTTTAAGGTTTTATTCAGATTTCAATATTTTAGCCGTAATTTAGTATGAGGCTGATCTTACACATGGGAGTTTTTTAGCGTTTTTATGACATATAACAAATAACTCAACATGGTTTTAGGTGTTTTTTTTTTTTTTGCTAGGAGATTTCTATGAGAAATATTACATGCAGGACAAACAAGCATTTTATGCTTTTTACAGCTTTTTACCCCCCCTCCCCCCCTTTTTTTTTTTTTTGCTGCTTCAAAAAAACTGCTCATACAATTTATGCTGGTGTTTTTTTTATTGCATGGCATTTTTTTATCAATGTTTTTTTCCCCATACAGCTCTACAGAAGAACACATGTGACATCACAGGAGGCGACATACTTTCCTTAAAAACAAAAACTTAGGCATGTAAAGAACACCACAAAAAAGCACAGGTAAAATAAACTATAGGGGCAGAAGTACCCCAAAATGCTACAAAAATGCTGATCAAGACTGCTGTCTTTTGAGGCTTTTTTGGGCTAAAAAAATGCCAGGGACAAAATGTTTTGTGAATGAACCCTTACAGCCACAAGACCTGAGCCTCCCACAGTAAACCAAACTTAGATCACTGAAGAACCCTATGGCATATATACAGTATACCCTATACCAGGGAGGATTGCTTGCTTCATAACCGCCAGCTTCATTGAACTTCCTCATGCCTTTCTGCCTTAATAGAATCAGGGACAAAATGAGGGATGTCAACCCTCTGAAGATCACCAGAAATGTTTTATCCATCTTCCTAGTCCAACCATTTATGGCATAGTAACATAGTTTATAAGGCCAAAAAAAGACATCTGTCCATCCAGTTCGGCCTGTTATCCTACAAGTTGATCCAGAGGAAGGCAAAAAACCCCTGTGAGGTAGAAGCCAATATTCCTCACTTTAGGGGAAAAAATTCCTTCCATCAGAATTACTCCCTGGATCAATGACCCCTCTCTAGTAACTATAACCTGTAATATTATTGTGTATCCAAAAGATGTGCCACAAATGTCTGATGCAGGTTCCACCTCTTGGAACTTGAAGGGGTTGTGTCATTTCGCAAGGATACACCACCAATATCTGATAGGTGAGGGTCCCACCTATCTCTACAATGGAGCCCCCAAAGTGAACTAGAGCGGATCGTGCAAGCACAGCTGCCCACCATACATTTCTATGGAACTACCAAAAATTTCCATCAGCCCCATAGCAGTGAATGGAGCAGTGGCCGCGCCTGCACGGTGCGCTTCCCAGTCATTCCTGAGGGACTTACATCTAGCAGACATCTGATGGATATGCCATAAGGGCCTGAGGTAGAAATACCACTTTATTAGCTAAAAAACTCTTTATTATCCTTAAAAACACCCTAGCCCACCAGGAATATTATCCACTCAAAAAGTCTTCATTACGAAATCGATCATGATGGTACATTTTTTAACACTTCTCAATTAAATCCTGTAGGAAGATACATGAGAACATCCAATAAGTGGCTGCTGAGGTAAAAATCTCCCCTACCAAAGATTGGCATTACAGGAAGACTTCTTACAAGCACAAACAATCTAGAAGTTCATCAGGAAAGGTCATCAGTATCTGATCGGTAGGGTCCAACACCCAGAACCCCGCTGATCGGCTGTTTTAGAAGGCACTGGTGCTCGCGGCCCTCTCCCAGTTTAGTCTAGGCCGTGTGGTGTCACGTTTATCCGTATGGCCCCAATTAAGTGAATGGAGCTGAGCTACGATACCAAGCACAGCTGCTATTCAATGGACCATGCTGTCCTTGGTGAGCTAAGAGACGGCCAAGCACTACCATGAAGACCACTGCCTTCTCAAAAAGCTGATCGGTTGGGTTTACCGTGTCAGACCCCACTGATCAGATACTGATGACCTATCCAGAAGATAATTGGAAAACCCCTTTAATGAGCCAAAGATGAAATTCTATCTCAAAGGGATAGTACAAGATTAGGAGAACATGGCTGCTTTCTTTCAAAAACAGCCCATATCTGTCCACATGTTGTGTGTGGTACTGCAGCTCAATGTTCAATGAAGCCGAGCTGCAGTACTACATACAACCTGCGGATAGCTGTGGCGCTGTTTCTAGAAACGAAACAGTCATGTTTTTCTAATCTTGTCCAACCCCTTTAAGGAGCACACTACAAAACAAAAAATATGGCTGCTGCTTTTTGATGTTGGCCCATTCCCATTACTCACCTTTACAGAGTATGAGAGTGCCACAAATCCCAGGCAGCATACATTGAAATAAATGGTGTTGAAGATGGACCAAAGGAAGTCATCTCGTACAGGCGCGTTGTCTTGTTGTATGACCACCACAGTGGACGCGCTGTAAACATTCCCTGGCTGCATCTCCGCCTTGTGTAGGTCCTGACCAGTGGTGGGCTGGTTGGCGTACACATGAGCTTCAGGTAAGGAAGATATATTAGGATAGGCACCCCCTGAATCCATGATTTAGGCTCCGAGAAAAGCTGGTGGTCAACTGAGCAGCTGGAGTAGAAGAAGGATGCTTTAAGGGCTGTGAGAGTGAGGAGGAGTCAATGAGCAGGTTTCCTGTTCTTGCATAGAAGATTCCTCTTTTTTCCTTCCATCCATTCTATACCTTGAAGGTATTTGGTGAAATTGAGGATGTGCCCAAAGAATGATGTTCCCTATTCGGCAACTTAGAGGATATGCATGTAAAATAACTTAACATTACGCCTTTATAATCTTCAAAGGAGATTGCTCAAGTGACAACTCAGCCGTAGGTTTTATCTTGAGCATGCAAACTTTATGTTGTACCATTCCTTTAATATTCCTTCTAGACGTTATTAATGAATTACTAGCAGTTTGCAATGAAGGTCCAAATGGGTGTTACCGGCTGGGGGTGTGTCCCTGCACATCTGACACTATCCAATCAGTGCTGCCAGTGTCAGACTGTGCAGAGACACACCCCCAATTGGAAACACCCAACTGGACCTTCGTTGCAAACAATATAGTCCTAAATATGATATATAAAGTGTTTTGACGCCAATCAGAAGCTGAGCTGTCACCAAGAGACATTGGCCATGATGAGCAATAATCCTAATAACGAACAATTATAACTCAATTGTGACCACAGCATCTAAATGGTCTTTTCTTGGGACAGCTGTACTCCCGGGCCCGAACGGAGCTGAGCAAGATCGGGAGAGCCTTTGTTCTGTAGGGAGGGGGCTCAAATTGAGTAAACAGCCCCAGGCCTATGATGCACTTAATCCGCCTCTGATTGTATAGCACTGTTGTCAGATTACTTTATATATGGTGCACTGTATGGTGGTATTTACTTCAAATTGTGTAGCACCGCTGCTTAGGCACATCATTTTAGAAGTGTATGGCTATGGCTTAGTATAGGATTGTTATTTAGGCACCATCCTGTATGATACAGATAACTTGCGATTGAATTGTGTTGTTTTCTTGTACCCTATGGGGGAATGCCAACAAATCTTCAGGACAGGTCATCAATATTAAAATCCCAGAAAATCCCTTTAATGTAACACGTGTCCAAATATACAAAATAAGAGCAGATACTGAGAATTACACCCAGTATACAGGACAGGAGAAGTGGTACTGTGCAGTGTCCATATATACAGAATAAGAGCAGATACTGATAATTACACCCAGTATACAAGACAGGAAAGTGGTACTATGCAGTGTCCATATATACAGAATAAGAGCAGATACTGAGGATTACACCCAGTATACAGGACAAGAGAAGTGGTACTGTGCAGTGTCCATATATACAGAATAAGAGCAGATACTGAGAATTACACCCAGTATACAAGACAGGAAAGTGGTATTGTGCATCGTCCATATATACAGAATAAGAGCAGATACTGAGAATTACACCCAGTATACAGGACAGAAGAAGTGGTACTGTGCAGTATCCATATATACAGAATAAGAGCAGATACTGAGAATTACACCCAGTATACAGGACAAGAGAAGTGGTACTGTGCAGTGTATATATATATATATATATATATATATATATATATATATATATATACAGAATAAGAGCAGATACTGAGAATTACACCCAGTATACAAGACAGGAGAAGTGGTACTGTGCAGTGTCCATATATACAGAATAAGAGCAGATACTGAGGATTACACTCAGTATACAGGACAGGAGAAGTGGTACTGTGCAGTGTCCATATATACAGAATAAGAGCAGATACTGAGAATTACACCCAGTATACAGGACAGGAGAAGTGGTACTGTGCAGTGTATATATATACAGAATAAGAGCAGATACTGAGAATTACACCCAGTATACAAGACAGGAGAAGTGGTACTGTGCAGTGTCCATATATACAGAATAAGAGCAGATACTGAGAATTACACCCAGTATACAGGACAGGAGAAGTGGTACTGTGCAGTATCCATATATACAGAATAAGAGCAGATACTGAGAATTACACCCAGTATACAGGACAAGAGAAGTGGTACTGTGCAGTGTATATATATACAGAATAAGAGCAGATACTGAGAATTACACCCAGTATACAGGACAGGAGAAGTGGTACTGTGCAGTGTATATATATACAGAATAAGAGCAGATACTGAGAATTACACCCAGTATACAGGACAAGAGAAGTGGTACTGTGCAGTGTATATATATATATATATATATATATATATATATATATATATATATATACAGAATAAGAGCAGATACTGAGAATTACACCCAGTATACAGGACAACAGAAGTGGTACTGTGCAGTGTATATATATACAGAATAAGAGCAGATACTGGGAATTACACCCAGTATACAGGACAAGAGAAGTGGTACTGTGCAGTGTCCATATATACAGAATAAGAGCAGATACTGAGAATTGCACCCAGTATACAGGACAGGAGAAGTGGTACTGTGCAGTATCCATATATACAGAATAAGAGCAGATACTGAGAATTACACCCAGTATACAGGACAGGAGAAGGGGTACTGTGCAGTGTCCATATATACAGAATAAGAGCAGATACTGAGAATTACACCCAGTATACAGGACAGGAGAAGTGGTACTGTGCAGTGTATATATATACAGAATAAGAGCAGATACTGACAATTACACCAGTATACAGGACAGGAGAAGTGGTACTGTGCAGTGTCCATATATACAGAATAAGAGCAGATACTGAGAATTACACCCAGTATACAGGACAGGAGAAGTGGTACTGTGCAGTGTCCATATATACAGAATAAGAGCATATACTGAGAATTACACCCAGTATACAGGACAGGAGAAGTGGTACTGTGCAGTGTCCATATATACAGAATAAGAGCATATACTGAGAATTACACCCAGTATACAGGACAGGAGAAGTGGTACTGTGCAGTGTCCATATATACAGAATAAGAGCAGATACTGAGAATTACACCCAGTATACAGGACAGGAGAAGGGGGTACTGTGCAGTGTCCATATATACAGAATAAGAGCAGATACTGAGGATTACACCAGTATACAGGACAAGAGAAGTGGTACTGTGCAGTGTATATATATACATAATAAGAGCAGATACTGAGAATTACACCCAGTATACAGGACAGGAGAAGTGGTACTGTGCAGTGTATATATATACAGAATAAGAGCAGATACTGAGGATTACACCCAGTATACAGGACAGGAGAAGTGGTACTGTGCAGTGTCCATATATACAGAATAAGAGCAGATACTGAGAATTACACCCAGTATACAGGACAGGAGAAGTGGTACTGTGCAGTGTATATATATATACAGAATAAGAGCAGATACTGAGAATTACACCCAGTATACAGGACAAAAGAAGTGTTATCCTGCAATACTTATGCAGAACAATAGAAGACCAAAACACATACACAGATTCTCTGTATGGAGGAAATTATTGGGGCACAGCTTTTAATCTTTGAATTGCATTTCATTTAGTACCATCATCACAGGTGTATAAAATCCAGTTCCTAGCCCTGCAGTCTGTCGTAACAAACAACTGTGAAGGAATGGCTTATTCTAAGTCTATAGTGACTAGGAAGCCTTTAGATCCCCTTCTTTCATAGCAAAAAAACAACCTGACCAAGGGATGCAAATGAGCTCTTAACAGGCTCTCCCTCTGATGCCACCAGATGTAAGGCTGCTGCCCTATAAATCAATGTTCAACCTTTAAAACAGGCCTTGAGACATAACTATGCTAATAGTGAAGCCATCATCTCATCTGCAGACAGCTGTTTCAGGGTGATTGCCCCTCATCAGTAGAGAGCAGAGAGTACTGGTTTAACTGGGTGAGAGGCCTAAGTCATAATCTGGGGAATACAATATCTCCTTATGAAGAGCGCCTCACGCTGTTTAAATAATGCCAAGGCCACACATGCACCAAGATTAAGCACTAATTAATTAAAAGAATTGGTCAGTTGAGAAAATCCATTTTCATATATATTACATGAAGGGATTTTTAATAATAGAGGGGGGACCACTGTTTGGTTACAAAGAACACCTCGCTCTGGAGGATCTTCATTACAAAGGCAAACCAATGATGGGACTCAGAGCTCTGTAATGCTTCATTTCACCTGCGGTGGCACTGGAAGAAAGCTGAACACTTACTTCTAGGTCTCCGTACAGATTACAGCTGATCGTTGGGGTAAAATTTGTGATTTGCTTATTTTCAAAGGACCCTTCTAACAAGTAGGGATAGTCCAAAGTGGAGAACCCCTTTAAGCTATACTACTGACATACAGCTATACACTCCAAGGTGTAAACCGATCTTAGCTGGTAACCTTGTGGTTACGTCGTTGGCTCTGCTTTTTGCAATGGTTATGGGGTAATGTTTGAAATGCATGGTGTTGAAATCAAGGTGGATATTTACCAGCAAGGGAAATACTGCACCAGATGATCTATGTAACCTCTGGAAATCTACAGCCTGTTTAGTAACTCCTGTCACATTTACAAATCTTTTATGTTGCAATGGAATGTTATAAAGGAATTGTATGACCATTTTACCGGTTTACGGTAAAGTTTTAGGTTGTTTTTTTGTCTTTTCTATGTCTCAGTCAAAGGTGTAAAACAGAGGAGGTCTGGTCTCCGTTGTTAATGCATGGCCATGATTGGCAGCGACATTCTCACTGATAATGATGTGATCATCATTTCTCTCTCCCTTGTTGTGAACTAACAGGTTAGAGAAGGAGCCTCAACCTCAGCCGGATATATGGGCCACACATAGAACAAATTTACAATTGACGGGCTGCATTCATTTCAAATACGATATAATACAAAATTATTAATTGAACCCAGAACCTTACATCCAGTGACGTCTCCTCTGATATATATCCTCTTTTTCATCTTCTCCATTCGAACACACCACCATGACAACTTCTTTCAGCCTTGTCTTGTCTCTGAAGAGTTAGATACACAGACATCTTAGATTCGTCATTTTTCCATCTAACTCTTCCTGGTGCCCCAACATTGCCATCCTGCTGCCCCCAACACTGTGCCCACTGTGCACCCTAATGCCCACAAACACAATACTGCAAAAATAACATTGCCACACAGATAGCACCCCATAGTAATAGTGTTCCCAGACTGCCCTCAATAGTAATACTGCCCCTACAGTAACCCCCATAGTGATAATGCTCCCCAAAAGTGACCCCATTAGTAGCAAAGCCCTCCTTGGTTTGTGCAATAATAATGCGCCACAGTAGCCCCAATAGTAATTATGCCGCCATGGTGCCCCCAGCAGTAACAAGACCTATCAGGCACCTCTGTAGTAGTAAGGCACATCTATTAGGCATCTCTATAGAGCCCACAGTAATAATAAACCACCCCATAGTGTCCTCAGTAGTTATAATGCCCTTTATAGTTAAAAGCTCCCTATAGTGCCCCCAGTATTTATAATGCCCTATACTGTATCATGTAGTCATAATGTCCCATGTAGTGCCCCTGTATTTTTAATACCCTCCTGTATTTATAACCCCCTGTATTATAATGCCCCCATAGGCCTATATTAATTCCCCCAGTAGTGCCTCCTGTATTATAATGCCCCCTCAGGGGGAAGCTGATTGTGCAATTCATGCCGGGCGCATGGTGATGTCCCAGCATTGAGTAGGCTACTCTGTTGGTTGCTTTGGATTAAATTAACCACTTGAACCTCTGCTTTGTTGCAGTCCTCAATCATCTTTACTTAATCTTAATTCTACATTAGATCTACGTCTCTTGAATGACTTGTGTATTTATGAACTATGTTATATCCAATCGTTATATACTCTATGACCATTATCAATAATCAATTTAATTGTGTTGTGCCTATAATTATTATTGTTTATACTAATAAGATGAATTCCTATTGGGCAAATTACCTATAGTGTGGTTACTAATTGCTTTATAATCATCCCTGTGTTATAATGCCCCCTTGTAGTGCTGTGGCCTATATTCAGGGGCGGACTGGGAACTTAAAGTGGCCCTGGAAAAAATATTGAATGTGGCCCCATTTTGTAGTTGGGTGCAAATTGATGGAAGGCAGGGCCAGTAATACCATATTGTGGCACATTATACTACCCCAACACAGCCAAATTCCACAGTCCACCACAAAATACTACCAGCAGAAACAAAATACATCACCAAAAACTTCCACTGGCTGGCCATGAGGAGGACTTGGGTGGCCCCCTGGGCATCGGCCCACCGGGAAATTTCCCTGTAAGGTCTATGGCCAATCCGCCCCTGCCTATATTTATGACCCTAGTAGTGCCCCATGTATTATAATTCCCTCCATTGTAGTGCTTCAGCCTGTATTAATGCCCCCAGTTGTGCCCCATGTATTATAATGCTTCCCCCTTTAGTGCTTCAGCCTGTATTAATGTCCCCAGTAGTGCCCCAAGAATTATCATTCCCCCTTGTAGTGCTTCAGCCTGTATTAATGCCCCTAGTTATGCCTCATGAATTGTAATACTCCCCCCCCCCCCCAGTTCCCACATATTACAAAAAAAAAAAAATTTACCTGACTTCTGTTCTCCGTCGTTATCTGCAATGCAGGCTACAAGCCTCTTCTGGCCTGTGGCCTGAGTTACCATGTCGTGTGCCGGGTCTCAGGTGGAGCGATGATATGTTCACAGATGCCAGCGATCTGAGACCTGGTGCAGGCGGTCGCGGTGATGTCATTGCAAACTGCACCATTCTATTGCCTCATATGTTTCAGGCCTAGTGGCCCGGGGGCTATGTGGCTGAATGGTGCTGAAACTGCAACTAGCAAGTGATGTCAAAGTAACTGAAAGTAGATTTGTGAAAAAACAGACACTATTACCAAACTAATGAAAATGACATATACTGTACCAATGATATACAGGCAGACCCCTTACATTCTGCATATGAAAGATCCTCTTTAAATAGTGCTGACCAGTTACCACCAAGAAAGTATCGCTAAAATAGTGCCCCCCATAGAGAGTATATAAGAATGAGGGTGTGTATGGCAGGCAGTAACTAAAATACCAAGTGTCATTAACATAAAACCAGATCATCTTGACACATACCTAATAGATCGGGCACACAATGTCCCCAGTATAGACCCGTAGGCACTCTGTGTACTGCTATATGGTGCCTCCATGAAGCACTGTATACTCCCCTAGAAGCAGTTCTTTAGAGTAGGCCACGTGCAGTTTAGGGTATGCAATAGAGCAGGGATGTCCAACCTGAGGCCCTCCAGCTGTTGCAAAACTACAATTCCCAACATGCCTGGACAGCCTACAACTACTAGGACATGCCGGGAGTTGTAGTTTTGCAACAGCTGGAGGGCCACAGGTTGAGCATCCCTGCAATAGAGCATTACACAAAGGAACAGTATGGCCCTATAGACACATATGCGCACTGTATTACAGAGCCTTATGAGACAGATCCATAATACCGCCATATACTGTATATGAGATCTAGATGCAAGGCAAGTTACACTTAGCCTTACAAATAGCCCCTATTGTATTGCTTCTGCTGAAAGGACTCAAAATATTTCACACGTATGCGAAATGAACATGGTCTCCAGGATAATAAGCTCGGTCCTGTTGAACTATCCACATATTGAAGTTTCGACAGAACAATATTCATGGACAAAAACAAGAAAATACGATACAGATTTGTGTATTTGATGGCACATTTTTAAATAAAGTGATACAAATAAGCACACCGCTATTTCCCTAGTAAAGGTCTTGGCCTTAACGATCAGTCTTGGGCAGATCAAATCCTAGAAGTCATCCAGATGCTTTCATAGTATCATAGTCCTTACAGTCCAAGCCAGGCCCTAACGGTGTTCCTCACATAAACCAGATTGACATAAATGATGGTTACTGTGATTAGGAACCACAGTATGGTCAAGACTGAAGATGCAATATTTAACGATCGGGCTCTGACTCCATAGCTTCTGGCCTCATTTGGTTTTCCAGCCAACTTCTGATCCCTAGACTGGAGGAAGAATGAACATGTCAGTACCTTCACCTTGTTAAAAGTAAACTTATCAATGCAGTTTCTTTCTTAGGTTGGGTCAACAATTTATGATTGGTGGGGGTCCCAACCCGTGTGCACCACCAAACAGATTGGAGTTGCAGCGGCCTCTTTTCTGCAGTCCATACATGTATGGCTGTGCCCAAGATGGCAGCTCAGCCCTGGTCAATGTCGGTTACTGAAGAGAAGGGGCCTCGATGCTCCACCATGGGTTGTCTTCCCTTCATTCCACTGATCGGTGGAGTTCTAGCAAATGGGACTTCCTCTAATCATTGTAAGTCTGGGAACACAGATCTCTTGGAGATGGATCCTAGATAGACAATATCTCTGTGGTGGGAGTTGCATGCATTGTGGTCTCCTACCATGGAAAGGAAACATCTATGATGCTCCCACTTTAATCTTGGGCATGCGCAAATATACTCATTTACGGGTCCAAACCTGAATTCATAATTGATCGAAAAAGTATTTGCCCCCCTTACAGATTTCTTTTGTTTTTGAACATTTGTCACACTTAAATGTTTTAGATTATCAAAAACATTTGAATATCAGACAAAAATATAAAAAAAAATATAAAGTAAATATAAAAAGCAGTTTTTAAAAGATGATTTCATTTATTAAGATAAAAAGCTATTCAAACCAATCTGCCCCTATGTGAAAAAGTAATTGCCCCCTAAACTAATAACCGGTTGTGCCACCCTTGGCGGCAGCAACTGCAATTTATAGTTTGAGTTTTGTCCCACTCTGGCAGTTTTCTAATATAAATGTTCACTGGGTAAATTATATTAGAAAAATGTTCTCTACCACCGTCCCTACACATTAGAAAAAAAAATTAGTTATACTTTAAGATATAAATCTTTTAGTCTACAAAAAAAATGAAGAAAGAAAGGTCTGGTTGAAGAAGGGGGAGCCAGTATTTGCATCTATATAAAACTGACCTTACTTTGCAAACACTTTTGATTATTTAAAGGGGTTGTTCCAAAAGGTGATATGTGATTTCTGACCACTGTGACCGTCACTGTTCATAAAAACAGGGTCCTGTGTCCTACCATATGAATGGATCGGTCGTCGAGCATGCACACTGCTTTCCATTCATGTCTGTTAGACCAGCGGTCCCCAACCACCGGGCCGCGGCTCAGGACCGGGCCCTGAATCGATGTCTGCCGGGCTGCGGCGGTGGCAGGGGACAAGGAGATAAGCGCTTCCATTGTGGAAGCGCTCATCTCCATAGTCATCTGTATCGCCGTCCTCAGGACGGCAATACAGATGCCTGTGCTGCGGTGGGGCAGGGGAGGGAGAGGCGTCTCCCCTGCCCGTTCCTCTGATAGGCTGCAGGCCTAGTGCCTGTAGCCTATCAGAGGCCAGCTCAGGCGGCGCGATGACGTCATTGCGCCGCCTGAGCCGTGCAGAACGGGACACAGGCCGGAGGAGGCCTGCATCGCAGCACTGCCAGGCTGATGGAGGTAACTATAAGTGTTTGTTTTTTTTATTGTACAAAACTGAAGGAGAGAAGCACTATGGGCACTATGCTACTATAACTACTGTGTGGGGGCACTATGCTACTATAACTACTGTGTGGGGGCACTATACTGGTATAACTACTGTGTGGGGGCACTATGCTACTATAACTACTGTGTGGGGGCACTATGCTACTATAACTACTGTGTGGGGGCACTATGCTACTATAACTACTGTGTGGGGGCACTATGCTACTATAACTACTGTGTGGGGGCACTATACTGGTATAACTACTGTGTGGGGGCACTATTCTCCGCCCCCCAACAACCGCAGCGCCCCCCCCCCATCCAAACACACCCCCACCCCCCGGGCCCTGGGGAAATTGTTTAGCGAGAACCCGGGCCTTGGTGCAAAAAAGGTTGGGGGCCACTGTGTTAGACTACTGGTGAGCTCTGTACTCACATTTTCTTCAGCAGTCTCCTAGAGATGAATGGAGTGGCACCAAAAATGCTCGACCACTGCTAGATTAATTCCTTTGTTCTCATGATCAGTGGGGATTCCCAGCTGTCAGGCCTCCACTGTAAGACACTAGCCAATGTGATGCCAATACTCAAAAAAGGGTCAAAAACAGAGCAGGGACACTATAGGCCAGTAAGTCTAAGATCTGTCATGGGTAAACTGAAGGTTTTCTAAGAGATGTTATCTTGGAGAACCTCAATGAAAATAAGTGTATAACACTTAACAACACAGCTTCATGAGGGATCAGTCATGTCAAAATAATTTAATCAGTTTCTATGAGGAGGTAAGTTCTAGACATGACTGGAGTGAGTCAATAGATGTCGTATATCTTGACTTCTCCAAAGCATTTCATATAGTGCCACATAAAAAGGTTAGTATATAAAATGAGAATGCTTGGCCTGGGAGAAAATGTCTGTATGTGGGTAAGTAACTGGCTCAGTGATAGAAAACAGAGGCCGGTTATTAACGGTACACACTCAGATTGGGTCACTAGTGGGGTACCACAGGGGTCAGTATTGGAGGGGTCACTATCACTAGTGGGGTACCACAGGGGTCAGTATTGGAGGGGTCACGGTCACTAGTGGGGTACCACAGGGGTCAGTATTGGAGCGGTCACTGTCACTAGTGGGGTACCACAGGGGTCAGTACTGGAGGGGTCACTGTGACTAGTGGGGTACCACAGGGGTCAGTACTGGGCCCTATTCTCTTCAATATATTTATTAATGATCTTGTAGAAGGCTGGCACAGTAAAATATCAATTTTTGCAGATGACACTAAACTCTGTAAAGTAATTAACACAGAAGAGGACACTACACTGCTACAGATGGATCTGGATAGACTGGAGGCTTGGGCAGAGAAGTGGCAGATGAGGTTTAACACTGACAAATGTAAGGTTATGCACATGGGATAATGCAAGTCGTCCGGACATACTAAATGGTAAAATATTGGGTAACTCTGACATGGAAAAGGACCTAGGAATTTTAGTGAACAGCAAACTAAGCTGGAGAAACCAGTGTCAGACAGCTGCTGCCAAGGCCAATAAGATAATGGGTTGCATCAAAAGAGGCATAGATGCCCGTGATGAGAACATAGTCCTGCCACTTTACAAATCACTAGTCAGACCACACATGGAGTACTGTGTACAGTTCTGGGCTCCTGGGAACAAGGCAGACAGAGCAGAGCTGGAGAGGGTTCAGAGGAGGGCAACTAAAGTAATAACTGGAATGGGTGGACTACAGTACCCAGAAAGATTATCAAAATTAGGGTTATTCAGTTTAGGAAAAAGACGACTGAGGGGAGATCTAATAACTATATATAAATATATCAGGGGTCAGTACAGAGATCTCTCCCATCATCTATTTATCCCCAGGACTGTGACGAGGGGACATCCTCTGCGCCTGGAGGAAAGAAGGTTTGTACAGAAACATAGAAGAAGACAATTATAACCAAACATCAAGCTCTTTGACAGTGACACGTTTTCAGTATACAAAGCACTCGCTTCTACTCACCTTGACAGAAAAGATAAGTGCAATAAATCCAAGGCAGCAGAAGTTCATGTAGAAAGTATTAACTATGGACCAGATTATGTGATCTCTCACAGGAGGTTGCTCAGATGCTATGGTCAACTTGGTGGACTCAACTTGAATGGTTGTGTCTTTCAGAGGGATCATCTCCACCTTTAGCAACTCGTCATCTTCACTGGCACCACAATAAGGGGGTGACTTAGATAAAAGATCCTCAGCGTGCTGGGTGGGAATATCTTCCTTGGTTTCCATTTTCCAAGAGAGAACAAACAGCTGAAGACTTGATGTCGGTGATACTGTCTGTGGAGATGTGGAAGGTACACGACTGGAGAGGGAGGAACATGTTATTGTGCTTTCCTTTTTGAATTTCGGGTTTTCCAAAGCCAATGATTATGAACACATTCTGTGCTGAAAGTCCCTGGCTGCCAGATCACAAAGAAATCATCATGAAAAGGAGTAAAGGGTAGCAGATAAGCTATTGAGGGAGATCCAAAGGTAGTGAAGGACAAACACTAGGTAGATCATTAACAGATGGAAGGTAAGGGTTGTCTATGCCATATTTATACTACATGAAAGATAACATGGATGTGGTGTATAATCGATAGAGCAACACAAATTACTATAATCTATCTGATATGCTTACCGGTATTACGTCTAACTTCAAGACAAATGACTAAATCTGGAATTCAAATGAGAACAGGTTTGTCCCTCAAAATGGCCTCTTTTCTTCTGGGAAAGGCTGGCCATACACCTTAGATTAATGATGGCCAAACCTGCTGATTTGGAAGGACTGTCTGACCATTTAAAGGGGTTCTCCCATGACTAATGTAAAAAATGAAAATCAGACGTCATATAGTACATGACAATCTCTTTCTAACAAAGCTAGAACCCTGTACCTCACATGGTTCCAGAGATATCTTCATTCATTGCTCTGCTAGATTTATATCAAGCTGACAGCTCAGGGGGCGTGTCTTTTCTGCTGCAGCTAAGGGGGCGTGTCTCAGCTCCTCCTATCACAGCTCAGGAAGCAGTTGAAGGATGAAACTGAGCATGTGCGGCCATCCCAGTGAGCAGGTCAAAGAAATGAGAAAAAAAACAGGTGGTGCTGTACAGATATAGTTTATTGAATAACTCAGTAGCTATGCTAAATGTTTAATTACATGCAATTACAAAAGTATTCAGATCCAGGTGCTGGTTTGAAAAGTGTAGAATATTATTTGTGAGACAACCCCTTTAATAAATGTGTGGGGCCTCCTGACCCTTCCATGACAACATATGTAGCAGGAGAGGAGGACTGGGCTGTTATACTTCAACATGTTCTATCCTTATTTTATCAAGAGAGATAAGCTACCACCAAAGGAATCAGACAGTGGCTTAGGGACCTTTTACTAGTGCGGAGGATTGTGACAATTATCGGGAATGAATGTTTGAAAGAACACTCGTTCCAGATAATTGCTGAATGTAAAGTTGCCTCTGATCACCCGACAAACGAGCAACCCCTTGTTCTTCGGGTCATCGCATCTTTTTTGTGGCACCTAAATTCATTGTTCATGGGCAAGCACATCATCTTGTGTGAACAGGAATGTGCTGCTCACAAACAAGTATGAGGATAAACGATCAGTAGTGATCGTTCAGCCCCATATAATAGGAATTACTGCAGCAAGTACGCTGCGATTAACAGCAGCTAACAATCAGGAGAATTCAACCCATGTAATAGAGCCCTTATTCCCCTCTCTCCATTGAGAACACGTGTGCTTGGCCGAACCAAGTGTGCATAATTATGGGGGGGGAGGGACAGAGTCAGGAAGGATACTTGTTGGCTAAATGAGTGTTCAGGTCATCTAATGTATATGGATATCTTACGGGAATGTGTCATCAGACCATGACCTATATTTCGAATTATGTTTTTATCTTTAACATATTTTTAAAGAATTTTTGATGATGTTATTTTTATTATCTATATTTAAACAAAAAACATAAAACCCTGCAGTTTTCACACTGGCCACTAAGCCTTTTAATAAGCATCACTTCTTGGTCTGTACAGGATGACTGTGGGTTGCATAAATTTGGGGTCTGAGTTGCAAAATCTGTAACCGTCGCCCATCTGCCATATAGTAAGGGCTCAGCAAAAAAAACATGTGCCGGCAGTGCCCGTGCTGTGGCCCGTAATTTGCGGTCCGCAATGCACAGGCACTGACCGTGGGGCTGCCGCATTCGGATCACAGACCTATTCACTTGAATGGGGTCCGCGATCCGCATTCCCACAGTCCGCACCGCAAAAAAGTAGTGTATGCACTACTTTTTTTGTGGTGCGGAGGCCACGGCCAGAAACACTACAGAGTGCTTCCGTGGGGTTCCGATCCGTGCCTCCGTTCCGCATCTCCAGGATTGCGGACCCATTCAAATGAACGGGTCTGCGATCCATGGTGCACACGGCCGGTGCCTGTGTATTGTGGACCTGCAGTATGCAGGCCGCAATACAGCCACGGCCGGGCAACGACCGTGTGCACGGGCCCTAATACTGGTGTCTTCTTATGTGGCCCATGAGAGTCTGAACCAAATACAGAAGAAAAGTAAAGAGAACTATTCAAATCAGTGGAGACGTCACCTGTAAGTCACTGGATCTGTCCTTGACTGCTTCTTTAAAAATGTATTTTAATCTCTTTATTAGGGTAGAGCTACATGATCAGATTTCCAGATGTAGTTTTGGGAGCCAAAACAGGAATGAATTCAATAAAGAGAAGTCATAAACATCCTTTATACTTTCTCCTTTTATGATCCACTTCTGATTTTGGATTTCAAAACTGCATCTGCAAACCTGACCGTGTGGTCGTACTCTTAGAAAGTAGGGTCACTTTAAATAGATTCAAGAACAGGTGCGCAATTTGCAACAAAATACCTTGTCCCGGCCCTGCTCCAGGCTGTCTTTTTCCAGCAGCTTCTGTGCTGTCTACAGGTTGTCATAAGACAGTCTCTAATTGCTGAAGGTTCTACAGGACTAGTATGTGTTCTTTAAAAGCCCAACAAGGAGATGCGACCCTCCAGTGAGAACCACCGCCTCTTCATTCTCCTTGTGGGTGCCAGAGGTGGGACGATCACATATTGATGGGTAATCATAAAGATGGGCCAACAATGTAAAATCTTTGAAAAAAAAAACCACATATCAAAGAATCCATTAAATGCCAATACGCATCATCTGGCACTCTTCAGTCATGAGATCCCTCCCGGTCAATCAGCAGAAAGGGAAAAGCTGCCTCTTAAGCCCCCCAATTTAGAAGATTATGGACTTGCGTCAGGTGACCGAACCTGAAGACTTTGGATCACAATGGCCGTCTTCATACTGACAAGGGACAGCTTGGAGGTTCACAAGTACATGCAGACAGAAGACACATGGCGTCTACGCTCAATTATTGGCACATGAATAGATGCCTTCATTTCTGCCAAATTGTGGACAACACACGCTTGCAAATATCCAAGTCGGACTTACCTTTTGGCAGCTCTTATCTCCTATAGTCCAGAAGTCGGTGTAGATGCTGGATAGTCTGTATATGTTGACTGAAGGGAAGACTCAGAATTCTCAGAATTAGAATATAGCTCCACCCTGACTGAGGCCAAACCACTGTCTGATAAAACCATTCTACCCACAAGAACGTCATATTGTACAGACAAAAATACATGTTCACTGAAAAGTCACTGGTCTGTACTGGAATATTATGCAACTGCTTTGCGTTCAACTGTTTTTTGTTAAACTGGGTTCCAAGGAGCAAACAATATATGGCAGCATGTTTTTTATATATTCCATTTTTATATTGGTAGAATGTATAAGAAGAGATCTTTTGCCATAGTTTTTTGCTTTTCACTACTAACATTAATAGTTGATTTTGTTTTTGCATTTTCATTTTTCACCCCCTGCCTATCCAGGGCATAACCTTTTTATTTTTCAGTTGACATAGCCGTATGAGGGCTTGTTTTTTTGATGGACAAGTTGTACTTTCTAATAGCACCACAAAGTAGTGGTAACCTGGAAAAAAATGAGTGGCATTGGAAAAAAAAAACAAACCGCAATTCCATGACAGTTTTTGGGTTCTGTATTTATGGCATTCTCCATGTGGTAAAACTGACCTGTTACTTTCATTCTCCAGGTCAGTATGATAACAGCAATAGCACATTTCTTATCACTGATTGTAGATATTAGCCCTGGTTCGCCTTGCGAGCAGGCACCATCTTTAAAGACCCACCCAGTGCTGTACATGTACGGTGCTGTGGGGAAAGGGTTAAACCTCTGGTATTTTTTATAGGATGCTTCAAATGATGGCAACCAGTCCTTCTTACAGTCTAATACAGGTTGCTGACAGCCATTTTAAATCAGTCCCTGAGAATGGCTTTAAAGGGGTTTTCCATTATTTTACTACTAATGACCTATGCTCCGGATAGGTCATCAGTATCTGATTGGTGGGGATCCGACACCCAGGACCCCCGCTGATCAGCTGTCTGAGAAGGTACCGGTACTCCTGTGAGCGCCGCTAACTTCTCGCAGTTTACCAAGCACAGCGCCGGGTTTTTGTTATGTTATAATTGTGCCTGATTATATTAGAATTGCACAATGGAGCCCATCCATAAGCTTCTAATATATATGCCTATGTTGCCGGGGTAACAGAAATTTAGTAGGAATGACACTTGGTTCATTTTATCTAAATTTCTAGATAATTAAAGGGGTTGTCCAATTTCTGAAACAGCCCCCCCCCCATGTGCCGGGCCCCTCACATTGAATATACTTACCCCGCACCGCCGCTGCTTCCCCCTGTACACAGATGAAAACATCCGGTGTTGGGGGTTTGGGGCGGCAGGCCGGGATGGGGACGAGCCTCCCTAGCGTCACCCAATCCTGGTCCTCATCACCACCTGACATTGGCTATTACCCCCCCCCCCCCCCAGGATGTTTTCATCTGTGAAGCAGCAGCGGCAGTGTGGGGACCTGGAGTGGCGCAGGGAGCGGGGTAAGTATATTACCTGTGAGGGGCCTGGCACATGAGAGGCTGTTTCCAAATTTGGATAACCCCTTTGACCTCAGGGCTGTTACAAAACAGATAAATGTTCAAAACACTGGTTTACTTAATATCATTACTTATTAAACTGCTTTGGAAAACTAGGGCATATAAACGGTAAACCAAAAGTGTAGATCAATTCATACACAGGCATAGTTGTAACTTTTATGCATTATATAAAAAGTAGGAAGTTCATTTTTTGTAAACGATGTATGCAGACGCTAGCCCTGGTTTCGCAGACATAGGCGGTTGAGCTAATCTTAACCTCAAGTCCTGAGGTTAGTTATATTTTTTGCACACATAGGAAACATACACTTCAAGTTCAAATCCTGGTAACCACAGGTCTAATGATCCAACCATCATGCTTTCCTCAGCTCTCACGGTCTGAGCAGTCACATGGCTTGAAGTTCTGCTGAGCAGAAACCTTTGCCGCCTATTATCTGATTTGCCTCTTAAAATATAAAAAATCAATAGAAATATATCGAACACGAGGAAGTTTCAATGACCTAATGAGCCAAGTAGCATTGCAGGGATCGATAATGCTGTCTGCATGAGGCCAAACAGTGAGTCTAATAACATGAACAAACACCGTATCCATTTTTTGCAGTCCGCAAATCGTAGGCCTGCAAAACACGGATACAGGCCGTATACATCTTGTATTTTTCCCTTCCACAGGTCCTGTGCTATTGTGGTCTGGAAAACAGATAAAAATGGAGTCAGCGTGACCACAGATGAGACATTATCACTGATGGCCTGCTGGGTGTGGAAGCCATGGTGCTGGAATGGAGGGCTTCCACACACAGAAGGCCATAACTGATAATGTGTCTTATCTTTGGTGCACTAATATCAGTGGTGACGTGTACCTGAGCGGCACATGACCACTGAGTCTCATTGGTCATGTGCCACATCACTGCTGAGGCCAGTGAATGGCTGCAATAGTCAACACGGCAACAACTGGTACATTGATCATTTCTGGTCTTCTAGGTACAGTGCCTTGCGAAAGAATTCGGCCCCCTGGAACTTTTCAACCTTTCGCCACATTTCAGGCTTCAAACAAAAAGATATAACATTCTAAATTTTTGGTGAAGAATCAACAACAAGTGGGTCACAATTGTGAAGTGGAACGAAATTTATTGGATCATTTAAACTTTTTTTGTAATAATAAAACTGAAAAGTGGGGCGTGCAAAATTATTCGGCCCCCTTGCATTAATACTTTGTTGCGCCACCTTTTGCTGCGATTACAGCTGAAAGTCACTTGGGGGATGTCTCTATCAGTTTTGCACATCTAGAAACTGAAATTCTTGCCCATTCTTCTTAGCAAAACAGCTGGAGCTCTTTGAGGTTGGATGGAGAGCATTTGTGAACAGCAGTTTTCAGCTCTTTCCACATATTCTCAATTGGATTCAGGTCTGGACTTTGACTTGGCCATTCTAAGACCTGGTTACGTTTATTTTTGAACCATTCCATTGTAGATTTTGCTTTATGTTTGGGATCATTGTCTTGTTGGAAGATAAATCTCCGTCCTAGTCTCAGGTCTTTTGCAGACTCCAACAGGTTTTCATCCTGAATGGTCCTGTATTTGGCTCCATCCATCTTCCCATCAATTTTAACCATCTTCCCTGTCCCTGCTGATGAAAAGCCGGCCCAAACCATGATGCAGCCACCACCATGTCTGACAGTGGGGATGGTGTGTTCAGGGTGATGAGCTGTGTTGCTTTTACGCCAAACATATCGTTTTTGCATTGTTTCCAAAAAGTTGGATTTTGGTTTCATCTGAGCAGAGCCCCTTCTTCCACGTTTGGTGTGTCTCCCAGGTGGCTTGTGGCAAACTGTAAAAGAGACTTTTTATGGATATCTTTGAGAAATGGCTTTCTTCTTGTCACTCCTCCATAAAGGCCAGATTTGTGAAGTGTTGGACTGATTGTTGTCCTATGGACAGACTCTCCCACCTCAGCTGTAGATCTCTGCAGTTCATCCAGAGTGATCATGGGCTTCGGCTGCATCTCTGATCAGTCTTTTCCTTGTTTGAGATGAAAGTTTAGAGGGACGGCCGGGTCTTGGTAGATTTGCAGTGGTCTGATACTCCTTCCATTTCAATATGATCACTTGCACAGTGCTCCTTGGGATGTTTAAGGCTTGGGAAATCTTTTGGTATCCAAATCCGGCTTTAAACTTCTCCACAACAGTATCACGGACCTGCCTGGTGTGTTCCTTGGTCTTCATGGTGCAGAACCCTGAGACTATCACAGAGCAGGTGCATTTATACGGAGACTTGATTATACACAGGTGGATTCTATTTCTCTTCATCAGTCATTTAGGACAACATTGGATCATTCAGAGATCCTCAATCAACTTCTGGACTGAAAGGAAATGGGACGAATAATTTTGCACGCCCCACGTTTCAGTTTTATTATTACAAAAAAAAGTTTAAATGATCTAATAAATTTCGTTCCACTTCACAATTGTGACCCACTTGTTGATTCTTCACCAAAAATTTTAAATGTTATATCTTTTTGTTTGAAGCCTGAAATGTGGCGAAAGGTTGAAAAGTTCCAGGGGCCAAATACTTTCGCAAGGCACTGTACATAAGCCTTGCTGCAGTAATGGTGGGGCTGCATTTTTTTAAACAGATCCTTGGAGCTCAAAACAACCATTTACATCTTAGGCCAGTTTCTCATGACAATACTTTGGTCAATATTTGCAATGCATAGTCAGAGAAGAGTTTTCTGGAAAAAAATTGCATCTTTTCCATGTTCCATGAAACATAATTATTCCCTTGAGTTGAGTCCTAGGGATATTAATATTGGCAAAACATTAAAGGGGTTGTCCGGGTTCAGAGCTGAACCCGGACATACCTTTCAATTCACCCAGGCAGCCCGCCTGAACAGGGCATTGGAGCATCCTATGCTCCGATGCCCTCCTTTGCCCTGCGCTAATTAGCGCAGGGCAAAGGAATTTAGCCCGGTTCCGGTGACGTACTGGGCTCTGCCAGGTGGAGGCTTCCGCCTGGCAGCGAGTTCGGTGACGTCACCGGCCGTAATGGGCGGGATTTAGCACTGCCCTAGCCATTCAAACGGAAGCCTCCGCCCGGCAGTGAATGTTTACAAACAAAAGAGCCCTTGCCCTGCGCGATCCAGCGCAGGGCATTGGAGCATGAGATGCTCCGATGCCCTGTTCGGGAGGGCTGCCGGAGTCAAAACCTGGGTATGTCCGGGTTCAGCTCTGAACCCGGACAACCCCTTTAAGGTCATAATGACCAAGAAAAAATCCCACTAGGGACCCACCCATTAAACAGATCTTGGATATGCCCCCATTGTCTTATAGGTCACACCTCTGGGACCCACACCTATATCGAGAAGGAGCCCCCAAAGTGAAGGAGGGCGCACTGCGCATGCGCAGCCGCCCTCCATTCATTTATATGGGGCCACTGAAAATAGCCGTGCACTGGCTCGGCTATTTCAGTCGGCCCCATAGAAATTAATGGGAGTGGTGGCAGCGCTTGCACAGTGCGCTCCCATTCATTTCTATGAGCGCAGCAGAGGGCTGCACCTGGTGGCGGCCAGACCCCAGGGTCCTCCTGCAGCGCTCCCCACTCCGCTTTCAATATAGGTGCGGGTCCCAACCTGCACCTATAAGACAATGGAGGCATATCCTAGCGACATGCCTCCATTATCTAAGATGGGAATACCCCTTTAACCTTCATTATGTATCTTTCATAAAACTGTGCCCAATAGTGGAAAAATAAAATGACAACTGGTCGGTGGGATATGCCTCAGATATTTGATTAGCAGCCCATAATTATCTCAGGGTGGTCTTTTAGTATGGCAGGGATGTGCAAGTACGGTCTATGCGATATGTGGATTTTTTTTGTCAATTTATTTTTATTGTATCTGTGTGCTGATTTATTTACATTTTCCCAAAATTATGTAATATCAGTCGTAACCAGTCACAGCCGTGATCCAAGGGCTAAAGTCAGAGGTTGCTTTGTAGCCCACAGCAGCTAAGATGCTATCTCACTCTACTTCACGGTCCCTTCTATCTCCGGGATCGTTGGACACACTATGTTTAATTATACAACTGTATATATAACAGCATGTGGGCCGACGCCCTATAGCTGCTGGGAAACTCTGCCCTGTTGCTCAGCAATCCCTTATACTTCAGAGACCACTAGACGCGTTGTTCCCCAGTAAAATCTAATCACTGGTATACTGTCCTGGGTTCAGGTGACATGACCTAGGTGCAGGAGGACCCAGGCTTGCTAAGGACAGTGGTTCCGCAGGATAGCTGCAGGTGGAACTGGGCTTGCTGGGAACAGAAGTGCTAGCAGCAAGTCTGCAGTAGTGGGGGTTAGTGCTCCCATACGCACCTGAATTCCATTCCCTGAAGGATGAGGCCCTGTCCATCCTTGGCTCCAGCAGGGTCCTTCAGCCTCCCAAGCTGCTGGCTTGTTGAGGGAGGTCCAGTGCCCGAGGTAAAGAAGGCCCAAGGCTGGTGAGCGGTGGAGGGTTTGGTTGCCTCCGCACCACCTATTCTTCTGTCCTGGCTTCTGGGGATGTTAGGGGGCATTACTCTATGGTGCCAGGTTGGTAACTGGGGGATAATTCCTCCCTGGACACAAGTGTGCATCTAAAATGCAAGACCTGCAGCAGATATCTGCCTCTTACAGATACTAAACTAAAACCAATTAGCGCAGTGTCTGCAGGAGGGGTATAGCTGGTGGGAGGTGTTAACACTTTTTACTTAGTGTCCACCTCCTAGTGGCAGCCGCTACAGTCAAAGGGGGAGATTTAGCAAGAGTGCTGTAAAGGAAAACTGGTTTAGTTGCCCCTAGCAACCAATCAGATTCCACCTTACATTTTCCAAAGGAGCTCTTAAAATTAAAGGTGGGATCTGATTGGTTGCTATAGGCAACTAAGCCAGTTTTCCTTTACAGCGGTTTTGATAAATCTCCCCTGTAGTCTTTGCTGTGTCCCCCAAAGAATGAGACAAGAAACCTTAGTTGTAGTGTTAAGGGAATCGAGCATCAGATCAGAGATCCGAACTTGATTCGCTCTATTACTTCGGTTTTAAAGCTCTCTTAAGACACGTCTCCACATACGGCATTAAAACGCATTGTCTACGTGTATGCAAAACCTGTTTCACCCCGAAGTCGCGTTACAATTAATTCGGTAATCACATCCGTCTTCAAAAGGATTTTAACATAGCAATCCGAAGTCAGGTTTGGTGTCGGCTGGTAACTTGGTACCAAACTAAACTTCGGATTGCTATTTTAAAGTGTTTTTAAAGAACAAGAGGTGATTACCGAATTAATTCTAGCACGACTTTGCGGTGAAACGAATTTCGCCTACATGGAGGCAATATATTTTAATGTTGTACAGAGACACCGCATTAAAACTGAAATGTTGGAACAAATCGACTTCGGATCTCTGATCCGAAGCGCAATTCAGTCAATACTACTTATTAGCATAAAAGGAAGCTTTTCTCAGAACTAGAGGCACATATTTCAAAAGAAAGGCATGCTTATGTTTTGGGGCATCTACTCGATATGGAGGAAAGGGTGCTTAGAAAAAGATTTTGGAAGCAAGGATCCCTTTAAAAGGCTATGTACACTTTTTCTTTTACAATTGCATGTTACCCATTTTGGCTAAAGATCATTTTTTCAATTGGCATTTATTAAAAATATTGAGCTGTTCTGTCACAAAGGGTTAACTTTGTCTAGCTACGTGACTGACTGGTACTTTCCTTTGTCATTTAATAAACCTCTTCTCTAAACTACTAAGAGGTCATAAACACGTAACTAAGCCACATTCTTATCAGTAAGGTAAGAACTGAGCTATAAGGAGTTTTTATAAATGTCAGAGAGCAGAGATAAGGAGCCCGTCCGCTCGGGGTCTGACGGAAAAAGACAGAAAACCGAAAGGCTGCTTCTAGAGCATCTCAGCTCTGTATAGAGGAAAAAAAAAAAAAAAAAGGACACCATATTTTAAAGAGGACCTCTTCCCTCTCCTGACATGCCTGGTTTAATAATGCATTCCTCATGTAATAACAATTCTGGAGCATCTATTCTTATGTCTGTATGTTGTGCCATTCCTTTATTATTTCTACTAGAAGTTATAAATGAATTGCTATTTGTCTTCAGTAAAGGAACAGAGGGGAGGTGACCAGTTGTGGGTCTGTACCTGCCAAGTCTGAGGATGGCAGCACTGATTGGCTAGTCAGTCTGTGCAGGGACACACCCCCAACTGGTCACCTCCCCTCTGTTCCTTTACTGAAGGCTAACAGCAATTCATTCATAACTTCTAGTAGAAATAATAAAGGAACGACACAACATCGAGCCATGAGAATAGATGTTCCAGACTTGTTATTACATGGTGAATGCATGAAGCTATTAAAACAGACATGTCAGGAGTGGTGAAAGGTCCTCTTTAAATAAAGACCAATTTAAAAAATGATTTTCAGCTCAAAAGTTGTACATAGCCTTTAAGGCCATGGTTTATTACTCCTAAGGACTATGTCATATGTATAGTGCCAATCTTACATAGCTGGCAATAATCTGTCACAAACTCATTTCACAAAAATGATGGACAGGCAATTATCAGTAACAAACCCAACGTTTCTGGTAATTGCCCGATTCCTGCACCCGGGACCCCCAACAATCAGCAGTTTAAGCTGTGGCTTCCCACAGGCCATTGAGGCCCCTACTGTGAACACCATTGCCTTCTCAAACAGCTAAAACCGGCAGGGGTCCTGGGTGTCAGACCCCCACCAAAAGATAGATCAGTAAGGAAATGGTAAAGAACCCATTTAAGTATTTACACACAGCAATCACCCCCTCGGACTGCTTCTTTGCCAGCCGCAGATGCCTGTTTACACAGGGTGATGTGCTGCCAGCAAACGATTTGAACCACAAAAAAAGAAAGATGTAGTCACTGATTTACACAGGGCAATTCTAGGGACAGACGCTCACCCCGAAAAATGCCCCAATCCTTGGCCCTTTACAGGCTGGTATATTTCATACGTGGAAGGACCCCAATGGTGCAGTGTTGCATGTCGTAAGGTGATAAGGCAGTCACTACACGCACACATGATGGTCTCGTGGTTTTATTTACATCGACTTTGGGAAGTCTATAAAAATAATTTACATCTAAAGTTTTATTCTGCACAGTACTCCGCTTACTCACATGCAGCAGTGTAGTAGTTAGTACCGTAACAAAGGACACCAGAAGGAGCAAAAGGGAAGGCATTAGAACGAGACACGTCACACTTTAGTTTCTCTTTAATAATGCCTGAAAAAATAATCTCATCTCCCCTACTATTATACAGTTGTATCTAATACCTCCAGCAGGACCTGAGCTCATTGTTCACCAGCTTCCTTCCAATAAATCCCAGTAAGAGGTGTTCGTTCCTACAACAGAATCACATCAGAGCGTATCAGTGGTGGAGCGGGTAGACATCCTGTCCCACTAACCTAGTCAAGCGACCACACGCGTTGGGTACTTTGGGTAGGACGCTGGCCTTTGCCTCCAGCTCCTGGTTGTTGGAGCACATCAATCTTCACACAGCCATGTTGTATTACCTCTTTAGTGCCCATTTTCTTCACCTCCTTCTGCAGAGATGTCCTCACACTACAATACTCTCTTGTATTCGTTTTTACGGGTTGAGTTTTAAACCTCACAACGCCCCTGACTGTTCATGTGTTCCTAGCAGCTCCTCGCGAGTCCACCGTCCCTCTCGACATGCTTGCTTTCCACATGAAACAATTCTAGTACATTTGCAAACTGTGCTGTCAACCCCTCTATTACCCCTCCTGCAAATGGATGTCTGGAGGTTACCATTCCCCCCTTGGCAATAGGGTATGCCCCTAGCCGTCAGCACTGAGTGATGAGAGACGTTCTACATTGACTAGTAGAATGGGAAAGCCCAGCAGTCAATTTACTCCCATTTCGAGGAGGAGGAACAGCACAAAGACAAAAAGTTGTAAGAAAAGATGCTCCAGAAATGTTATATTATGGGGAATGCAAATAGTTACTAAAACAGGCAAGAAAGTGGACAGGTCCCGAAGACTCTCACACAAACTTTCTACATACTTCGACTTCCCCTAATATATAGGAACAGAGGAGTATAGAGCAGCACTGTATTGTTTGTACTTTATGAATACTGACAGATTAAAAAAAAAATTAAAAAAACGAAAGGCAAATTCAAAAGCATGCAACGCAAATACATCTTAAATGAGGTAAAAGGAAACGATACGCATATTTTCCTTTTTATTGTAGTATGCAATGTAATGCTTAGGCACGTTGCATGGGAGACTACGCCTAAAAGTTGTTGGCATCGATCTAGAGTTAAATTTTTTTTTCCTCTTAAAATACCACTTTAGGAGAAGTCTCACAACCCATTAGAATCTATTCATGAAATTAGATTTAAATCTACAAAAAGGAGGTGTGCAAGAGGTGGACGACCCTCGTGTCAGACTGGCAACTTAACATTGCCTTTTCTTTTTTTTTTTTCCTGCTTCAAGAAGGCGGACTGGAGTTTTACAGGAATATAGAAACATTATAAATTACATAGAATTAGCTTTCATAATCACTACCTATGTACAAACCAGTTTCAGTCAAGGAAGAGAAGAAAAAAAAAAAAAAAAAAACCAACCTGGTTTTGAACTTGTATATAAAAATAATTCACAGATCGGCACAAACAGATGTCATGCAAATTTAAAAGTTTGATCCGTATATTAAAAAAAAAAATAAGAATACACATTTATAATAAAATGCGAGTCAGCTTCTACAGGAAAAACGGACAAGCATTTTATTTCACATTAAACAAAAATGTGCATAAAATAAGCTAAAATGGGTAAAACTTCAGGTGAAAAAAAAACTGATGATTTCTTTTCTCACCTGCTGCTTTTAAAATAAGAATTACAGAGCTTATGGCTTTACATTAACAATCTGTCAGAAATGTAGTAATAAATACTTAAACTCTACCAATAGAATAGACATTTGATTTGAATTAAAAAAAAAAAAAAAAAGTAAAAACACAGCAAAAAGGATTTCTGATAAACTTGCTGCAAAAAACGAGGAACACTGGTGTCTGAATCACTTATGGTAACCTAAATACAATGCAAACAATTTACAGGAAGTTTTTTTTTTTTTTTTTATCAAAGAATAATTCTGTTTGAAAGAAAAAAAAATAGTGACTATTGTACAAAGTGGAAAAAAGAGTAACGCATGAACTGGTAAATACTTTGGTCACACTAATTGTCAAATAGTTATGCTTTCAAATACATTAGATCTGTGTGTATACACTTTATAAAAACTATTTTTACAACCATTTTAACCATAGTATCACTATTACTGAAGTGGTGAGTTCTCATGTCGTAGGGCACCGGTTTTGTTGAATGCAATACAATATAAACATACACAAAAGTCTTATTTCTCAATGTGCAATTTTGTTTTTACACTTTCAAGTCTGTACAACACCTTAAAATCTAAGAAGGAAAAAGAAAAAAAAAAGTTGCTGGTCCTGATCCCTTGCAAAGTTAGTGCAGCAGTGACTGGCGTCGACAGGCTTCTGACGAAATCCTCAAGTAACTCCACCTGCAATCCCGAAGGGTAGCAGTCTGCAATCTTCAGCTGAACAGCAGGCATCACACATCATACTGGGCCGTTGCTCGACGCTCCATCCAACACAATTTGCTCAGATGTCCTAGATACGTAATAAACAAAGACATCTCAGAATCACTCCCAGTTATGACTTCTACCACTTTATTTGCACGCTAAGGGCTCATGCACAAAGCCGTAGCCATTTTTGGGATCCGCAAATTGCGCATCTGCTAAACAAAGATACCGACCGTGGTGTTCCGCAGTTTGCGGAATGGAACGTCCTGCCAGTAACAGAACAGTCATATCCTTGTCCTTAGGCCTCATTCACACGTCCGTATAATGTGTCCGCATCCGTTTCAATGGGTTTCGAAACAATGCGGACAGTACACTGTGCGGTGTCCGCATCCGTGTGTCAGTTCTGACTGTCCGCATAAAGAAATCCTCCTGTCCTATTTTTCTCCCGAATTGCAGTCCGTAGCACAATGAAAGTCTATAGATCCACAAAAAATGCGGAAGACATGCGGAAAGGCATCCGCATGTCATCCGTATTTGCAGATTCCGTTCCAGGAGGGGAGGAAAGAAAAAAAAAAAAAAAAAAAAAAAAAAAAAAAAAAGGTACAGATGTTATTCATCCTTCCGTTTTTTGCGGATCTGCTATATGGGGCAAAAAACGGATGACATATGGATACAAAAAAACGGATGACATATGGATACATCCTTTCGGATGTCCTGGAAAAACTGAGTTTTTTGCGGAACAACGGATCCGCAAAAAACTGACCGTTTTCCAAGATGTACACAGATACGGACGTGTGAATGGGGCTTTAATGCGGACAAGAATAAGACCTGCTCAATGCAGGGGCATGGAACGGACATCGGTTAACAGACATTTTGTGGCCCCATTGAACTGAACGGGACCACATCTGACCTGCAAAGAGACGGGGCATCAGTCAAAAACTACTATCTTGAAATAGTTTTATTTTATTTATTTTTTACTATTATTTACTTATTTTTCATGTACACTTTTTTACTGTACCGCACAGGATGGAACAGTGCAGTCTACTAGACTATTCCATCCTTGTTTTCTTAGTGGTCTACTGGGCTGATGGCGGACAGAAGTCCACTCCTGGCACCCTATGAACAAGTTTAGTCCAAACTTTATTACAAGTGGTTCCTGCTCCATCTTTGTATTAAATGGTCTGCCAATAATCTATTGGCTTTTCCAAAGGAAATGTCTGTCTGGCTCTGGCATTCCCCTAGGAAAATCAGCTGATTGCCCAGGGGGGACCAGATTCGGACAACCCCATATAGCAGAAGGCCCAATAAACGTTTTTATGTCATCTAGTATCATAGCCGAGCAGGTCTTTCATTAAAATATGCTCAGAGCCATTCAGCATCCTATAGGGCAATTTTTAAACAAAGTACTTCCCAATATGTACAGATTTGCCCCCTTTCCAATCTGATGATATCCTTCAGGGCTACAAGGGTTTTCCAAATCTTACAGGTATTCTGTAGGCGTCATCAGCAAGTGGCTCCATTCTGGGGATTGTTCCTGCAGGGCAAAACCTAGTAGCTTTAGTTATAGACTAGTAAATGCAGCGCTCCCTAGAATTGTAAGACGAGGGGGATATTGCCAGAGAATATTTTGCCATGAAAATATTTTTTGCTGATTTTGCCACATGCAAAGAAGTGTAAACCGACAACCTGCATGAGAACGAGCACGCCGTGGATTCTCAAATCTGGATTTCTTCTGCTACATAATGTACTTTAAATTTCTGTGAATTTACAGTGCAGAATCCACACTGCAGCTGTGCGGTAGTAAAATATACAATGGCTTTTAGTAACGAATGTTTAGTATAAATACACCTGTTAAGCCTCATTCACACGTCAGTGTTTCATGGATGTGTGCTGTACGTGTTCTCCACAGACCGCACACGCCCCCATTCATTTTAATGTGTGTACTCAGACATCAGTGTTTTTACCACGGTCCGTGGGTCAGTGTTTTTAGCACAGATGCACGCTCTATTTTGTCTGTGTTCACGGATACACCACACCTATTATAGTCTATGGGTCCGTGAAAACCACAGATGTCATCCGTGTTGCATCTGTGTTTCACGGATCATTAAGAAGAGATGCTTTGAAAATAATTTTTCAGCTGTTCAGTGTCAGTGAAACACGGATGCAACACGGACAGCAAAACACGGATGCCTCACTGACCGCCTGCTCACAGATTTGAGCACGGACACGTGAATGAGGCTTTAGTCACTCGGATGAAAATGAAAAACTACTCACTTCTGTTCTTGACTGCTACTGTTTGGCTGTAAAGCTGGAGGATTTTCCATTGCAGAATCAAAGTTCTCCACAACATATTTACAGGCAGAGTCCTTAGAGGTAGACAATTTCCCTTCCTCACTAATAAAAAAAAAAAAAAAAAAAAGGGGGGGGAAATAATTAGAAATAAGACTTGTGTGAAATAAAGTGTTAAAACAGTAACCTCATGCACTGGGTGCCAATGGTAGGAGGGACAAAAACCAAAAGAAAAGTAACTTTCTGTGCACAAAAAATAAATAACGTCCACAAATGCTTATGACAGAAATGGGAGAAAATGGAAGTGAAAAACAAGGAGCTTTAGGGCAATGAGGGAAATGCATGGAAAACCTGCACAGTGAGGGTCTTTAAAGATACATACCAATAGGATTTCAACACTCTGAAGCCAATAGTGTGCAGTGGAAAGGGAAAGGAGGAGAAGCAGGCATAAACAGAATGCTACTTAGTACATGTGGTGAGCGGTGCAGGAAGAGAGATACTACACATTGTTCATTCCCTGCCACTATAGCAGACGGAGGAATACAGGATTATTCCCCTCTCACCAACTGAACGTATTTTCTTTCCGTGTCTGTTCAGTTTTTTTTTTTGCGGACCGTATGTGTAACCATTCATTTCAATGGGTCCGCAAAAAAACGGAAGGCACCCCGTGTGCCCCGTTCCGCAAAAAAAAAAAAATAGAACATGTCCATTATCATTCGCAATACGGAAAAGGATAGGACTGTTCTATTAAGGGCCAGCTGTTCCGTTCAGCAAAATATGGAATGCACATGGACGTCATCCGTATTTTTTGCAGACCGCAAAATACCTAGGGTTGTGTGCATGAGCCCTAACAAACATGCATGCATGTTTTCTGACGTGAGAAGGTTTTGTTTTCTTAATGTCATTGTGAACTAGACTATGATTTGTGATCTTAAGAGCCCATTCTGGCAGCCGCGTTTTTGCGGATCCGCAAAAACACGGATGCCTGCCAGCGTGTGTTGCGCAATTTGCGGAGCACATGGCCCGGCACCCCATTCAAAATGCCTATTCTTGTCCGCTATTGCGGACAATAATAGGACATGTTCTTTTTTGCTTTTGTTTGCGGAGCCTCTATTCCACAATATAACGGTTGAGTGAATGGGCCCTGAAAGATGGGCTTATTTTGTGGGCTTTGCTTACAAAAACAAAAACCGTCTCGCGGTTTTTCTTCTAACACAGTGCTTTTCTTATCTTATAGAGAAAGCTATAGGGAAAACACCAGACGCAATGCAAGAACGCCCCCTAATAATACCCAGTATGTAGTACATTTCTTAATGCACGATTTGTGTCCAGATGTTAAGATTTGTCCCTATGACACTGGCTGACCTGTTACATGCGCACTTGGCAGCTGAAGGCATCTGTGTTGGTCCCATGTTCATATGTGCCTGCATTGCTGAGAAATATGATATTTTATTATATGCAAATGAGCCTCTAGGAGCAACAGAGGCGTTGCTGTTACACCCAGAAGCTCTGCCATGCCTTCTGCACTTTGAAAACCCTTCATCTCGCCTGGTCCTGTCAGTCTAAGTACAGAGGGCGCGGCAGCTGCAGACAGAGCAGAGCCTCTAGGTGCAACGGTAACGCCCCCGTTGCTCCTAAAGGCTCATTTGCATATATTAAAAACATCATTTTTCTCAGCGATGCGGGCACAGATGAATATGGGACCAACACAGATGTCTTCAGCTGCCAAGGATTGGAGAAGGTGCACATACTGAGAGGATAAGCGACCGATAAAGTGTGAGTTTAAGGAAACTACTTCAAAGCTATCCAGTAACTGGCCACTATAATCAAGATGTCAGATTGGGCAACCTCAATCTAACAGACTGTCAAGGTGTTAGCTATCCCCTATGCAGGGTCTAACTTCATAACCAGAATAGCGCTCTAATGAAGTAAAACTGAATGTTGTTCCATTAAATCAACAGAAAGCTAAAGCCCTCAACCATCTTTGTAAATTATGCCACTATAAACCTTACTGAAACATTTAGATATGAAAAACAGTTGCTAGACCACAGGCCTTTGTTGCCAGGCACTTCTTGTAGGAGAGGTTGGCAATACTGAACGCAATATTTAAAATAAGATCTACTGAGTGCAATCAGGTCTACTGTCCTTCTACTTGAGATGCCTCTCCATGATATACCCAAGAATCCCAGAGGCTGTTACTGCTGCCTAGGTACATTAGATGCGAGGCTTACTAAAGGGGTGGACCAGGATTCAAAACATTGTACTTTCCAAAAGCAGCACCACATATGTCCACACGTTAGTATCTCAGCTCCATTTAAGTGACGATGAGCTGCACTACCATACACAACCTGTAGACAGGAGTGGTGGCGTTTCTGGGAGGAAGCAGTCATTTCTCTGACCCTGGACTATAACCCTCATTTCAGCAAATAGCATTTATCATATAGAGAAAGTTAAAATAAACGTGACCCCAATTTTTTTTTTTCTGCCAGTTAAAACCAGATAGCAACAAACATTCTTTTTTTTTTACTAATCAGTTTTAATTTTCTAAGTGAAGATGTTTTTATTCTATTTCCTGAACACGATTTTGGGGGCGGCCATCTTGCCTGAGCCGTTCTTAACAGCATTTAAAAGAGCATTAAAAAAAATTGCTTTACAGAAGCCACATGGGCTATGGAGACAGAGGTCAGGAAGGGACCTCATGGACTTCTATGGCAGAGTTTTCTAGGCCTGGTCTGTGACGTGTGCAGAGGTCAGAAAGGAGACGATAAGCTGTGAGATCACCTATTGTGGTGGGTTTTAGAAATCTCCTGGACAGTTTTCAAATTCAAAGCAAAATTTCTGGAAGAAACTGTGACAAGCCCTCACGCAGGATATTAAGCCTTGTATATACCATGCAGTCTCACTTCCAGTTTACCTTTTAAAAACTGCAGTCTCTGTCTTTGCATCAACAGTAAGGCTGAGGGTTTCCTTCATACTGCCATTCATCACAGTTTCTGTCATCTGATCGGAATTCTCCACTTCCTCTTCACCATCAGAGCTAGCGTCCATTGCGACAGTAACTATCAAAAGGTTTAAATAAAAATAAAATACAAAAAAAAAGAAAAAAAAAAAAAAAAAGCTTTGGCAATCAGTCACACAACATGCATTAAACCCAATCCTTTCCTAGACGTTTGTCAGAACTTGGGGAACTCCAAGGTGCAAGATATCCATTTCAGGACTGTGTAGGAGCCAGCAGAGACTGAAGGTGCATTTAGACGCACACATTATCAGGTAGATTACCGGGAACGACTGTTCCTGCAAACGCATGTTCCCGACAATCTGTCTGAATGTGCCGCCGATCACCCAATGAACGAGCAAAATGCTTGTTCAGTGGGTGATCCTGACGCTTGTGCAGGAACCACGGCTTCTGGGCAGCAGATCGTGCGGTCTAAACAGTGATCTGCTGCTCAGAAGCCATGATTCTGTATGAGGACCAGCGATCGCTATAGTGATCCCTCAACCTCATACAGTGAAGGAGATCGCTGCATGTAAACGAGCAGCCGAGTGATGGGACGCTTCCCAACATTCGGCCGCTGCATCGCCCTGTTTAACAAATGGAGAGTTTAAATAGAATTATTTCTTTTTTTTTTTTTTGAGGTTTAGTGTTCATTTAAAATACAGATAAAAAGATATTTTAGAGATTTAGAGAAAAGAGATTTTCAAACTCAAATTGTGCAAAAAAGTTCAAAGAAAGGAAGGACCGATGCACTAGAACACAATACTACGTTTCAAGAACCCTTTATTTACTTTCAGTTTGGGCGGATGCATTAACACTCAAGGGGTCCATTGGCTCTGTACTGGTTTCCATTTCCACAGGAGAGTTACTTCTTGCAGCATCTTTTGCCCTGTAAAAAGAAAATATACAACATTTTTGTATAAAAACTGCACCAGCACGGTGAGGTGAAATCATGTGCCCTCCCTTGTCCTGCACGATGCAGGACAAGGGCTCTTTTGTTTGTAAACACACACTGCCAGGCAGAAGCTTCCCCCGGCAGTGTGTTCAGCGACATCACTGGCTCTGATGGACCGGATTTAGCACCTCCTTAGCAGTTTTACTGGCTAGGGCAGCGCTAAAGCCCGCCCATCAGTGCCGGTGACGTCACCGGGCTCACTGCTGGGTGGAAGCTTCCACCTGGCAGAGCCCGGTTCGTCACAGGAACTAGGCAAAATGCCTTTGCCCTGTGCGATTTAGCGCAGGGCAAAGGAGGGCATCGGAGCATGAGAAGCTCCGATGCTCTTGTCAGGCAGGCTTGCTTGGGTGAAATTAAGGGTATGTCCGGGTTCAGCTCTGAACCCGGACAACCCCTTTAAGTATGAACACTTGGCTTAGCAGGGCAGGCTGCAGGCGCTGAGAAAAAAAAAAAACCCTGTAAGTCAGCTTTCCTTGCTCATTGCTCTGAACAGACACGGCTTCCACAGAAATCATTGAAAGCACTTGTCTTTACACAGAGTTTTGCACCTTTAGTGGCTGTAAATGCTAGAATGTAAAAGTTCAGAAACGTCAGTGCAATACATGACTAAACTGCTTACTGATGTACGGTATTGTATTCCCATGCCTCAGATGAAGAAATTGCAGATTTCATAAAGACGCCCACTACCGTTATGAAAGAATTGGGCAAACAAGATGCAACAGTTGCACACAAACAGTTAAACTGGTGAAGGGACCGGAGACACAAGACTGCGGATGACACTGCGATATTTTAGACAGATAAGAAAGCTTAAGGTGTAAAAAGGACTGGTAGCCACTGTCGCACTGGGCTTGTAGAAATACGCATGAGACTCTATTGCGACCTCTGTCACAGACGTAAAAATCCAGCTGCCAATGCGATCACTTGATCACCCTGGGTCACGCTCCCAGCATCCCGAGCAAACAATCACTTTGCCCATGCACTGGTCGGATGAACTTTTACATGGCAAACATTCAGATCAATGGCCTTTCATGTAATACGATGATGGCTGTAGTCCGCTAAATTGAGAGCAGTTCATACGTTCTGGCTCATAGAGGGGACCTCCTCTCTTATAGATCCATGTGCCTTAATCAAAGTGGACAACATAAGCGGGACATGGAGCAAATAGATGCTGCAGAATAATTAACGTCTTGAGCCAAACCAGGTGAAGGAAATTGAAATATTCCGAGCTGCTCTGCTGCTGGGAATTAGGCCCCATGCAGACTACCGTATTTCACTCAGGAAGCGCACGGCGTCATGGCAACCAATGACGCCGTGCACTCCCACCCTCTGGGGCAGCACAGACCGGGCTTTCATGGCCCGATATGGGCCGTGAAATACGGTAGTCTGCATGGGGCCTTAACCACGGCCAGATCTCACTCCTGTTGTGAATGTGCTTCACCCTGGGGTGCTACCTAACGCTCAGTATTTTCTTGCAGTTTTTGAAGCCAAAACCAGGAGTGGATTCAAAAAAAGAATATATCTGTCCTTTCTCTCCTTTTATGATCCACTCCTGATTTTGGCTTCCTAAACTGCATTAAAAAAAAAAAAAAAAAAAAAAAAGACTGTGGCAGCACCCTAAGGTTTTGGCCAAATATGTTACAAGGCAGTCTACTGCTGCAGAGGATTAGGGTGACCACATATTCCAAGGCCATCCATTTCTTTTCACGTGTGCCATATAACACTGCATTTCCTTCCCCTGGCGATACCGGCAGTGTAGATCATCTGTCAGACTGGTAGTCTGCATTTAGAACGCACAAGGCAGCTTTGAGCAGCACCACAAACACTCAGGTTCCCCTTAATATAATCCAAAACTGAAAGGTGAAAGCCTGCAGGGCTGTAACTTATTTGATAGCCGTGAAGTTTAAAGGGGGTTGTCCCATCGCACCGTTTCCATAGGACTCAGCGCCGGACCCTGGTGGGCGGGATTATGGAAACACACGAGCGGGCAGGCGATCTGCTGTTTCTGTAACTCCCATGGAAGTGAATGGGAACCACGCAAACAGTATAGCAGCACAAGCTATGCTTCCATAGCTCCAGCCAACTGAGGCTCGCAGTTAGTTCTATCTAGCTGGGGAAATGTTGAGATGGGACAACCCCTTTAACCACCTAACTGTTCTGCTCGAGTCCAGCTCAGACAGTGTGAAAAGTAGCTAACTGGAGGGGGGTTGGGCTGCTTTAGATAGCTATATCTCCTCAATGGTAGCAGCTAGAAACATGCAACTGGTCTTGTCTGAAAGCTGCCAGTCCAGGCTTTAATACAAGACCAAAATGACGCTAAAGTCCAAGAAACAGAAGAGAAATCACTGTTAGAAATCAGGTCGGGAATAATCGCAAACCTGAAACCTGTTTTTACTTTCATTTTCAGCTGCATTCACAGCATCCAGATTTCTATCAGTGATATCTTTCTCTGTCCTGAACACATTGCTGTCATATTGTCTGAAAGCTTTGAATGTCTGCTTTCAAACAAAATCAGTTGCATGTTTCTAGCTGCTACTGTTCAGGAGGTAGCAGCATCTAAATCAGCTCTCCCCCCTCCAGGTAGCTACTTTTCCCACTGCTGGAGCTCCACTCTGGCAAAACAGACAGGGGGTTAAGGAAAGGAAATATGTGAGGATCAGGTTAAAGAAGAACTGCCGACAAAAATGTTATTCCATGTCCTGCTAGAAATGTACATGATGTAATCTGTCGTGAATGTCATTTTCTTACCAGTGTCTGAATTTTTGACTTCTATCATCCTGAAGTTTCTTATCTGTGTCATGTGACCAGCAATTAGACCCACCAACTCACACACAGACTTATTCCTATGAGACGGAAAGTGAGGCTCCCATAGGAATGAATAGAGCAGTTATTGGCTTTCTGTCCTGGGTCAGTTGGAGGTCAGGGAGTTGGTCACATGACCCAGCTACAATAAGAAGAGAGGTTTTTACTCACAGAAACAGTCACTGATAAGAAGATGACATTCACTACAGATTATACCATGCACCTTTCTAACAGGTCAGAGAATAAATTTTTTTGCGGGAGTTCTTCTTTAATGAATAAATCATAATTTCTTGACTTAATTTATTAGTACTCAGACAATATTTTAGAGGGATTTCAAACCTTTGTATGCTACTGTATGAGTTAGGCTGGAGCGCAAGTTAAGACAAAGTGATTTAGGATTTATTAAGACCCCAAACAGTCTTTGCTGCCGTACTCAACTGACCCAATAGCTGTGAAGTCTGTAAATGAGGCCCAACCAGTTTCTTTAGCGGACAGTGGCTCTTCTGTGCTCCATACATCAGATCCCACTGAATCCAGACCAGCTACATGTGCAGTTTCCATTGGGATATCAAAATTTGCCGGCCAGTTACTTGCTAAAAAGGGAAAGATAAAACTCCAGATTATTAGTCTGCAAATGTAGTTTTTTTTTTTAAAATGTGCATCAGAGGCGTTTTAGAAAGGTTAAAGACCAAATAAGAACATGAATGGGTTACCAGGTTTGGTTTGAAGCAGCACGTGACAGACGGTACAAAAACACTAATTAAAGGACTTTGTACAGGATTATAAATGCATAGCCAAATTCTTCCATAAACAGCCACTCTGTATCTGGTACTGCTGTTCAACTTCTAACAAATGAATAAGAATGAGTAGCAATACCAGACAACCCATGGAGAGATGTGGCAAGCTTCATGGAAGAGTGCAGCCATGTTATTCTACTCCTGTACAACCCCTTACAGCAACCTGCCTGCTGGCATCTGCCCATGTGCAGCGAAATCTAAAGACCTTCAAGAGAGATGAGCATCATACTCCCAGGAAGCAGCAAACCAATGTTTTAGGGGATTGTACCCCGAAGGAAACACTTTACATATGTGGTGAGAAGGTAATAAGCCTATGGGGGGGATATTGCTCAGCTGATCTCAAGAACTGTAACAAACTTTTTATGAATGCCAGAACTCAGCCTCTTAGATATGGGACTTTCACAATCGTCCCCAGAGGAAAAGTGGGTGGTTGCCTAAATTTTGATGGCAGTCCTACTAATTCCTAGGCATTGGAGAAAAAAAAAAAAAAAAAAAAAAAAAAAAAATTTGAAATAAGGCTGTGAAAAATCTGGTAAATACTTGCTACCGTACAAATATTGGTTATAGGATCGTTCTAAAAAGGTTAAAAATAAAAACAGGGCGTTAAGAGACCCACTAACTAATAAGACGTATTGACTCAGGTGTTCGATATAAGGGGTTTTCTGAGATTTTTTAACTGATGGCCTATCAGTTTGAGAAGGCACCAATATTCAGTTACACCACAGCCTTCCCTCTGCTCACCAGATACAGCACCGTACATTGTATAGCACCTTTTCTAGGTATCGTGCTCCACCTCATTCACTTCAATATGCCTGAGCTGCTCCTGGGTCACATGACCAATGAACATGATATCCCGTGACCTAGGAAAAGCTGCAATAAGGCTGTGGCGCTACGAGGAGTGCCAGTGTCTTCTCAAACAGCTGGCTGACCGGGGTCCTGGGTGTCGGACCCTCAATCAGATACTGATGACTATTGTGAGTTGTTTCAGTCAGTTGGATTTAGCATTCCTGAAAGAAGTGCTTGATAATTATATTTAGTTATTTTTTTTAATAAACAAAAAAAAGCAGCAACTTACCTTCATTGGCATCCACTTCCATTTTGTCCTCTTGGTTGACTGTGCTCGATTCAAATAATCCCTGCTTGACGGAGTCCTCCTCCTCAGAATCTGTGCTCTCCTCACTGTCTGTGCTTCCTGAGCTATAGGAACAAATGGTTATACTGAAATCCACTGCATCCGTGTAGCCCTAGCCTAATAGTAAAGGACAACTTTCTTTGAATATTTGTTGCATATTAACTCTTATAAAGGAAATAAATGAGAAGGTGCAAATCCTCTGTGACCACAAAGCGTTAGTGCAAACATTTTGTAAATCATTGTACATCAGAGTGCCCTGTATTTGTGCTCAAATTGCTCTTTTCTGATGTACATTAGGAAATATTATGCAGCAGCTCAATCAATGGGGATCATCAATTCCAAATATCTTTCCATTTTAAATACCTGGATCTTCTTTGTGTATCTTGTGTGAAGGCAAGGTTTTTCTCCTCCCAGATATCTTCCTCATCGGATCCTCCATCATCAAACTGTTGTATTCTTTCCTTGCAGCAAGCTTCAAACAAGGCTATGTTTGCCTAATAGAACAGACATGTTTTTTTTTTTAAACAGAATCAGAAATTTGGTTGCTTTATATTTGCAGCCATTTTAAGAGCAATTTAACTTCAGATCTTTAGTAGCAGCGCTTCCATTAGATAGATCTGTGGAATTATACTTCTGCAAGGCTGTATTCTGATGCAGGAACTCAAGACTTTAGAACGGAAATAATCTCAAGCCAATTTTGTCCAATTCAGATAGACAATAAGTTTCTGACATGGCCGATTATGAATAGGGAACCTATTCCATGTGCGTTACTAGATATTATGAGAAACTCAAAGTCTACAAATTTTCAGACTTTCAGGCTACGTTTTTCTCTAAAGTAGGTCAGTGCCAAACAGATAACATCTACATTTTACTTACGCTTTCATTTGCATTGAGAGAGAAGTTTATGTCCGAGACACGGTCGAATGAAACACTGTAACAGAAGAGTTGCGTGCACAAAAGAGAAAACGTAAAAATAATATTCAAAACATCAGCAGTAAATGAGTTAAATGTGCGCTCAATATTAGCAACACCTAATCCTAACTATATACAGAACCATGGAGAACATCCTTTTCGGATACTGGAACGCTGCACAACTTAGAGGACTGAAAGCAAATAGACATTTGTGTTATCAGGCTACGCTCACACGGCTTAAAGGCTAGGGACACCATTTGGGGCATTTTTTTTTAATGACTGCATTTTACTAACTGTGGGCTAACAATCATTTTTTCAATTGGTCTTTATTAAAAAATAGTGAGCTGTTCTGTCACAAAAGGGTTAACTGTTTCTCTAGCTGTGTGACTAGTACTTTCACTTTGTGTTGGTCATCTAATAACCCTTATTTCTAAAATGACTAAGTCATAAAATGATTTAAGCCACATTCTTATCAGTAAGATAAGGACTGAGTTGCTTATATCTGGTTTGGCTTTGTATTGTTTGAAAGCTGGCATTCCAAGCTTTCAAACAGTACCAGAATGACAGCAATATCTTCAGTACTTGGGAAGATATCACTGTTAGAAATCAGCATGCTGTGAAAACACCTGAAAAGGAGAATATAAAAAAAAAAAAAAAAAAGTTTTGCCTGCAATTATTCCTGACTTGATTTTTAACAGTAATATCCCCTGTTTAGCTTAGACTAGGTGTCATTTTGGTCTTGTATGAAAATGGCTGGAATACCAGATTTCAAACAAGACCAGTCCCCATGCTTCTAGCTGCCATCTATCAGAAGATATCAACAGCTAAAGCAACAGTATCAGTTCAGTGAGGCTGCCACAGCCTTCTTGCACCCTTACCAAGTGCGGATCCATCTCCTGTATTTGTGGCTGTGCTTGATATCAAAGCTCAGCCCCATTCACTTGAATGGAACTGAGCTGCGTCTAGGCCATGTGACCAATTAACGTGACATCACTGGCAAAGAAAGAGGCCGCAGCCCTCACTGGAGCACAGTGGCCTCTTCAAAATGCCGATTGGTGGGGTTGCTAGCGATCAGATATTGGATGACCTACCCTGAGGTTAGGTCAGCAATCTTAAACACCCGTACAACCCCTTAAACACGTGACAGAAAGCATGTAAATTTTTTGCACACTGCTTTCACATTCTATGTGACGGTTTTGACAACACGTGACAACAAATCTGCCACATGTGTATTTGTCATTAGGCTAGTGCAATGTATGCAGTTACCAAATATATGCTCAGAGGCTCGGTGACTGCACCGCATCAAAAGATATCTAAGTAATACCCACCACCATCTACCCAATCATAGAAATGGATGGCAATGAAGGAAAAAGGTGGCATAATTTGAGGAAGACACAACCATTAGTATGGTTAACAGCTGTGCAGATTGTGTTTAGCAGCATTAAGCCAAGTGCTCAAGACCTGCAAACTGATTTACCAGATGTTGATTAGTAAATGTGATTTTGATCCAAGCAGAGAAAACCAGTGCAGAAGCAAGAGAAAGACCATAGCCATTACCAAAATCACCAGACCTCCCCCCCCCCCCCCCAAAAAAAAAAACCAGATCACAACAGAGTCATACTCACTTCCCAATGTCATCCTGGTCAGCAAACTTCTCATCATTGAAGCCAAACTGGTCAATAAAATTGGACGTCATTTGTTGCATCTGATAATCAGAAAAGGCCTGGCAAACCCAGGACCAACAACAGTGGTATAACATATATACTAGACTGCTCCTCAAGCATGCTATTCATTAGGTGGTCTCTCTAGACATATGGCAGATATGGAGGACATCCTAAAAACATACCATGTCTGTTATTCCAGTGAAGATGCAAATTTTTTTTTTAATGTCCTGCAATGAACAAACCATATCCCAACAGACTATGGAGTAATAGGCATAACGCCAGTGTAATATTACAAAAAGTAAATACACTGTCTAATTCCCTGCTGTAGAGATGATCTATTAAAGGGGTATTCCGGTATAGTAACTTAATTTTTGAAAAAACTGCATTAAGGCTGCAAGCTGTGACCCAACCAGAACCCATACATATAACCAGAGCTTCATTTTACCCTGCAATCCATTTGTCTAGCTCCTGTGTGAGCCTGCAGCACACCGACAGTATCATGGCTCCTGATCTTCCCTCACAAAACTACAATCCCCACAATGCCTAGCTTTCCTGCTGTGAGTTTCTGCTTGTTCATGAGTGTTGCTGTTCACTGATTGGCTGCCTGATATCACAGTGCAGACACGCCCCCTATACTCAGTAATCAGCAGCACACCGATATTTAGCTAGAGAATTTATAGCAACACACTGAGCATGCTCGACCTGACAAAGGCTCAGAACTACAGGTCAACGCCATGGTAACTTATGAGGAAACAGAGGAAGAAAACTATTTTTATAACTGAACGCTAAATATGTGAAATTTACATTATATTCGGTAATTATTGATGACGAATTAGCCTAAAACATAAGTTATATTTATGGGAACCGGAACACCCCTTTAATAGTGGTTCAGTGTGTGTCATTGGATGGTATGATCAGTGATGTTATTTCACTATGGAGGATTTGACGTTATGGCCTAGTCATCACTATCGACTGGTGAGATGTCGTGACTGGGAACTATCAGATACACTGTCCGCAAATGTATATCTGAAGCAATTACAGGGGGAAGGCAGACTACTAAATCCATGAACCATAACGTCTGTGCTAACCTGCTGTATGGAAGAATCTTGTGAGAATCCTGGATCTTTAAACTCTATTTCATCATCACTGGAGGAGTGGATGTGTCGCGTTGTCACCTGAGGGGGGAAAATAACCAAAATGTTCACAAGATATACGGATGGACATTTTCCGGCAAATGTAGGACACCAGAGGCGCCACAGGTCCAGTGCAAAACCTGCAGTGTTTCTTGTGGAACGGTACCAAAGATTTCACCCTTACTGCAGTGAAGCTCTGTGACAATAAAATGGGCATGCTGTGGATCTGTAAACCCACTGCAAGCTCGCTTTCCCAATATCCGCAGCATGTGGATGAGATTTGTAAAGTCTCATTTACTTGAATGGTTCTGTGGATTTTACCTGCATGAATATGCAATAAAATCTAGTGTCAAAGTTTTGTCCCATTTGAGGCAAGTTTCAGATGAGTGCTCAATCCGGGACATACAACGCGTGTTACAAGAGCAGAGTTCAGGCTGGGAAGTAACATGGCATTTTAGTGATTTATAGTCCTGTGGGATCCTGCTAGGGATGAGCAAATTGAGCTTGGGATCCAAGGTCCAAAGTCGATTTGCTCAAACCGTCGTTCTAATGCTGTACAGAGATCCGTCTCCATACACCATTAAAATGTATGGGCTCCAGCAAGGGAAATTCGTTATCAACAAAGTCTCGCGGGACTTCAGTGAATAACTTTGGGATTTGAGATGCCACGTGAAGGTAGCCTTAGACTGCAGATGAACACCTAAGAAATCACACAAACAGTGCAGGAACCTACTAGATCTACTGTGTTCCTCTTGTTGGTTTCTCCTAAGGAGCTCGTGCAAAAGGTCTCCCATTTTTCCTGAGCTTCAGTTGGCAGTTCTGTGGAGACAAGGAAAAGTATTAAGTCACTAACTCAAGGGGTTTTCCAGGGCATAAATACTGATGACCCATCCATAGGACAGGTTAGCAATATCAGACTGGCTGGAATGCCAGAAGTTGGACTCGTGTTGAACCCGTCCACACTACTGTAGGGTTGCCGTGCCCGATTTTACGACATGTTAAAGGGGTTTGCCAGGATTTTACTACTGATGACCTACAATCAGGATAGGTCATCAGTATCTGATCGGTGGGGGTCTGACACCCAGGACTCCCGCCGATCAGCTGTTTGAGAAGGCACCAGCGCTCCCGTGAGCGCCACTACCTTCTTGCAGCTTACTAAGCACAGCGCTGTACATTGTAAAGCGGCTGTGCTTGGTGTCGCGTTAAGCCCCATTCACTTGAAAGGGGGTGAGCCGCTCCTAGGCCACATGACCGATGAATGTGACGTCACTGGCCTAGCAAGAGCTCACGGGAGCGCTGATGCCTTCTCAAGCTGCTGATTGGCGGAGGTAATAGTAATAAAATCACAGAAAACCCCCTTAAAGCCTTTACCAAGAGTACAAAAAGAAATAAAATGTCTAAACAAGGGCTTTCCTAAGCAGATTTAATGAGATACCTTTAATAAGTTGATGTGCTAGAGTACTGTTTGGCCCCTTTTCAATGCTGTGGACTATACAATTTGCTATTCTTGTCAAGTGTCCCATGTATCCGTACCGCTGTCCTCCTTCTGACCTAAGACGAAAAATAAAACCGCTTTATGTACATACACGCACACAGACATCTTTCTCCATCTATCCTGTATCAGGGCTGTGGAGTCAGTAAAAAAAAAGCACCAATGTTCATGGCGATAGCTCCTCCCCTTGCTGCGGAGGAGATCGCTGCCTGTAATAGCGAGCAGGCGATTGCTGGGAGGGAACACTTCCCTCCTGACAATCTCTGCCACATAATGCTGTGTAATGCAGCCTTAAAGTAGAATTCCTGCAAAATTTTTTATTCTCTGACCTGTTAGAAAGGTGCATGATATAATATGTATTGATTGTCATCTTCTTATCAGTGACTGTTTGTGAGTAAAAACCTCTCTTCTTATTGTAGCTGGGTCATGTGACCAACTCCCTGACCTCCAACTGACCCAGGACAGAAAGCCAGTAACTGCTCTATTCATTCCTATGGGAGCCTCACTTTCAGTCTCATAGGAATACATAGAGAATTAGACTTCCTGTCCACACATAAGTCTATGTGTGAGTTGGTGGGTCTAATTGCTGGTCACATGACACAGATAAGAAACTTCAGGATGATATAACTCAAAAATTCAGACACTGGTAAGAAAATGACATTCACTACAGATTACATCATGTACATTTCTAGCAGGACATGGAATAAAATTTTTGTCGGGAGCTCTTCTTTAATCACCAGCAGGGCTGTGGAATCAGAGATGGTTTTGTGAGGTTACAGTGTGGAAATAGAGCAGAGCTTGGCTTACGGACTCCACAGTCCGGACCCATTATGCAAAAATGGTTTGTCTTCACATATAAAAGCTAGACTATCATCAAGCTTTCATTTTTCAGTTGCCATTGTAAGATTTGGTTTGATGGTTAAGTTAATTCCGCCCCCTAGTGGTGAATTATTGAACAGGCAAAATAAACGTTTACGGTGTTAGAGGGACATAGCATTTTAACACGTTTTCAGTGGCATATTTCAATGGGTTTTTTTATTCAAAATTTTAGTTTTTGGCATCAGGGTCATTTTTTAAAAATATGAAGAACGCTTGTAAAAAAAAAAAAAAGTAAGAAGTAAAAGTAAGGGTGGGTTCACATCAGCGTTATGCTTTCCGTTTGTTTTCCGTTATAACATGGTTATAATGGAAAATAACGGAAACCATAAGACGGAAGTCAAAACGGAAGCCTTTAGAGGCATTCCGTTTTGATCCGTCATAATAGAAGCCTATGAGAATCATAACGGATCCGTCTGAGTTCCGTTATGCAGAACGGAAAAAAAAGTCCTGTCAATAGGACTTTGTTTTCCGTCCTGCATAACGGGAACCAAACGGATCCGTTATGATTCTCATAGGCTTCTATTATGACGGATCAAAACGGAATGCCTCTAAAGGCTTCCGTTTTGACTTCCGTCTTATGGTTTCCGTTATTTTCCATTATAACCATGTTATAACGGAAAACAAACGGAAAGCATAACGCTGATGTGAACCCACCCTAAAGTGTAAATATCAAAGCTGCAAGGAGTTTGAGCTTGGTGCATTATGGAACAGTCACACCTTCAGGCCTCATGCACACGGCTGTTGACCGGCCATGCCCATAATGTGGCCCGCAAACAGAGGGTCTGCAATATGTGGGCACCAGCCATGTGCTCACCATATTACAGATGCAGACCCTTTCACTTGAATGGGTCCACAATCCGGAAGGTGCAGAACCCCATAGAAGCACTATGGAGTGCTACCGAGCCGCAAAAAACTAGAACATTCTATTTTTTTGTGGTGTGGACAGATCGCAGACCCATTCAAGTTGAACAGGTCTGGATCAGTCTGCGGACTCCACATAGATGTTGCCTATGCATTGGGGACCGCAAAACGTGGTCCCCATTGCACGGAACAGCCGGGCAACGGCCGTGTGCATGAGGCCTAAGATCTTATTCCAAGGCATGTCCATGGAACACTTCTCATTTTATACCCATGAGAGTTGGCCGTGAATCTCATGGACCATCTAAACCCTCATCAGTAGTATTTTGGTCCCTACTCCCTTTGTTCCACCAAGACATTCACAGGGGCCAAGCCATGGGCAAACAATTGTCACTGTCAGTACCTCCCTTAATAGACTTTCTGCAGTTTTAACCCAGGAAGCATAAGCCTGGCTCTCTCTTTTTATTAATCTGCACCCCAGAGAAATCCATACTCACCAGGTCCTTAGCCATCTTCAGCTCTATACTGGTCTTCCAGTCTCAGTCCTGTGAATTTACAGTTGGACGGGGTCATATGCTCTGATTCAGCCAATGGCTGACACATTACCATTGGCTGCAGCAGCACAGAACAGGGACTAGTAGACCAGTGAAGGAAGGGGGCAGGAACAAAGCTGTGCAGAGAAGAGGAGTATGGATTTCCCCAAAAGGTATTCATGGCAGAGGTGCAAATTAAACAAAACCCTGGAATCATTCTTCTAGTGTTTTATACTATATGATATTTACACTATACACAGGCTGAGCATGCTCCACATACATCAGGTGCCAGCTGTATATTACAGCTGACTCTCCGCCAGTGACTGGTGAGAAATCGTAGGGGTCTGATCTATGCCAGTCTTGGGCACTGTGAAGGCTCCCAGGCCTGCCACAACATACTTCCTGCTAAGCCCCGACTCAGGAAGGAGTTAATAGGCAGTGCAGAGAATTTCCATAGGCTGCAAGAGCGCACTTTCTATAATCAAAGTACTTACTGTCTCTTTTCATTCAAGGCCCATGCTTCAAGTATTCTGTCTATTAAGTGGCATTTCAAAAAGAGCTGGAGGAGAATTGGAAGACGAATGAGAATATTGTGTGGAAGCAGAAGGATAAATAGTACAAGAGCCCGAATGGGGACATACATGTTTTAATAAGATGTGGTCTCCTGCGGCATTCTGCTCACTAATCGTGCTGTCTATATTCTCACAAGGACTGGCAAGTATCAAAGCAATGCAGATTTCCACTTGCGTGTGAAGAAAATTGTTCCATGTGTATTTAAAAAACATATCCTATGAAGAAAATAAAACATGAAAAAAATGTTAATTTCATAAAAGAGGAAAACACAGAAAGAATTACAAATATTTGTTCCAAAACCAGAAATTGATCAAAGCAAGGAGTCAGCTCAGTGAGTTCAGCCTGTAATTGTAAAGAAGTGTTCCCTTTGGTACATTTATGTCAATACCAACATGACTCGCACCTATTGCAGGATGGGGTCCTTTGACTGTGCACCCACTTTTTTTTTTTTTTTTTTTTACAGACAAAATTTTGATGTGAAAAAAAGAAATGCAATAGGTTCACTGAGGACAGAATGCTGCTCTCAGTCAGGGCAAAATGAAGTAACTGACAGGTGCCCTTTAAAGAAGGAGTTTTACTGCACTTCCAAGAACCTACAAAGTTATGGTGCAACCGATGTACCCTCTGGAATATAAAAAAAAAAAAAAAAAAAAACACATACTACTTACCAAAATAACTCCTATAGTGTTCAATTCAATTATCTCCATATTGATGCTGCGCGTGTTAGTCTGTAGTAGACTGGCTATTAGTCTGATCACATGTAACCGAGTATTCCCTACGGGTGGATCTAACACTCCCCATGTCGTCTTCATGACATCTGTCTAAAAAGTGAAAATTAGATGGAAAAAGAAATGTAAGTAAATATGATAAACTTTATGTCATAAAAACAATGGGAACAGAGATGTACCAAGAAAAAAAATGTTTAAAAAAAAAAAAATACTTTTGGAGGGTCCAGGAGGAGCTGGTGAAAGGACGGAAGCTTTTCCTGAATGGCAGTCAAAACTGTTCTGTTAACCGAAAAGGCAGAATGGTTGAGACCTGGAGGGCAGAGGTCTATGTGCCCTTCAAATCTGAAACAAAGAAGGGAATTCATCTTAATATATAGACTGACACAATCCAGCATTTCCTTTGTGTAGGAAAGTTACAAGCAATCAAGTAAAATAGAAAAAAAAAGTGTGTGTTTTAAGTTACATTTGAAGTCACGCTAATGCTGCGACTTTACTGTCACCATCGAGTGCCCCTCCATGAAAACAATTATCCTTTAGATTTCAATAGGGTCCATCAAGATTCTTCATTTAGTTTTTCTCATACAGACTCACAGACATTTAACAACTTGGACAGCAAACATACAGAATTGCTTTTCAAACCAGTTAAACTTTCCGACTTACGCTGGACGTCTAGTTTCTAGCAGGGTGAGCAGTATTTGGATTGCATTGACGATCGCAGAGTCATTCTTCTCTTTTACAAATATATTTGACAATAGCTGTTCTAAAATTTCTTGTCTGGAAAAAAAAAAAAAAAGTTAACAGCATCTAAAACTACAAAACTTTTTTTTTTTATTACTGTGCCTTTAGAGGTCCTAACGATCCTAAGACATCAGAAGTAACTTATTCCGTATTCTACCAAGTCATTTAGTCTGACTTCTGTACATCACAAGACCTGACTTCCGCAGAGGGAGTATATGTCTGACCCTTTGGAGGGCTGTTCAATGTAAAGCTCTACTAGGGCAGCAAACAAACTTTTAAATGGGTTTCCTGGGCCCCTGCAGATATTGATGATCTATACCCCAGGGAGGTCATCAATATCAGATTGTTTGGGGTGCAGAATAGGAGATCTCCACCAATCAGATGTTTTGGGTTGCCGTGGCGACGGAAACTATACAGTGTATGGAGCTGGAAGAAGACGGGTACTGCAGCTCAGCTCTCAAAGTTAATGGTTGCTGAGCTGCAGTATGCTGGCGGTGGAAACTACAAAGCGTACGGAGCTTTCTGCTTCTGCTCCATGCGGTGCCCCAAAACAGCTACTGTCAGACTACTTCGACCAGGGCGTATCTGGTGTAGGAACAAAGCATCTGTTCTATTATGGGCAGGCAGTTCCATAAGGCCGGTATTCGTGTTTTGCCGATATGGTGACGGAAGGCAAACACTGTTCAGCCTCAGTCCGCACCAAAATTTCATCAGCAGAAACTGTGAAAGGCACATGTCAGACAAGCAAATTTTACATCAGTGTGCAGTCCAAGAGTAGACAAAATTCATGTGTCTTAACGGACACCATTAATGTACCATTTTGGCCTGATTTTTACAATAGACAATGGGTCCGTATTTAAAACAAAAAAAAAAACCCTCTTTATGAGGTCCATTTTTAACAGAAGGCTGCGAGGAAAAGCTCTCTCTAAATCTTAGGTGCATCTTATAGTCTGAAAAATACGGCAGGTAGTTTTTTGTCCTGTTTTAAGCGGACAGAACACAGACGAGTTTAAAAGGAACCTTTCATCAACTTTATGCTGACTGTACTGAGGGCAGCATAAATTAGTGACAGAAATGCTGATTTCAGCGGTGTGTCACTCAGGAGCTAAAAGTAAGTGGTTGCCGAGAACCAGCATCATAATCATTACAGCCCAGGCCTTGAAAAGAGTCAAATCTGTTTGAGAAGAGTCATGGTTATTCATGAATTCCTGCTCTCCCTGACCACCTGTTGATGACTGACAGGCTTCTACCTAGTTTTCTCCCTTTCTCTCTAGGAGAGAACTGTCAATCATCAGCAGATGGTCGGGGAGAGCAGGAGATTAGGAATAACCAGGACTCTTTTCAAGCAGATTTGACTCTTTTCAAGGCCTGGGCGCCAGTGATCATGATGCTGGTTCTCGGCAACCACTTACTTTAACTCATGAGCGACACACCCCTGAAATCAGGATTTCTGTCACTACTTTATACTGCCCCCAGTGAGGTCAGCATAAAGTTGATGACAGGTTCCCTTTAACATCGCTCGTCTAAATGAGCCTATACATGCGATGTATCTAGGATAGCTAAATGAGTTTACCTCACCATGATCACAGTCAAACATTAACAGCATACTTCTTGCATAATTTAGAAATCCTTTAATGTTACAGTTAAATTGCATACTTTTCTAGTGTAGCCAGAAGGGGGTCTGGTTCTGGGCTGTTCTGGACTTGTAACATCTGATCTCTGCTGAGACGTATAATTTCACAAAGAGATTGCGATGCATTTGAATGCCTCTGTAAGAGAAGTAAAAGTTAAATAGGTTTATTCACAGATCTGGAAACCAAGGAATTTAAACTCCACTCCCTAGCTCGCCACGAGAAAATGCTAAATTTCTACAAGATTGTTTTCCGTCCGCTGGATTTTCTGAAGGCTCCTGAAACCTGTGTCATTCACTTCTACAGGCAGTGTTCCCTTAAAAGGAGTCCGTCAGCAGAATCATGCCGGGGGAACAGCCCAATGCCAAGCGGTTTCTTCACTATGGTAGCTGTTCTTGTCACTTCACCTCCCCCAAAACTGATCAAAAAGACATACATGCTGCAAAATAATATTAAAAAAAAGTACAGATCAACCCACAAAAGAAAGAAAGAAGAAAAAAAAAAAAAAAAAAAAAAAAGAGCCCTCACACAACTCTATAGACAACTAGAATAAGGCAATGTAAAAAAAATAATTTTCATTATCGGATTGGCGGGGGTCCGACACCTGGCACCCCCGCCGATCAGCTGTTTGAAGAGAAGGCGCGCGCCCCATCAGCGCTGCCTCCTCTTCACTGTTTACATGCTGGCCGTGACGAGGTAGTGGTGAGTAGGTGTAATTACACCTCACCGCCCCATTCATTACAATGGGAAGAATCGCTCCCATACAAGTCTATGGAAGCGATTCTTCCAATAGAAATGAATGGGGTGGTGAGGTGTAATTACACCTACTCACCACTACCCCGTCACGGCCAGCATGTAAACAGTGAAGAGGAGGCAGCGCTGATACAGCGTGCGCCTCCTCTTCAAACAGCTGACCGGCGGGGGTGCCAGGTGTCGTACCCCCGCCGATCTTATATTGATGATGTATCCTGAGGATAGGACATCAATATATATAACTCGGAGAACCCCATTAAATATCCGCAGGGGAGCCGAGCGGTACAGTGCTCATTTCGAGCACGTTCGCTCATCTCTAATTAAAATCACAAGAAAAGGCCATTTAAATGCAGTATCAATGTATTCGTACTGCCCTGAAGAATGAAGAAAACTGGTCAGTTATTTGCACAGTAAAAAAACAAAACCCATACAAAAAAAAAAAAAACCCACTATGGCAGAATTCCCCCCCCCGAAGTACAACCCCCCCCCCATTTAGAATTTTGAGGTGGTTAATCCACTGAAAGCTAAATGTAAAGGGTAAATGCTCAAGCAATCACCATGGCAGTCAGGCACCTACTGTAAGGTCCAGGATGAGAGATCGCCAGTCCCATCTGTTAAACCCCCCTAGATGCCTCTTAACACCGACCACGGCATCTATGGACTCCCATTATCAGGTTTATAGAAGAGTGCCAACTGATTATATTTAAGAGGTATTCCAGCTGTGGCAAGTTATCCCCTATCGACAATATAGGGGATAACTAGTAGATCTGTAGGGGAAATCCTCCAAATGAATGGCGAGCCTCGTCAGGCATGCGCACAGCTGCCTATTCAACTCAATAGGAGTTCTGGAGACAGCAGAGTTCGGCTCTCAACTATTTCCAGAACTCCCACAGAAATGAATGGAGCGGCAGAAGGGGGGGGGGGGTCTTGCATGGTATGGGGTACCAGTTCTTGTGACTGGTGGGTATACAAGCAGTAGAACCCACACTAAACTAATAGTTATAACTTGCCACAACCAGAATGCCCCTTTAAGCTCATCATTGTCACAGAATAATACAAACTCCTGGTTTTACTTACATCCTCATCCTGAGCGGGGTGAACTAACTCTACAAGTCTCTGAATTATCTTCTCTTCATTTAGCCACTGCAGAATAAAATTTTAAAAGGGTACAATAAAAAGTGAATCTGTTTTTAAATCAAATACAGAACAGAAAGATCAGATACACTAATACTTCAGGGACAGGACTTAGGGATCCTGGGGGTCCGACAACACCCCAACCCCCAACCCAAACTTGTCTTTCCTGTGGACAAGTTTTAGTGGGAGATCCCACTTAATACTACATATCTGAACAAGCAAAGAAATTTGGACACTTTAAGGCCCCTTTCACATGAGCGTGACAGATTAGGTCCGGATGCGTTCAGGAAAACTCGCACCATTGTGCAGGCAAGTTCAGTCAGTTTTGCCTGCATTTGCGTTCAGTTCTTTCCGCGTGGGTGCGATGCGTTTTGATGTGTTTTTCACGCGCGTGATAAAAAAACTGAAGGTTTACAAACAACATCTCTTAGCAACCATCAGTGAAAAACGCACTGTATCTGCATTGTATCCTGAAGCAAGTGCGTTCTCCACTGAAGCCCCATTCACTTCTATGGGGCCAGGGCTGCGTGAAAAACACAGAATATAGAACAGGCTGCGTTTTTCACGCAACGCAGAACTGAAAAAAAAAAAAAAAGGGTCAGGATTCAGTGTGGGTGCTATGTGTTCACGTCATGCATTGCACCCGTGCAGAAAACTCGCTCGTGTGAAAGGGGCCTTAAAGGGGTTGTCTCATGGGATATTCCCCAATTGTTTGATAGCAGAAGCGCAGCCACCCTACATTCACTTCTATGGAGCCGCCGAAAATAGCCGAGGACTGGCTCGGTTTTTTCCGTCTGACCCATAGAAGTCGATGGGGGCAGTGGCCGATCATGCGCGGTGCGCTCCCATTGATTTCTAAGGGAAGAGCTCCTGGTGGCGGCAGGATCGGAGTCCTCCAGCCACCACTTTGGCCTGCTCTATTCTTGATATAGGTGCAGGTCAAGTAACATCCCCCCCCTTTTTCTCCCCAGGGAGGAATGACCTCTCTAATGTCGTGGAGAGTATCGGCAGAGGTTTCTGAACATTTACATTGAGATTGTGGGCACAGAAGACTTATTTTTTGGGGGTTCTCCAGAGACTTGCACCAATCTCAGATGTTCATGCATACACTTGTGATGAATATACGGATCAAGCATGTACGAGACCAGCTTAAAGAGGACCTGTCGCCAATCCAAAAAAAAAAAAAAGTGAGATTTATATATTCTAGTTGGCCATATGTCCCAGAGCATGGCATACATTCACTTATGAATATACGCAGTAATGTCCAGTGTGAGGTGACTGAGGTGTGGCTAGAGGAGGTTCTCAGTCACACAGCCTCCTGATGCAGCTTGATCTTGCAACTTCTCACAAGCCCACACTGTACCATAGTGTCCAACGGGGCAGTGCCTCACTTAGACCAGAGTGAGACGCCTCTACAGATAAGGGCACTGTCCTGTCGGAAGCTATGGCGCCACGTGGTCTCGTGAGAAGTCCTAGTTCTCGCTGTATCAAAACAAGTAGTGTCACGGAGATCGTTACAGCGGGGAGAAACCTCCTCTCGCAAAGAAGAAACGTGACTAGCCACACTTCTGTGGCTAGTTACTTTTGATTGCCATGTGTGTTGCCAAAAAAAAAAAAAATTTTCATAAGTGAAAGTATGCCATGCTCAGGGACGAACGGCCAACTAGAATACATAAATATGTCCCTTTTTAGGATTGGTAAATTGTTAACTGGTCCTCTTTAAAGGAGTTACCCAACTGCCACGTGCCACGTCCAATGACAGGCTGCAGCAGCGCATGTGACCACGGGACCTAAGCACACTGAATAGAGTGGTGGGAACAGAGCGTTGGGAGCAGGTAAGTATGCTTCCACAGGTCCCACTGGGTGGGAGTTATTTAAAGGGAGCGTGTCACATTGGACATGGTGTCCAAGCTGCAGGCAGATGTTATAGAGCAGGAGGAGCTGAGATATTTGATACATAGTTTTATGGGAAAATATTCAGTATAACTTGTATTTCCTTCATCTATATCTGCTCATTCTGGACTTGTGACGTCCAGGAGGCGGAGCTATCAGTGATTAACAGATTTCCCTCCATGACTGTGTATACAGATAGCTGTCAATCACTGATAGGACCGCCTCCTGGACGTCAAATAGATGACTGAAATACAAATTAGGCTTCATTCACACAACTGTATTTTGTTTCCGTGTCCGTTCGGTTTTTTTTGTGGACCGTATGCGGAACCATTCATTTCAATGGGTCTGCAAAAAAAAAAAAGGTACTCCGTGTGCATTCCGTTTCTGTATGTTCGTATTTACGTTCCGCAAAAAAAGATAAAACATGTCCTATTCTTGTCCGTTTTGCTGACAAGGATAGGCATTGTTACAATGGATCCGCAAAAAACGGAAACACTGATGCCATACGGAACGTCATCCGTTTTTTTTTTTTTGCGGACTGCAAAACACATACAGTCGTGTGAATGAAGCCTTAGACAATCTTTTTTTCATAAAACTATATATCAATCTGCTCAGCTCCTCCTGCTCTATAACATGCTGCCTGCAGATTATTTCACATGTTTATGGCTACAGGTTCCCTTTAATAAACACACTGAAGTCCGACAACCCTTTTATGTTAAAGTAATCACTACAGAAGGTAAAAAACAAGGGCTCATGGTAATCATTACAAAGAAAGCGGTCAGGACTTACATTTAAGACATCTTGCCTTAGTTGTGGTGGCTCAATGCATGTGAGAAGTCTTAGCAGCAAATCCATAATAGCAGAGGTTCCTATATGTTTTATGATCAAGTCAACAAAATCATCTTTTTTCTTTAAAAAGGCTACAATCTGAAATAGAAAGAAATATATTAAAAAAAAAAAAAAAAAAAAAAACACAAAAACACACAAAGCTCCAAACTCTATAAAAGAGAAATTACAAAGTTAATCACTGGACCTATTTAGAGGACCAACTTTGCTTTAATGGTTTTTGCACCACCACACTAGTAAGTACTATGTATTTGATAAGCTAGCCGACTTCTTACAGAGATGTGAACTGCGCAACACTGTCAAATGTCATTTAAAAGCGTTATAAGATGCAGTGAGCCATTACTTCAGGCTGCGGAGTGAAGGGGGTCTGTTCTGCCTAAGACTGAACATCCAATACCGGAATTTATTTTAAAAAAAAAAAAAAGGTGCAGAATAAGGCCCCATTCAGACGACCGTGTTTCACGGCCGTATACGGGCCGTGAAAGCCTGGCCTGTGCTGCCCCAGAGGATGGGAGCGCATGGCGTCATTGGTTGCTATGAAGCTGTGTGCTTCCTGAGGCCGCCGCCGTACAGTGAAACGCGGTCGTCTGAATGGGGGCCTTAGTGTGGATGCAGAAACCCTTTTGTTGCAGTAGCCTTTTAAGCCAGTTTACTGCCGTATTTTACATCCCTTGGAGTTGTTGTTTTTTCTGGTGATTTCCTGCAAACTTCTCCAGAGGAGAAAAATAAATTAAAAAAAAAATTAGGAAGAAACGCAAGTAAAATACATGATCGAAAAATGCCCCACCTCACAAAAAAAACCTAGTAAAATATGTATGAATTTCAAGTTTTTTTTTTAATAAGTTAAAAAAAACAAAGAAAAACCAAGTACGACAGCACCCTAATTCCCCTTTCACACGAGCGGGAGACTCGCATGTCTCCCGCAACGCATCTACAGGGCTGGACTCGGCACTGACAGGGATCGCATAGCATTATATGTGATCCCTGTCAGTGCCGAGTCCAGACCTGTAGATGCGTTGCGGGAGACATGCGAGTCTCCCGCTCATGTGAAAGGGGCATAAAGGTTCTGTGATCTGATACAGGAAAGACTAACTTCTAAATGGCCTCTGAAAAGATTCTTAGGCAAGTCTTAATAACTAACCTCGCTGACGGGATGTGCCACACTAATTAAGCGGTAACTGTGGCACATCTTCAGTAGTTTTGTGCACCTGACGGCAGCAGAGAGATGGCAGAGATTTCAGGTGTAATGTGCACCAGTTTCCTATACATGTGTCGGGCAGCGGGAGGCACACACATGGCCCCATCTCTTCTTTTTGTAAAAGTGCCGAACATGGCAGAAAAGGGGATGGAGTTGGGGCAACTTAAAATTCTATGACAAAACAGCACTTGTGACAAAATATACGACTTTTGTATGCCACAAAAACCGGCACACACTAATGATACACTCCCTCCCCCAGTGGTGTATATATATATTTACCTGTTCAGGTTTCCGGCTGATTAAAATGCTTAAAACTTTGCTGAAGAAGCTGGCGAGCAATGGATTCAGCGGTGAATCGTTTAAAAGAAAGCTGTAAAGTCTTTTGAGTAAAGACTCGTCTTCGCCAAGTCTGTCATTTATCTGCGACACATCTGAGGTCAGTAACTCACAAGATAAATTGGGGTACCTATGGGTGGATGAAGACAGAAACATTAACAGTTTACATAATCAAGTGATACCAGAATCCCCCCTCGTTAGATATGACTACACGGTTAGGTTTTCAATGTGCGGCCGTGCCGTAGTTTATGCGGCTGAGGCTTTTTGCCACGCGGTTTTCCAGACCGCTGCTCACCATTTGGCTCCATTCGGTGGATCTGCATGAAAGCACACGTCAAAAATGGCAGCACAGTGCAATGGTTTCTGCTGCGGATACACAGAATATTTTGTCGCAGACAAAATAGTCAGTGGGAACCTGCCCTTAAGGGCTCATGCACACGAACATGGAAGTTACTCCGTGTACATTCCATTTCTGTATGTCTGTTTCGCAAAAAAAATATATATATATATAGAACATGTCCTATTATTGTCTGCATCATGGACAAGGATAAGACTGTTCTATTAGGGGCCAGCTGTTCCGTAAAATACGGACATCATCCGTATTTTTTGCGGACCACAAAACACATACAGTCGTGTGCAAGAGCTCTAAGGCCTCATGCACACAACCATATGTATTTTGCGGTCCGCAAAAACAGATCCCCAAAAATACGGACGTACTTTCTTTCCATGTCCATTCAGGTTTTTTTTTTTGCGGACCATACGTGGAACCATTTATTTTGCATTCTGTTTTTTCCGTATGTCTGTTCAGCAAAAAAAATAGAACCTGTCCCATTATTGGCCACATTATGGACAAGGATAGGACTGTTTTATTAGGGGCCAGCTGTTCCGTAAAATACGGAATGCACAAGGACGACTTTTTTTTTGCAGACAGCAAAATACATAAGGTCATGTGCATGAGCCCTTACAGCGTGGTCTCTCACTCCTCGTTATGTGTCTACTACATAAGACCGAGACCCCTCCAAAGATGAACCCCAGTCAACAGAGGGGGATTAAAAGGAAATTGATCCATTTTCTGTGTCCCTAAAAAAAAAAAAAATCCATGTACAAAACTGGTCCTGTGTATGTCAAGTGGAGACTTCAGATGCATAGTGGCTAGTCATGTCATCTTCACTAGCCAATTACCAAGACTGTACCATAGTAAAGGGCCACTGCCTGTGTGCAAACACTTCTCTGATCAGTTTCCTCCGACCGTCCTACAAGAGAGACACTATAGAGACAAGGCCTGATTCAGACAGTAAAAACGTGGGCACATTTTAGCATCTGAACTACAGCTGCAAACTCCGTGCTGACCGCAGTTTTATTGAACCAAACTAAGCGCATCCTAGGGGCCTGGAGATATAAATATAGGTGCTCGGATGTGCCTACATATTACAGCTGCAGGCCCTTATGATACTGTTAGTTTGGGTTATAAGCCCCACGGTCAGACAAGAACTTGCAGCTAAATTATGAACATTAACATGTGCCCGTATTATTCCGATCTGAACCAGGCCAATTGGTGCATCTAGATCTAGTGCATAGGCAATGATAGGACTGCATTTAGGGATTTAAAGCGGATGAGAAACCAGCATTTTTATGCAATTATTGTGCACAAATTTGTTTGCATGTGGTTAAGTCACTTAATTGAGGATCATTGTATGTAGACAGGTATATTAAAGGGGGTATTCCCATCTTAGACAATGGGGGCATATCATTAGGATATGCCCCCATTGTCTTATAGGTGCGGGTCCCACCGCTGAGACCCGCACCTATATCGAGAACGGAGCAGGGAGCGCTGCGCATGGAGGACCCCAGGTTTCTCGGTGTCCGGCCACCACCAGGCGCTGCTCCCATAGAAATGAATGTGAGTGCACCGCGCATGTGTGGCCACCGATCCCATTAATTTCTATGTAGTCGACGGAAATAGCCAAACTATTTTCACCAGCCTCATAGAAATGAATGCAGGGCAGCTGCGCATGCGCAGTGCGCCCTCCATCACTTTGGGGGCTCCGTTCTGGATATAGGTGTGGGTACCAGCGGTTGGACCCCGCACCTATAAGACAAAGGGGGCATATCCTTGAAATATGCCCCCATTGTCTAAGATGGAAACACCCCTTTAAATCAACCATGCCTTTTACATCTGCGAAACATCACACGATGTACTTTTACATAGTGCGATTCAATGACTACAAACGATAATGTAATCGTTCACATTAACGATTTCACAAGCGAAGGAGAAGGTTCTGTACGTTCGTTCAGTCTCTACATACATTTCCATTACGTGATTATCAACCAACATGAAGCATTTGAACAGTAACCATTATCTGCTCATCTAAAGGCGCCATCACACGGCTCTGTTCTATCAAAGAGGGGTTATGGTGATAACGTTTGGTCTACATAGTTGACTAGCTCTTACTTGTAGCGAATTTTCTCATCCATGTCCTGCGGAGGTTCCTCGGTGATGAACGTCACCAGATCTTCCAAACATTCAGATTTTAATAAAAACTCCACAAGTTTACGATTCTGGGCTTTGCATTCTTGCAGAATGTCCTCCTCGTCCATAAGCTCCTTTAGGGTCACCTCATCTCTTTCTAAGAGGGTGTCTATGTGAGATGAAGAATGTAGGTCGAACTTCCAAAACATACTTGGCTGACGGAAAAAAGTTACATTTCAACACATGAAGCACAAATTCCGTAGTTTTCTTAAGTGACAAACAGGTGACGCAAGACAAAGTTTTTGAGAGAATTCACTACTGAGGACCGAGCCTCAGGAGACGTCATCAATATTAGATCGGTGGGGGTCCGACACCGGCCCTCCTGACGTTCAGATGTTTGAAGAGACTGAGGCCCCCCCCCCCCCCGGTGAGCGATGTGGCCTCCACACAGCTTACCAAGCACAGCGCCGTACATCGTATAGTGGTTGTGCCTGGTATTGCAGCTCAGCCCCATTCACTTGATTGGACTTACACCTTGGCCAAACCTAAAGTCACTGGAGCACAGCGGCTTCTTCAAACTGATTTGGGTGGTTTAGTTATGTGGATGCGGTGTTATTGCCCGAAGTCAGTCCCCCACTGATCTGATATAGATGATCTATCCTAAGGATAGGGCATCAATAGGGATGAGCGAATTCACTTCGGATGAAACATCTGAGGTCAATTCGCATAAAACTTTGGAGCTCCGTACAGTATCAGAATGTATTGGCTCAGACGAGCCGAAGTTATTACTTCGCCAAGTCTCGTGGGACACTGGAACCGAACCAGAGTTCGGGAAAGGTTTTTTTTTACAGTAAAAATTAATTTATGAAATTACGCAAAGTCTCGCAAGACTTTGCAAAGTAATAACTTTGGCTCATCAGATCCAATACATTCTAATATTGTACGGAGCTGCTGCTCTATACAATATTAGAAAGAAGTTTTATGCGAATTGACTGCGGATGTTACATTCGCTCATCCCTAGTCATTACTATTGAACTCCTGGAAGTGTAAACTAAAGGTGCATTTACACTGTGCCCATAAGCAGACAACTGTAGGGAAGGCCGCGCCCCCTCCTGATAATTGCCTGCTCGTCAATGATGGGAACACCAGCCGAAGTCACCTCAACTGTACGAGGATGAGTGATGGTTAATGCCATCATTCATCCTCATACACATTCATTGTTTCTGGGCAGCAGACCACTGGTCACACAGCACGATCTGCTGCCCAGAAACAATGATTGAAGTGTCTGCATGAAAAATGAATTCACCTGATGTTTCACTAATTCATCGGGTGATTAGCAGCACCAGGCAGTTTATCAAGAGCGATCCTTTATCCGGAACGTACGTTGCCGATAACCTGGCTGACAATTGGGCAGTGTAAATGCAGCTTAAAGGGGTATTCTCATCTTAGACAATGACAATCACTAGGATATGACCACATTGTCTTATAGGTGTGGGACCCACCGCTCGGACCCGCACCTATATCGAGATTGGAGGGGGGAGCGCTCTGGTGGTCCGGCCACCACCAGGCGCAGCTCTCTGCTGTTCTCATAGAAATGAATGGGAGCTCACCGCGAATGCGTGGCCACTGCTCCCATTCATTTCTATGTAGACGACGGAAATAGCCGAGCCAGTGCTCAGCTATTTTCGCCGGCTCCATAAAAATGAATGAAGGACGGCTGCACATGCGCGGTGCGCCCTCCTTCACTTTGGGGGCTGAGTTCTCGATATAGGTGCAGGACCCAGCGGTGGGACCCGCACATGTAAGACAATGGGGGCATATGCTAGCGATATGCCCCCATTATCTAAGATGGGAATAACCCTTTAAGATCTCAACAAGCACTTTTACAACTAAAAAACAAGCTGTAAAAGAAAAAAAAAAAAAAAAAAAAAAAAAAAAAAGGAAATGAGCATTATAAAGTCCTGAAAAAGGATAGGCAGAACAAATTATCATATACAAAACTGGAAAAGGAAAAAAAAAAGAGGCAACTAAAACCCTCACTGATCACTTAGCAGCAGTACAGGGGGTTGAACGTTACACATATTTAGGCAGTTTTATCAGTCATTGATGAACGTGCAAATTAATCGGTTTTTCAGGTTAAAAAAAAAAAAATAAAAAAATTGTTTAATGAAAAAAAGTCTTTTCTTAGCACTCGGCACTGCACCACTCCTGTTCTTCCTCCAGGTAAAATAAGTAAATTGACAACTGGGTGTTACCATTCAACAGAACGTCTGATAATCAGAGCTGGAAGTGTAACATGACAATACAGCGTAAACTTCTAAGAAAAAATGCCCCAGCGTGTATTCATGGGTTATATAAAAATATATTAGAACAGGCACTAAAGGAACGCTCGCAGGTCCACTTTAACCCCCTAACTGTTTTGCCAGAGTGGAGCTCCAGCAGTGGGAAAAGTAGCTAACTGGAGGGGGGAGGGCTGCTTTAGATGCTGCTACCTCCTGAATGGTAGCAGCGAGAAACATGCAACTGGTCTTGTTTGAAAGCAGACATTCCAAGCTTTCAGGCAATACCAGAATGACAGCAATAAGATCAGGACAGAGAAAGATATCACTGATAGAAATCGGGATGTTGTGAATGCAGCTAAAAATGAAACTAAAAACAGGTTTCACTCGCGATTATTCCCGACTTGATTTCTAACAGGTATTTTGGTCTTTTATGATAGCCTGGACCAGTTTCATATTTCTAGCTGCTACCATTGAGGAGATAACACCATCTAAAGCAGCCCTCTCCCCTCCAGTTAGCTACTTTTCACACTGCCCGAGCTGGACTCCGGCAGAACAGGTGGTTAAAGAGGTCATCCAGCTTTTTCCCATGTGATGGACTATCCTTGAGATAGGCCATGACTATATGATTGGAAGGTGTCCGACAATCTGCACCCCCGCCAATAAGTTCTTCCAGTGTAGTGTCAGCACAAGAGTTACAAAGAAGCGATAGGGATCATTCTTGCAGTATACTTTGTTGATTGTGAACTTTTTATATACTTTTTTTTTTTTTATTATAAAATTATATTCTAGTATGTCTGGCAGACATCTGTACACGGTGAGTGGTGAGCGCTGACCGTATATTTGCACTATTTCCCAGGTGCGCTGACTAACTAGCTATAGGGAGATGCAGCGGATTGGGCAGTGATCTCTTGCATCTCCCTGGAGGCAGTGATGGCGGCAGGAGCGTCCTCACTGTTCAGTATTGAGCTGTAAATACAGATAAGGGACAACTTCAGAAGCAGTTTTGTACTGGAAAAGTACAAAAACAAATAAAGCATATTGCAAAAATAATCATAATCACATAAATATGACTGCAGGGTGCAAATTCTGTCTGCAAGAAATCAAGATGCCATTCCGCTGCATTTCACATGCCATAAGAACAATATGGCTGGTCACAGCAACCAGTAATCTGCAGAGACCCTGCATGCAGATCATCCCCAGAAGGTTGGTTCCTGTAAACTGAGTAAGGACTGTGCCTGTGTGGTTGAAGGAGAACATTCCTGTTTGAAAAGGAAGCGAGATATATATATATATATATATATATATATATATATATATATATATATATATATATATATATATATATATATATATATATATATATATATATATATATATATATATATATATATATATATATATATATATATTTTTTTATTTATTTTAAGTTCCATTAGCTTTGAGAGAGGTGACCGCCAAACTGTTTCATTTCCACATTTTTACCAAAAACTGAGAATAGACCATAGGAGACATTAAAACCCATACAGGCCTATAATATAGCCATGTGAGTGCCCCACTGATGTCAAAGAATGGACATCTGAGTGTTCAGGTCACTGTACCCCAATGATGATATGACCCCTTTAGATTTGTGTATGTGAAATATACAAGTGAGCAGCTGGACGTTCCCGACACCGGTAAGCTTTGGCTGTAAACCCTTCCTAACCCTTTCGATGTCCTGTTGATCGACTAGAGCTAGCGCCTGCACAGTGCCCCGCGCTGTAGTGGGCAAAGGCTTTTCTGAGACTTTTCTACTCATGATCTGTCATCAGTATCTGATCGAAACCTGGGACCCCCGCCGAAAAGCTATTTGAGAAGGCACCAGTGCTCTCAGCAGCACCAACACCTTCTCTCAGCTTACTAAGCACAGTGCCGTACATGGTATGGTGGTTGTGCTTGGTATTGCAGCTCAGCCTCATTCACTTCAATGGGGCCTGAGCTGTGCCTAGGTCACGTGACATCACATGGCCTAGGCTAATCCGGATAAGGCCACAGGTGCAAGTGCCGATGCCTTTTTAAACAGCTGATCGGTGGAAGTCCCAGATGTCAGACTCCACCGATCAGATACTGGTAACCTATCCAGAAGATAGATCATCAGTAGAAAAGTCTCAGAGTAACTTAAATGTGCATGCTCCCATCTCTGCCACACTTTAGGCCAACATCCCTAAGGCTGGGTTTATATCATGTTTTTGCCATCCGTTAAACGTGATGTCAACTCAGCCTAACATGTGCGACTGCAGCGTCGACATCCCGTATACTGCACATAATCGACACTGACCCCAGCATTCTCAGCCCATTCACTGCAAAACATTAAATCAAGGCTGCAGCCTGGCACAGGGGAAAAATTGGTGGCATGGATCAAAGAGGCCTCTAAAAGGAGAGTGTGTGTTTTATTACTCCCTGCAGTTTTCCCCCGAAGAACTGGAACTCCTGACAACCCCTTTAAGGAAACTACTATGGTGCAGCCGGGCTTCTCAGTGCGCTCTGCACCTTCGGCTTTGCTCAGCTTTCCTACAGTGTACAGTACAGATCTAATAGTCTATGGATCCATATGCCGCATGCTGAAAAGTGGAGCCGGCAAAAGAAGAGAAGCGCTGCTATGCCATGCTGGTTTATATAGAAGGTTTACGTATAGTTTAGAGCACATTACAGCTATGGAGATGATTTACGGCCTTTTAGGACCCCAAAACCTGAAAAGCGTGACCGATCACATCAAAGCAAAAATTACATCTAAGCAAATACATCACCCTATAGTAGGGGTAGCCCAGTTTTCGCAGAAAGGAGGTAAAGGGGTTATCCAAGATCTCAAGCAGCCCCCCATGTGCCAGGCCCCTCGCAGGTATATACTTACACCGCTCCCGGCACCGCCACGGAGCAGCCAAAGGCAGGCGGGGACGAGGACGAGCCTCCCTAGCGTCACCCACAATGCTATGGAGGTTTGTCCCGGTCCCCACCTGCCATTAACTGGCACACCCCCAACAACAGCAGCGGCGGCAGTGCCGAGACTAGGAGAAGCACAGAGTGGGGTATGTATATTACCTGTGAGGGGTTGTTTGAGAGCTTGGATAACCCCTTTAAGCAGTGCCTACCAAAGCTAGAAAAGAACATGTTGGAGCCTTTCATAATGAAAGTGGGTGAATGGATAAAACTGCCCGTCTACAGAATTGGATTCTCTTTTCCCCCATCCCAATTATCAGACAAGGATTTCACATAAGGCAGAAGGCATAGGCATCAGAAAGTAGGAGGATTACAATACTAAGGCAAAAGGTTAAGAATTTGAGCAGAGTAACATTCAGTTATGACAATGCGGTGAGTACATGAACGCCACTGACGCGCCTAAATTACAGAATGCAAACAAGTTAATCACGTACATCTCAATTATATCATAAAATGTAACATCGCTGTAGCATGAACGCACAAATATAAACAGAACAAATTAAAAACGGAGAAGTGCTCGTACTGCTGCAAACATGTTACTGTGAAAGGTCAGAATTTTTCTTCGAGGCAAGATGACATTAGGGGGTTCTCATTCAACGGGGGCAGGTGAAGGCAAAGAAGATTAGTCCATCACATTCCAACTGAAAGCTGGGTCCCTTGGAATAAGGAAAAACAAGACTGAGAAAAGTGACATGATGAAAATATGAGATCTATAAAGTGCAGATTCACTGAGGAGCCACCACCAGTTCTGGGGAATTGTCTGTACACTTTCTTGATACAGCCTAAACCCACGATCGTGTGAGGGTGCGCACATACGTCTTTTAAAGATACACCAAGAGTTTCAAGCCTTTTGTTTTTGTGGCTGTATCCAGATCACGCTGCACAATAAAAAGGATGCTCGTGTAAACTTTACAATAACTTCCTATTATTGACCACAGCAGTTTTAACCAAGAAAAAAATATATAAAATAATAATAATAATACCTACTGCAATGCTGCAAAAAGCAGTGTGTGAATTCTACCGAATAGCTGAATAGAGTAACAATTTATTCTTAGGACTCACTCACTTTCAAAATTAACATAATCAGTGCTCCAGACAAAAAAAAAAATAAATAAATACCTAGGCGCCTAAATTTTTAGTCACCAAATTTAAATACATATAATAATTATAAAAAAAAAAAAAAAAAAAAAAAAACTTGGAGGAGAAGATAATGCCCATAATAGAACAGTCCTATCCTATTTTTGGGGGCACAAGGTGACTATAAAATGGCGAACTGTGCGGTTTTAATTTTTTTTTCTGTTACGTGTTCACCGCATAGGAGATATTTTTTTATATTTTAATAGTTTGGACTTTTCGGACGTGGCGATATGTAAAATGTTTATTTATTGTTAATATATTTTATATGTAAAATTGGGAAAGGGAGTGATTAAGGGGCTGTTAAGACGGCCCTAGTATTGCGCATCCGCAAAAATGCAGATCCACAATAGCACGGATGCCACACGGCCGGGCGCCACATTCAAAATGCCTATTCTTGTCCGCCGTTGTTTCAGTTGGCGCCCAGGCCCCCGGGCGATTTGCACTCAAACCCCTCCTATTTCACATCTCTGACCCGCCCTCCTTTATTATAATTACGTTCTCCTCATGGTTACAAATACCTCGCGTGCGCCCCTCATTCAGCTCCCCGCCGGCGCACTAAAAACCCCTGCGCCTCTGCCCACAGGCGCCTGGGCACTGGATGAGGGGCGCACGCGAGGTATTTGTAACCAGGAGGAGAACGTAATTATAATAAAGGAGGGCGGCAGGAGCTGTGAAATAGGAGGGGTTTGAGTGCAAATCGCCCGGGGGCCTGGGCGCCAACTGAAACAATGGCGCTTCTGGGCACTTGCAGAAACTAATTTGTATAAGTTATAAAATTATTTTTTTCGGTGATACCAGCAAGGGACAAGTATAATAAAGGTAGCGTTGAGATACAGTATATGGAAGGTAGGCTACAGCCTAATGGTAGCACTCTAACGCTCAGATTAGGTGAAAGTCTCCCTTTAATGAGTTTCTCACTATAGAACAAAAAAGAAAAACATGTAGTGTTTGGAGGCCCCACTATGAGGACAGCAATCTACACATTGGTTCTAGTCTCTGACCAGTTTCCATTGCTTTGACAGCAAGAACACAGCCCACTGCAGTCCCCTTATGGCTTCATTACAAGGCAATGAGATCAGGGTCTGCTATAAGGGCTCATGTCGGCCCGTGCCCGTATTGCGGCCCGGTCTGCAATACACGGGCACCGGCCGCGTGCAGCCCACATTACGGACTGCGGACCCATTCACTTCAAGGGTCCACAATCCGGGAGATGTGCAGCGGAGGCATGGATCGGAACACCACAGAAGCGTTTCTTGCCGTGCCTCCGCAAATGAATGGGTCCACGATCCGCATGCGGCGGCCCCAATGTTAGTGCCCGTGTGTTGTGCGGTCCACAGCACGGGCATTGAATGCTCACCCTCAAGTGCATGAGCCCTAAAAATGATCTGTCAGCCATCAAACCAGTGTGAACCAGCCTAAGGTTGAGTTCACACTTCAGTGATTTCCATCGCCCAACGGGAGCCAAAGAGTGGGTCAAAAAACACAGAACAGGTACAAATCTTTACCATTATACCTAATCTTTGTGTCAACTCCTCTCCTGGTTTAGGCTCACAATCACTGATAGAAATTGCTGACCAAATCACTGAAGTGTGAACTAGGCCTAATGCATTTTCTGAAAGGGAGGATTTGCAGCAAACAAAGTATATTAGAAAACTGCTGTATAAACAATCAACTGGTGACAAGAGTGACTCCAAAGTGAAGCTACACTTAAGGTGGCAGACTATCAATATTAGACTGTTAAGAGTCTGACTCTCAGCACTCCTGTCAATGAACCATTGAAAGGGGCCATGGCACTCAGGCAAGCACTGCACCTTCCTACTGCTTACCAGGCACAGCCCTGTACTTCTAGTAGTGTCTAGTAATACAGCTCAGCTGCATTCACTAGGACAAAGCTCCAGTGAGCTGTAATACCAGGAACGGCCACTACTAAAATGTATGGCGCTACTGCCTGGTCGCCAATGGAAAGGATGCAGCACTCATCGCAGCACTGCAGCCCCTTCAGCCACAGACTTATGGCGTGCCACGAGTCAGACCACCACTAAATAATAGTCCTGCACAACGCCTTTACCTCAGGAAGCAGTGAACACATCGTCACGGCAGCTCCTACCCATATAAGAATTAAGTGCAGGGAGCCCTGAGTTACATGTAAATGTTAGTCATACACCGGTATCTCAGTGTTACATGAATGTAAACTGGTTATTGCATGATGAAATGAACACGCCATGATATGATGAGATGGGGGTGGGTAGTAAATACCACGGCACACATTTATAAGCACCATCGTGTCATTTCTTGGTCAGCAGTCGTGATTGGGAGGGGGGACTGCTGCAATATAAAAGATGAAATTACCATACCTGTCGTGCCTTGTACATCTGTGGTTTAAAACTAAGTTAATAAAACAGCAAAGTCTTTTAAAAAATTCCCATTTAACTTTACAAATGTTTAAAGGGGCCTAAAAGGAAAAAAAAAATAGTTAGGTCAACTTCCCACTTACCTGTTAAAATGAGCTAAAAGGGTTAAGAAAATAAAACAATTCTTAGTAGCTTCAGCTTCTGGCCCATTACAGGGTGTCCTGACTACATTAAAGAGAAATCTGTACAGAACACTCTTCCTCCTAAAACAAAAGAAAAAAAACATTAAAAAATTAGATAACTTTGTACCATTTCTGTACAGATGTTTTACACAAAGCTATAATCAATGGGGGAAAACGAGGTAAGCTTGTGCAATACCCGCTGCTGTCCTGGGGCCGTGTCCGATACTGCCGCTCAGTCCTGTTCATTTGAATGGGGCAGATCAGTGATATTAGACGCGGCCATGTAACAAAGGCGTCAGTTTCTGCAAGCAAGCGGCCATGTCTGCTGAATCTCACACAACATTCGGCCAGCTACGTCTTGTAAGCCAGGTGGAACACATACACATCAATGGAAAAATAAGGTCAATACACTCACAGTGTACAAACTTAAAGGTTAGGCACATTTTTGGTGGGTACATTTTTTTATTATTAGTGCATTGTACGCATTATGAACTAAAAATCATTTTTTCCAATAGGTCTTTATTAAAAATATGGAGTCCATTTTTTCTGTACAGAGCGGAGATGCTCTACTAGCAGAATCTGAATTCTCTCTGCTCCGTCAGACAGGGAGCCAGGCTCCTTATCTCTACTCTCAAACCTTAAAAAAAACCTCAAAGCTCAATCCTCATCTTACTGATAAGAATATGGCTTTGATAAATGTTTATGACCTCTCAGTAATTATTAGTAATTTATTTTATTAGATGACCAGTACAAAGTGAAAGTAGGATACACACAGCTAGAAAATCAGTAAACCATTTATGACAGAACGGCTCAATATTTTTAATAAGGACCAATTGAAAACATGATTTTTAGCCAAAAAGGAGTAAAATGCAATCATTAAAAAAAAAAGAAAATGCCCCCAAAGGTGTACATAACCTTTCAGACTTATATTTTAGTTTTCCATTCAGGGTGAAAGAGTGTCTCTGCATGAGGCCCAAGGCTCTGACCACATACTAAAGCTGGACATGAGGCACTCACTATGTAGGGAGCAAGCCCAAACTCTGAGCCTGCTCCATACAGTCCATTGCAAGCAATGACATAGGTACATAATGCACGTCATTGGTTGTTTGGGGGGTTTGAAGTGTCCTACAACTCTACTGCTGAGTATTGGGCACCAACGACAGCACTTTAGCCAGCAGCTTACCTCCCTTGATAACAAGGACCGTCATGGTGAAGTCTGACTGGCTGATCATTCTTTCACATCTGCTACTGGGGTACAGTCGGGCCACACCAAACAATTAGGCCTCATGCATATGACTGTAGTTTTAGTCAGCTGGTCCCACCGAAGTCTCCAGGTTAGGCCAATATTCTTCTAAGACGTATGGCCGACTTCACAACAATCATTTGTGTGGTTCTCTACCACTAGCAGAATAAAGATGAAATCGACATATCAGAACTGGTCACCCAGATTAAAATATATGGATTGTCTCATGTGGATCACCTCTATGGCGAACCAAATGCTCATCAATAATCCTACAATGCTGGTTTGGCCACTGCTTCCTCTGGTGGCAAACACATTTAGTTTTGTTAGTTTTTTTTTTTTTTAATCCTCTATATTAAAAAAAAAAAAAAAAAAAAAAAATTTATATTTACTGGATTTTTCAGACTACAAGAAACATTTTTCCACCCAAAAAGGGAGGAAAAAGTGGCAGTGTGTCTTATAGTCCAAATGCTAATGGTAGCAGCGCTATGCTGGCTGTACTCGCCCTCCCTGGTCTTCTTCCAGGTCCTGACCACCTACAGTGTCAGGACATAGTGCAATTTGATGCGTCCTATGACCCGACGCTGTGTCAGCAGTGCAGCACAGGCCTGAAGAAGCGGTGCATGGTAGCGCCGTCCGGAGCAAACAAAGTTAATTTTTGAAGGTCTGATTTGAGGCTGATGGAGCTTGGGGGGTCTGATCCAAGGTCTCTTTAAGAAAGGGGGTCTTGCTCTGATGGAAAAATATTTTTATTATTTTCTTTTTATTATTTGCCTCCTCCAAATCCTAGATGCATCCTATGGTCCAAAAATACTACATGAGAAAATAAATGAAATCAATCCACCACCCCCGATGAGACGCCGCTAAAGCTGTTCCCAAAGCGATTCTTTTCTAGTCTACGTAAAAAAAAAATATATATTTTTGCTTGGAATGTGAAAAGTTTGTGTGAAGATAACTAATCCAGTCAGTGAAGTAATGTGAGTTTTACCATCTATAGATGACCTGTGCACTCCGGTCGTCATAGACAGGAGGCAGCAAAGTGCTCGGCCTGACAGAAGAGGTCAGTTCTTAACTGCGACAGTCATCTCCAGACAGCAACAGACTCACGCATTTCAGTTGATGAGGCGGCTGCGGGTCCACCACCTCCTGCCTCTGAAGAGCCCTACACCCTGCAGGGCACAAGAGTAGCTACACGTTTTATCTAAGCTAGCTTGTTAAGATGTTTGCTGTGCATTATTGACACTCACGCCAGCTTTCTCCATCTATTAGACGCGTCATTATGTCGAATCACATGCTTTAATCACGGATCTCAGTTACGGAAATGCATCATATGACTTATGCCAATATTTGTCCGCTGCTTATTTTTTCTTGCATCATATGCTCCCGTATACTATTGATTTACTAAAAATGTAAGTATTGCCGTTTCGTCTTGCATGGCGCACTAGCTGGGGGCCGGGGGGGAAGGGGGGTAATTCATCAAGTCACCTGCACCACTTCAGGGGCATACAGTCACAAATTATGGTGTACGTTATTCACGACATGGACTCCAGCAGAGATAATTATTGTAACACTGGCATCAAGCACTGGCAGAGAGGAGTCCAGATTATTAGTTAGCTGCCACTATCCCCACTGCTGTTGCCTAGTTTTCTTTTAGGCAAGTACTTCACATGTGGCTGATTTTACTGCAGAAGTTCCAGTCACCTGAATAGGGCTGGCAGAAATCTGTTTGCTTGTGCCAAAAGGATTCTATTCAAAAGAATGGGAATAATTTTCAGCCACAGAAATTTCTGCAATAAGTCTCTCCCCCCTTGTTTATGATTGCATTTTACTCATTTTTAGCTAAAAATCATTTTCAATTGGCCTGTATTAAAAAAATTTAACCATTCTGTCACAAAGAGTTAACTGTTTTTCTAACTGTGTGACTGGTACTTTCACTTTGTGCTGGTCATCTAATAACCCTTATCTTTAAACTACTAAAATGTCAAACACTTAAGGCTACTTCCACACTAGTGTAAGTACGGATCTGGCGGGTGAAGGGACCCGCCGGATCCGTACTGAGTAATACAACCTTGTGGATCCGTAATTCCGGATCCGGTTGTATTAGCTTTTAAACGGATCCGGAATAACCTCTATTGAAAGTCACTGGAGGACGGATCCGTTTACAAGTGTGTCCACACCAAACGGATCCGTCCCCATTGACTTGCATTGGGGGTCATTCCGGATCCGTCTTGGTGCGGATAACTAGTACGGAGAGCAAACCGCAACATGTTGCGGTTTGCTCTCCGGTCTGAAGACTGAACGGAATGCTTTCAGGAGCATTCCGTTGTCTTCAGTTCAGTTTTGTCCCCATTGACAATGAATGGGGACAAAACTGAAGCGTTTTATTCCAGTATTGAGCCCTTATGACGGAGCTCAATACCGGAATTCCATAACGCTAGTGTGAAAGTAGCCTAAGCCACATTCTTATCAGTAAGATAAGGATTGAGCTTTAATGAGTGTTTATAATGTCAGAGAGCAGAGATAAGGTGCCTGTCTGCTCCCCAGATGACTGAAAAGACAGGCTGCTACTACAGCATTTCTCCCTTTTTTTTTTCTCCCTGGCTGTGACACTCTCCGATGTGATTGGATCGCGGCACAGCTAGGAAGGAGACGACCATTGAGAAACCCAGGCGTCTCCTCCTCCCTGTACCGATGCTCAGTATTAACATACTGAGCGGGAAAAATACAGGGGGGTCGCGGCGGGGCGCAATTTTGAAGAACGGTCACGGGTGGCAGCATCAGCGGGGGGTACCCTCCCAGTAAAGGTATTTAGCTAGTGTAAAAGAAAAGCATGAAAGGTCCTCTTTAATTTTAAAAAGATAAGTCTCCCCTTTCACAAATTTACATATAAAAATAAACATACAGTAAATGGCATCACTGTGTCCGAAAATATCCAAACTAAAAACAGAAAAATATCAATCATGAGTGTTGGAACAGAAAAACATTTTAAAATCTTGAATAAAGTTATACGGATCTCAAAATGGTAGCAATAAAAAGTACAGCTCGCTGCAAAAAACAAGCCCTCAGAGCGCTAGAGGGGGAAATATTAAAAACAGTGCCACACAGTAAAAACCCCAAAACTATAAAACTTTGGTATGGCTGTAATTGTACTGACCAGCTGAAACAGACTGCCGAGTCATTTTTAGCAAACATTGAACAAATCCAGAAAACAATGGCAGCATTGCATTTATTTCCCAATACAATATATAGTAAATTAAATGTAAAAAATACAAGCCCCAAATTTCTATGTGAATGTAAAAGTAACAAAGTTATGACTCTTAAAATGTGGGGGAGGAAAAAACGAAAGTGAAAAAATGAAGATTACTTACGGTAATTGGATTTTCCAGAGCCCAGGACAGCACTATGAGAGAGAGGATCCGCCTCCAGAGACAGGAAACCTGCACAAAATAAAAAGGCGGAGACTCTCCTCCACCTCAGTGTGAGTATCCAAGGATCAAGAGAAAGAACCGAAATAAAACCTTCACCATACAATTGAACATCATTCCTTTTTTTTTTTTTTTTTTTTTAAATATGCATGTGAACACCAAAACCCAAGGGTGGGATATAAGGGTGCTGTCCTGGGCTCTGGAAAATCCAATTACCGTAAGTAATCTTCATTTTTCCCAGTTCGCCCAGGACAGCACTATGAGAGTGAATTATCAGAGAGAATTTTAGGGTGGGAGTGCCACCGAAAGCACCTGTTCACCAAAGAAAAGTTCCTCAGGGGAGGAAAGGTCAAGTCTATAGTGCTTGTAAAAAGTAGACGGAGAGGACCATGTCGCCGCCTTGCAAATATCCTCGATGGAAACGCTCCGCCTCTCCGCCCAGGAAGTGGAAATAGCACGAGTAGAATGTGCTTTAAGGTTATTAGGGACAGAGGCACCAGAAGAAGAATATGCCAAAGAGATAGCTGAAGTAATCCATCTAGCAATGGAGGACTTTGAAGCCGCCTTGCCTTTACCTTTCCCTTGAAAAAGAATAAAGAGGGAAGAGTCCTTCCTCCAGGATCTAGTACTGTCCAAGTACTGTAACACCGCCCTTCTGACATCCAGGCAATGTAGGCTTCTTTCTTGTTCATTTTTTGGGTCCTGAAAGAAAGCTGGCAACACTACCTTCTGGGACCTATGAAATTTCGAAACTACCTTAGGTAGAAAAGCTGGATCTGGTGATATGATTATTCTATCGTCTAGAATGTTGGTAAATGGAGGGTTAATGGACATTGCCTGTAGCTCGCTGATACGTCTAGCGGAGGTAAGAGCCACTAAAAGACAAATTTTAAGAGTCAGGATTTTAATTGGAATAGATTCCAAGGGTTCAAAAGGGGGCTTAGTTAAGGCCGTTAATACCAGGTTAAGGTCCCAAGGAGGTAATCTGTTGGACCGTAACAGAGGATCTACTAACAGCTCTAAAGAATCTAGCAACCCATCTGGATCCCGCTAGATCCTGATTAAACAATGCCGATAAAGCAGAGACATGAACCTTTAGGGTGCTTGGAGCTAGGCCTAAGTCAAGCCCTTTCTGAAGGAATTCCAGAATCAGGGAAATAGGAGCTTCAACTGGAAAGTCCCCAAACCTGATACCGGAATATTCTAGGAATTTAGACCAAATTCTATAATAAATTCTAATAGTGGACTTCTTTTTGCTCTGCAGAAGTGTAGACACCAGTTTCTCTGAGAAACCCTCCTTCCTTAGTAAGCTCCTTTCAAATTCCACGCCGTCAGATGGAGGCTTCTGACTGACGGGTGGAACACTGGACCCTGACTGAGAAGGTCCTGATCCTCTGGAAGGACCCAGGGGTCTGACACAGACATCCTTCTGAGCCACGAGAACCAGGCCCTTCTCGGCCAGAAAGGTGCAATCAGGATGACTCTTGCCCCTTCTTCTCTGATCTTTTTTAGGACTCTCGGTACTAGCGGCAGAGGGGGAAAAGCATATGCTAGAGGAAAGTCCCATTTCTGAGAAAAGGCATCTATTGCCTTTGGAGACCCCCTGGGATCCAGAGAAAAAAATTCTGGTAGTTTCTTGTTGTTCAGAGTGGCAAAAAGGTCTATTGTTGGGAGACCCCAAAGAGCTACAACCTTCCCGAATACCCTCTGGCTCAAACCCCATTCTGCCTGGGACAATTGATGTCTGCTGAGAAAGTCCGCCTGAAGGTTCTCCTCTCCTCTGATATGTACCGCTGTAATGGAGAGTAGATGTTTTTCCGCGATGGAAAAAATCTTCCGGGATTCCTGCATCAGACTCCAGCATCTCGTGCCGCCCTGTCTGTTTAGATAGGAAACCGTAGTCCTGTTGTCTGAAAAAATTTTTACATTTTTCTTCTCCAGCCAATGAAGAGTTCCCAAAATCGCTTTTCGTACTGCCGATAATTCTTTTAGATTGGAGGAGCTCTCCTTCTCTTGATTTTTCCAACGGCCCTGGAGCAGAACATCCTGGACATGGGCACCCCAACCTGTAGGACTTGCATCTGTGGTGAGGCAGATGATATTCTTTATTTTCCATCGTAGCCCCTGATCTAGGTTTTTCTTCTTCAGCCACCAAGATAGATCCTTCAGGGTCTGATCTGAGATTGTTAGAGATTTCTCTAACGGTACACTCCCTCCCTTCCAAAAGGACAAGATCTCCCATTGGAGGGACCTGGCATGAAACTGAGCCCAGGGGACTGCCGGGATACAGGCTGATAGAGATCCGAGAATGGACATCCCCTGTCTCAGAGTTACCTTTCTGGAGCTCCTGAGGTTGGAAATCAACCGAAAAATATTCCGGATTTTTTCTTCGGTCAAAAAAGTCCTCTGGTTTACAGAATCCAGAAGGAGCCCCAGAAAAATCTGAGACTGAGACGGGGAGGGTCTGGATTTCTCCACATTTATAATCCATCCTAGTTCTGTCACTACTCGGGATACTTCCTGAACTGCCTGTCTGCCCTCTATTTCTGATTTTGTGACAATAAGAAAATCGTCTAAGTACGGGATGAAAATTATATTCTTCTCTCTTATGTGTGCACCTACTTCTGCAATGAGTTTTGTGAATACTCTCGGTGCCATAGATAACCCGAAGGGCATCGCTGTAAACTGAAGGTGTAACAACTCTCCTCTTACCGGAACTGCTACCCTTAGGAATTTTTGATGTGGAGGGAATATAGGGACGTGAAGGTACGCATCCCTTAGGTCTAGAACTGACATAAAACAAAGGGGAAAGAGCAAGTTTACCACTGACTTTATTGTTTCCATCTTGAACTTTTTTACGTTGAGGTACAGATTTAGGGACTTTAAATTTATAACGGTCCGATAAGAGCCGTCCGGCTTCTTCACCAAAAACAGATGGGAGTAAAAACCTTTCCCTTTTTCGCTTTCTGGGACTCGAGACAGGACCCCTTTGCTCAAGAGCTTTAGAACTTCTTCCTCCATGGCAGACAACCCCTGTCTTGAGGTCTGGACCTTTGTGATCATGAACCTTTTTGGAGGGAGAAAACGAAAATCTAATTTTAGGCCTTCTCTTACAATACCTAAAACCCAAGAACTTACTGAAATTCGAGACCAGGCAGGGAAAAAACCTCTTAATCTTCCTCCTACCTGGCTTCTGGCGTCATTGGGGGTCAGGCTTTTTATGATCAGTTCCTGACTGCCTGAAGAAGAATCCTTTCCCTTTTTTCTGGGATCTGAAATTATTGGTTCTATCCCTTCTCTGGGCTTCTTTCTTTTCTTTGAAAGAACGAAAGGACCGGTTTTGTCTATGCGAGAAGGAAAAAGAGGAGGGTCCAAAACCTGGAAACTTCTTTTTATTATCTGCAGCTTTTTCAAGAAGTTCGTCCAGAGCCTGGCCAAATAAGAATTCTCCCTCACAAGGGACTCCACAAAGCTTATGTTTGGAAGGCAAGTCTCCTCTCCAATTTTTCAACCACAAAGCTCTACGCGCTGAATTTGATAAGGCAGCTGATCTAGCCGCTAATCTTACCGAGTCGGCAGAAGCATCAGCAAGGAAATCCGCCGCCTTTTTGATAGTTGGGAGGAAAGCCAGCATTTCTTCTCTGGCTACTTTACTACGCAACTGAGCCTCTAGGTCAGAAAGCCATATTATTAAGGAACGGGCCGTACAGGTGGCAGCAATACTGGGTCGGAATGATGATGTTGACGCCTCCCATGCGCCTTTTAAAAAGGATTCCGCCTTCTTATCTAGAGGGTCTTTGAGGACCCCTGTGTCTTCAAATGGAAGGGTTACATTTCTAGATACTTTGGAAATAGCTACGTCAATCTTTGGCGCTTTATTCCAGGAACTAGAGGCCTCCTCTTCAAAAGGATATTTTCTTTTAAGGGCCCTAGATAGAAATATCCTTCTGTCCGGTTTTTTCCATACACCTTTAATTAATTTTTCAACATTTTTATGTACAGGGAAGGTCTTTTGTTTACGGGAGTCTAACCCCCCGAACATGATGTCTTGAATAGACTTAGGCTCTTTACTATCCTCAATGCCCATAGTGCTGCGAATAGCTTTCAATAATCTGTCTATGTCCTCAGCAGGAAAACAAGGACGGCCCCCTTTTTTCTCATCATCCGAGGAGGAAAGAGAGGAGACATCTGAATTGATAATACCCTCCTCCTCTAAATCAGACTCAGAGGAAGGGGAGACCACCAGCGGCGTACCCCCCGAGGGTCTACTAGCCTTTGATGAAGCACGATTCTGGGACAGAGAAGAAGATACTTCAGATCTAACCAGGGTCTGTAGACACTTGTAAAAAGACGGGGATTCTTCTGCCACTGTCTTGTCGATACATGGCTGGCAAAGTTTTTTGTCCCACTGTCTGGACAAAGCGGATTTGCATAAAGCACATTCAATATTTCTCCTTTTCAATATTACTTTTTTAGGCTTCCCCTAAAAATACATACAGAAAACTAAATAAATATATATAATCATAACATTCTCCGGTAAAAACTCACCCCTCCACCAAGGGTACCGGGTTAGGAGTAGGATTGGTCACTTCTTCAGCTGCCTTCTCTTCTTCCATAGCAGCTCTCCAGGCCAGAACCAGTATGCCAGCTTACTCTCTCTGCCGACTGATCCTCCACCTCAGCTAACCGCACACTCACTGGACGCCATGAGGAAGGCTCTTCCTGCATCCTTATCCTGGTTCTTCCGGCCACGTGACCTCCGGGCGTCTGACGTCACCGCTGCGCGCTCAGCGCTGCGTTCCACAGACGCCCCGCCCCTCTCCATGCGCTCACAGCGGCCGCTCAGGCCCGGCAGCGCTGGTAAACCATCGGCATCCTGCCGCACCGCCTCCTTCCTTCCGGGACACCACCTCCGGCGTACCTCACTGCGGCTCCACGCAGTGCACCGCTCCACGCCCCGGATCACCTGATACCGGCAGGTAAAGTTTTTTCCTAGATAGCCCAGCGAGGCCAATGATCCGATACCCACGTAGGCAGGCTTCCTTTCCAGAGACAGGAAACCACACTGAGGTGGAGGAGAGTCTCCGCCTTTTTATTTTGTGCAGGTTTCCTGTCTCTGGAGGCGGATCCTCTCTCTCATAGTGCTGTCCTGGGCGAACTGGGAAAAAAAGGAATAACCTGTGTCTGCAAAATGCTGAACAGCAAGAGCTCTGCAAACACAACACGTTAACAGATGAGTGACAGGCGGGGTGTGAGGTCGGTGTGCCGTCACTACTTCCTTCCGCCAGCAGAGGGGCAATATAAAGCTGATGACTAGGCTCGGCCGAATCGACCTCTGGATCATAGATCTGAAGGCGAAACGTTCAAATACTTTAATTTCAATGCTGTTTCTGTACAGCGCTAAAATGTATGGGCCCTGCAGAGGCAAAGTTCTTCTTGCCCGAGGTCGAGCAAGACGTCGGTGAATTCCTACTGTGTTCATATTTGGACATTTAAAATAGCAGCCCAAACTGGGTTTTGGTACTGGCTGGTACCTCGGGACTAAAGCCCAGTTCGGATTCCTATTTTACAGAGGACCTCTCCCCTCTCCTGACAAGTCTGCTATAATAGCTTCATGTATTCCCCATGTAATAACAATTCTGGAACATCTATTCTTATGGCTCTCTGTTGTGCCATTCCTTTATTATTTCTACTAGAAGTTATGAATGAATTGCTGTCAGTCTGCAGTAAGGGTACAGAGGGGAGGTGACCAGTTGGGGGGGTGTACCTGCACAGTCTGAAAATGGCAGCACTGATTGGATAGAGTCAGACTGTGCAGGTACACCCCCCCAACTTGTTACCTCCCCTCTGTACCCTTACTACAGACTGCTAGCAATTCATTCATAACTTCTAGTAGAAATAATAAAGGAATGACACAACATACAGACATAAGAATAGATGTTCCAGAATTGTTATTACATGGGGAATGCATGAAGCTATTAAAACAGGCCTGTCAGGGGAGGGTAGAGGTCCTCTTTAAAGTGTTTTTTAATATACAGATATGAATACATGAGGAATTCAGCGAAGTCTCACGTGACATTGCGCAAGAAGAACTTTGGCCCCACAGAGCCGATACATTTTAATGTACGGATACAGCATCTATGATCATCTATTGATGACACGTTCCCATTAAACCCATCCACTACCCGAGTAGTCATATTTCTTCTATTGAGAGAGACCATGCAGGGACACTGGTAACTGATGGAACAGGAGCGGCAGGGGTCGGGGCCATTATGCTTCGTTATCATTAGTCATTCCATTTTTACCGGCAAGACAAGCCTTTTAAAAGTCTACAGTTTGTCTTATACACAAGATGCCCATCTAACATCCCCCAATGTTCAGGGAAAACCATACATAATTGATCAGTGACTGATCTGGCAGATATTAAAGGGGTTTTCTATGACTTTAAAGAAGAACTCCCGCAAAAAAAATTTATTCTCTGACCTGTAGGTGCATGATATAATCTGTAGTGATTGTCATTTTCTTATCAGTGACTGTTTCTGTGAGTTATAACCTCTCTTCTTATTGTAGCTGGGTCATGTGACCAACTCCCTGACCTCCAACTGACCCAGGACAGAAAGCCAGTAACTGCTCTATTCATTCCTATGGGAGCCTCACTTTCAGTCTCATAGGAATAAGTCTCTGTGTGAGTTGGTGGGTCTAATTGCTGGTCACATGACACAGATAAGAAACTTCAGGATGATATAAGTCAAAAATTCAGACACTGGTAAGAAAATGACATTCACTACAGATTACATCATGTACGTTTCTAGCAGGACATGGAATAAAATTTTTGTCGGGAGTTCTTCTTTAATACTGACAACCCATCCTCTGGATAGGTCATCAGTACCTGATAGTTGGGGTCCGACCAGAGGTTGCAATGACGCCTGTACAAGCATTAGACGACTGTTCAGGCCATTTTACTCCCTGGAAAAAGGCGTACCAATGTCACTCCATTCAACTCTATGGGACTGGCAGACACAGCCATGCAGTTATACAAAGCGCACACGTATGACTGCTCTTCCGTTAAAAGAGGGCACAAGGAGTCCCTGCTGATCACAGAAGACCCTGATCAGCCTCTAATCCCCTATAAGTCTTTATGATGAAAGCTCCTTTAAAGGGAACGTGTCATCAGAAAATGCCCTATTGTTTGAATCACATTTTTATGTTTAACATTTTAAAGTTATTTTTAATTTTCCATGTCAATATCTATATTTAAACAAAAAAAACATAAATCCTGCAGTTTTCACACCGGCCACTAAGAATAATAGGCGCCACTTCTTGGTCTGTACAGGTGACTTTACTGCAGTTATCTGCTTATCTGTACTCAGAGGTGACATCATTACAGGATCCACCATTAGGTAATTGTTAAAGGGTTTCTGTCACCAGTTTTTTCGGTATGAATCAGGCTGACATTAGAGATGTGCTAATGTCACCTGATTCCAAATATATATATATCTGTTTTATTTACTGGTGCCCCCATTTTTATATAAAATGAACTTTTATTTTATGCAAATGAGGCCTCTAGTTGCAAGGGGCGTTACCTCTGCTCCTAGAGGCTCTGTTGATTGACAGGACCAGGCAGAGAAGAAACACTCCATTCACCATAGATTTTAAGGACCTTCAATGATGTCATGACCATGTGATCAGTCACATGGTTAGGATCACACAAACAGCCTGTCTCCTCCTAAACCATGTGACTGATCACATGGTCATGACATCATTGAAGGTCCTTAAAATCTATGGTGAATGGAGTGTTTCTTCTCTGCCTGGTCCTGTCAATCAACAGAGCCTCTAGGAGCAGAGGTAACGCCCCTTGCACCTAGGAGCCTTATTAGCATAAAATAAAAGTTCATTTGATATAAAAATGGGGGCACCAGTAAATAAAACAGATATATATTTGGAATCAGGTGACATTAGCACATCTGTAATGTCAGCCTGATTCATACCGAAAAAACTGGTGACAGAAACCCTTTAAAGCTTATCTATTCTTTCCTGGTACCATGTCCTCTGCACAGGTCACAGAGCCCAGAAAACTCTCCCATAGAAGTCAATGAGATCTCCCCCTGACCATTGTGTCTCAGGTCCAAGGGGCTGCCGTAAAGCAGTTTTCTTAAAGAGTAACTAAACCTTTTCATACAATTTTTAATATGTTGTAATATACTTTATTAATCAATCTTCTATTTTTATGACACTTCCCTAAAGCGCACCCTTCCCTGTGCACTTAAAACTCATTTCTCCGTACATCGCTGACAGCCCGGCAGTGTACGGAGTACATCTTATCGATGGGGCTGTATTAGTTGCTATTTAGCAGCTATTCCTGACTGTTAGGGCTTGTTCACACGAACGTGCCGTGTTTTGCAGTCCGCAAAACACGAATGCCGCCCATGTGCCTTCCGCAATTTGCGGCCCATTATAGAAATGCCTATGCTTGTCTGCAAAACGGACATGAATAGGACATGATCTATCATTTTTGTGGGGCCACGGAACGGAGCAACGTATGCGGACAGCACACAGAGTGCTGTCCACATCTTCTGCGGCCCCATTGACGTGAATGGGTTTCCTACTAGAGATGAACGAGCATGCTCGGCCAAGCATACTCTGGAGCAATTTTCGAGTAGTAGCATGCGCATTTTATAATCTGTATGCGTACAGATTAGAAGATGCGTATGCTACTACTCGAAAATTGCTCCCGAGTACGCTCAGCCGAGCATGCTCGCTCATCTCTAGTCCCCACGGAAGCAAACCACGGCCGTGTGAATGAGCCCTTATATGTAAGGATCTGCCTTAAGGTCCTTTTACACGGGCCGATTATCGGCCGAAAAATCGTTCCTAGGAACGCTAGTGCCGATAATCGGCCCGTGTAAAAGTGGCCCTAATCAGCCGACGAACGAGCAAAACGCTCGTTCGTCGGCTGATTGGATCTTTTGTAGAAACCAAAAGATCCAATCTGTCGGGCGCACATCGCCCTGTGTAAACAGGCGATGTGCGCCTGACAGTATGGAGCTTCCCGGCCGCACGAGCGATACAGCGATCACTCGTGCGGCCCGGCGCTCGATTCGTCGGGCCGTGTAAAGGCTCCCTGCCCGAGCGCCGATATCGCTGATCGGCGCTCGGGCAGGGAGAATAATCGGCCCGTCTAAAAGGGCCTTTAGTTATCTGCTTATTTTTCTTAAATCTTCATTTTCTCTTATCGCAGATGCCATTTTGGGGTTTTCAAACTGATTACTCAACATACAATGGTTGTCCTGGAACCAATTAATATTGTAACTTGAGGGACCACTGTATCGGATCGGCCGGGGTCCGACACCCCCACCTATCAGCTGGCTGAAGAGAAGGCTTCTCTTCACCGGCTCGCCGTCAACATCGCAGTGGTAAGCACTGTCCCATTTACTTCTATAGGACTGCTCTGTAGTATACACATGAATAGGAATGAGCCGTCCCACTGACGTGAATGGGAAGCATTGTAATTACACCTGCTCGCCGTCGCGATGTCGACTGCAAGCAGGTAAACAAGGGCAGACTGCAGCGGCTCAGCCTTCTCTTCAACCAGATGATCGGCGGGCGTGTCGAGTGTCAGACCCCACCGAACTGACATTGATGACCTATCCTGAGGATAGGTCATCTCACCCTTTTAGCTGCGAATTTCACCCTTTTCAATGGAAGGTGAGATCTGCGGCAAAACCGTATCAAATACGTACCAAAAACCCGTTAGAGATGGTGGATTTTGGTGCAGATATGGTTCAGAAACCCACATGGATCTTGTCTATTCGCCCACACTTGTATGCAGGTAACTTAAAAGACCCACCATTCCAGCTCCACAGTTACCTTGCTGGACTGAAAGTGGTGACGTTCTGTCCCTGGTAACGTGACCGCAGCACCCACTCAGTAACGTCAGCGGTTTTTGCAGTATATATAGGGAGGTGTGGGTGTCTCTACTTTGGTCACCCATCCATTTCACAGTCTTTAGTTAGTGCAGTATATAGCTGTAGTCTGCTCTCCCTGAAATCACTTGGGGCCTGGTTGGCACCCACACAGAGGGAGGTAACAAGTAGAGCAGGCCTAGTATACAGACATGTGGAGCCGGCTCTCCCAGAATCAAGAACCCATGACACAGAGAGTGATACCAGTAGTTTCCCATCCAAAATGAGGTCACCTTGCCGCTGTGGACGGGCACAAGTGATCTCAGTCAAAATACATTTGCCAAGTACCTCACATTCATTTTATATAGTGAATATAGCCTTACTGTGTATATTCTATGTCTACAAGGTGCTGTTGCGTTGTGTGTGGTTGGACATGGGCATTAACGGCTCGGGATCACAGAGCCTCCGCAGTCATGTGTTCGTGCACACATCACCACAAAAAAACAAGCCGTCATACGGCTATGTCAAAAGAAATTTAAAAGATTCCTGCTCTTGGAGTGCTACACTGGAAGAGAAGGGGGTTGTGTGCTCAAAGGGGTGATAAATGATCACGAAGTCTGAATGCTGGGACCCAACAATCACAGTGGTACAAATGCACGACCACAGCTTCATTCCCAGTCTGTGGGGCTCACCGAGACAATCAGGCGCTGTCCTCTGCTTCCTCTAAATACAGTCATGTGACTGCTGCAGCCAACCACGTCATAGCGTTGATTCACTTCAGACAGCAATTGGTCTCAGTGGTCACATGTCCGTGGCAAAAGAGAGAGACTATTGGGGCGCCCAGGAAGCTTTACAATGAGCGCTCCAAAGCTCACTCAAGTGTACCTCCTCCAAGGAGCAGACAAACTTCCCAGTGCCCTCAGATTCTTATGCACAAGACCTTGGTGAGGTCTGCCCCTTTAAAGCTCAGCCGTTTGGGCTACAGAGCTCTCAATCCTCCTAATTCATCAACAGCAAGTTGCCCCTTACAACTTTTTTGTCAAGTCGAAATCCAGCACTCATACCGGAGAGAAGCCGGATCCCTGCCGGATCCTATTATATGGAGTACAGCGGTGAACTGCTGTATCTGGCAAAGCTGGATTCCATGAACTCCGCCTGCCAAATCAAGATACCAAAGACATGAACGTAGCCTAACTTTTTCTACTATTTGGCTGCTTCACTGAAGAGCCGATGCTGCTGTAATCACAGGACCTTATTAACAAGTTTTACGTCGGAACACACAGCATATATTTTATGAATATGGCATCTTTCATCAAGGAGAAAGTAATGGACTGCAGGACCAAATCTACGTCTACTTATCCACAGAATGAATGATGCAGCCTAATAAACAGCATCTTCACACATGACTTTTAATTCTAGAAACTAAAAACTACACTCTTACTCTTAGTCCCTAATCCTATCCCAACCTGTTCACACATGGCAATGAAAATTTGTGATACTCTACAATACAAGGGGGTTATCGAAGATTTTTATTTATTTTTTTTACTTGCAACCAGCAGGAAACTGTATAACAAAAAAAAATGCTGCAGAAGAAAAAACTGCAATGGGCGTAGTCACGTGACGGGTTTAGCCCAGAGTTTTCCAAAACACAGTATTAGGCCCCATTCACACGACCGTATGAATGGGGCCGTATGTATTCCGCAAAATTGCGGAATACATGCAGCCCCATTCACCTCTATGGGAGCGCACAGCCGCGGCACGGAGACAGCTCCGTGCCGCGGCTCCGCATAAAAAGATAGAACATGTCCTATACTTGTCCGTACGCACGGACAAGTATAGGAATTTTCAATGGGGCCGCACGGCGTGTGTTCCGAGCGCTGCGGAACACACGCCGGGCGGTCCCCGTATATTTGCAGGTCCGCAATAATGCGCAAATATACGGTCTGAATGAGGCATTATGCTGCGGTTTTAGAAAAATCACGCCAAAAGCAGCAACATGACTGACATGTGAATAAACCCTAAGGCCACAAGCACGTGCAGCAGGGCAGGGGGAAGAATTTATCATCCCCCCAAGACAAGATTCCAACATAATAAAGACGCAAACTCAGTTTTTTTTTACTTTATAAGCGCAACGTGATGCAAGTAGTATTTGTACACCACCGCCATTTTCTGTCAGGAGGCTTAAAGGGGTATTCCAGTTGGATGACGTTCTCATCTATCCACCTATTAGATTGGTGAGAATCCTACCACTGGAACCCCAATTGATGACGAGAACGGCGACCCTGTGCCCCCCTGCAGACCCCCTGAAAAGAACAGAGGCGGTCAGGAATGCACACGGCCGCTCCATTCATTTCTATGGGAGGTCCGGAGATAGCCGAATACAGCCTATCTCCGGAACTCCCATAGAAATCAATAGAATGGCCACGTGAATGTGCGACTGACTGCTCCGTTCTGCAGGGAGTACAGGACCCCTGTTTTCGTGACCGTGGGGGGTAGGGGATAACTTCAACGGGATTACCCCTTTAAGGAGTTTTCTGGCATCAATGAAGACAAATCTACTACAGCTCTGAGATGCTGTCGATTTCTGTTTAGGCACAGGTACTGCCAGGTGATTCACCCAATTTAGGCGCAGGCACACGGCCATAGCCAAACACGGATACCGGCTGTGCGCGTCCCACATTCTGCAGAAAGATCTGCCCTGCCCTCTGTAGAACTGTCCTTTCCTTGTCCACAAAACAGACAAGAATTTGTATTTTATACGGACGCAGACAAAACATTAAAGTGAATGGGTCTACATCCAATCCGCAAAAAATGCATATTGGATGCGGACAAAAAACACGGACACGTCCACAAGCCCTTAGGATGATGTCTACGTATTGTCATAAATTAGACGCATCCTCCGGCAGAGCAGGGGAGATCATAGACCTGAGTACAACGCTGATCTATGACCAATATCTTCAATATTATGCAAATTAATGGGGAGATTTATCAAAACTGGTGTAAAGGAAAACTGAGTAAGGCTCCAGTGACACGTCCGGTGTCTGCGTTTTGCGGATCCGCAAAACACGGACACCGGCCATGAGCGTTCCGCACTTTGTGGACCGCACATAATAGAAATGCCTTTTTTTGTCCGTGTATTCGAACAAGAATAGGACATGTTCTATTTTTTTCGGGAGCCGCGGAACGGAAGTACGGCTGCTGACGGCATCTTTTTCGGCCCCATTGAAAGTGAATGGGTCCAATTTTGCGGAACGGGTGCGGACACGTGAATGGAGCCTAAGGCTACTTTCACGCTTCCGTTTTTTGCTGGATCTGGCAGGGTTCAGTAAAAACGCTTCTGTTACTGATAATACAACCGTCTGCATCCGCCATAAACTCAATTGAAAGTCAAAGGGGGACAGATCCGTCTTCTATTGTGTCAGAGAAAACGGATCGGTCTTGCTCCTGCGAATGCTGCGGTTTGCTGTCCGGTATCAGAACGGAACAGAATACATTTTGGAGCATTAAGTTCTGTTCACTTACATTTTGTCCCCATTGACAATGAATGGGGACAAAACGGAAGCGTTTTTTTCCAGTATTGAGACCCTACGACGGATATCAAAACTGGAAAACAGAAAATAAATCAGATTCCAAAGTTCATTTTTCAGAAGTTCTTTGGAAGATAAAATCTGGAATTTGGTTGTAATGGACAACTAAGCCAGTTCTGATAACTGCACCTATGGGTGGATTTTCCGTGCAGAAAATCCGCGGCGCACTACAGTACCAGCTAAGGCAACGAGATCTTCAAAATGTCATCTACATTGTGCAGAAGTTTTCCGCAGAACTTGACCTGCAGATTTCGAAATCCGCAGCATGTCAACTGTCTGTGCAGATTTTTGGCAACGCAAAGGGCGAGATTTGGGGCAAATTCTGCAAGTAACACTTGCGGATTTGGTGCCCAAACAAAGCGAAATTCCGCATAAAGTACACTGCCACGTCAATGTATCCTAAGGGTATGACCAGGTCATAATCCGCCACGTATTGCACTGCAGTTTGTGCAGTGGATTTTCAGGTCGACCTGTTCTAGGTTTCAGTCCATTGAAAACAATGGCAGGCAGTTTTAGCACAGTTTTTCGGCACTAAATCCTCGCTGATACCCCTCAACTCAAAAGACGCAGTCTGAGGACATCCACGGAATCCTACGTGGATTACTCGCTGTGCACTTTATCGGTCAGGTAGACCCATTTTGACCCAAGCTACTTTCGTTTGTTGAAAGCATAGCATGCCGCAATATGGCCGCAGTTCAGGCAATTATGCCGCTATCGACAAACGGTCGCTGAGGCGTAATCATCAATTTAAATAAGAAAGCCAGTCGTCGGCGCCGATATAAGCATTTAAAGGGGTTCAGAGTGACACCTGTAGTCCGACTTACGAATATTATTACACAACGTCCAAATGAGTGGGATGATCGCCACAGGCCCCTGGTGGCAAATGCGCCGCAAAGTCTGATTTATGATAATTACAGACAGTCCCAATGAGAAGAATGTGTGTGCCACAGACCCTCCCTCATTCCCCAAAACACAAGCACGTCACAGCCACCCCGGGCCCCAAAACGCAGGCGCACCGGTCCCCACCGGATCCCAAATGCAACATCGCCACAGTCCCCCCTAGGCCCCAAATGCACCACATTCACCTCCAGGCACCAAACAAGCTCGTTACAGGTCCCACCGGCCCGGTATTGAAGGAAGCAACTTTTACACATCTCGAATTTTACATCTTTTATGTACGATTGCCGGTCTCTTGTGCAGTTTGCAATTAAGTCACAAAAATCTAAAAAAAAAAGATACAAACAAAAACCTTCCATCTCCAGGTAAGCCCCCATGACAGGGGACACTGCCTGCTGACAGCACACATGACCGCACAGTGTAAACACTGCTCAGCTCCACACAACAGGTCTTGCTGACAAGGACCGTCTCAGGATCTCTACTCCCTCAGGCCTGACAGGAACTGAGCAGAGAAAACACAGCCGTCTCTATGACCTGTGACCCGGCAGGGGGCTGTCACCACAACACCCGGAGCAGGCCTCACACAGGGCCTACCAAGCCAGGCTCCTGAACAGCTGCCTCAGAGGAAGGACTCCCCTCCCTCCCTTCCTTCCTTCTCCTCCATACCCAGCACCACTATCGAAAGCTGCCCTGCGTCCCTCATAGGATAAGTTACCCACCGGACGACGGACGCGTTCCCGAGCCAGCAACGACCCCTCCCAATAACCCTCCCGTCACCCCTGAGACGTAATGAACAAGCAGCCACCTATCGTTACCTTATATGACAAAATAACCCAATCCAGTCAGGCGGGAAAATTGCTCAGCACTATAGGCGACTTTTCAAGATGGTGGACATATCAACTCTTGCAAACCTCCCCCTCCTCCTCCAGGGGACGCCTCCAGCCAATCAGATGAGAAAGCCGACCTTCGCTTTTAAGACGTCAATCGTGATTGGACAGAGCAGCCGTCAATCAATAACGTCCGCCTTGTTGTGCAGCCACCGCGGCCGCGGATTGGACGCCATGGCTGTCAATAACGTAGAAATGCGTGACGAACGTTCTCGACGCCTTATTGGTCGTCGTTCAACGGAGTCAAACTTGAACCCTGCCAATGGCCCGTTATGGCCGACGCGGCGACAGCCTCTCAGGCCTTAGCAACAACGCTGCGCTGTAGTGATTGACAGCTCTCTCAGCCAATCGGAAAACGAGAATTTTTCTCAGCCTCCAATTAAAATCCGTCGTTGACTGGACGAGTGAACGAATGGCCTGGCTTGGAAGGCGGGTGGTTATGGTTCTGTATCGGGGCAGAAGTGAGGGGGGGATGGGACTCGTCGGGTTCCCGTCGCTTGGATAGTTACCGTCCGGTTCAGATAGAATAACGGATTGTCGCCCGTTTACGCCTGCAACATTATACTGTGTGTGTGGTAGTGTACGTTCACAGCATTGCTTGAATCACCAACGGACTGGCAGATAGAGACTGTATCTGTGGTGAGACCCTATGTGACGTATGAGGAAATGGAGGGAGGAACCACTATCTTTGTGAGCGGGGAATTAGCTCAAATGGTAGAGCGCTCGCTTAGCATGCGAGAGGTAGCGGGATCGATGCCCGCATTCTCCAGAAGTTTATTTTTTAATAAAAAAAAATAATTTTCATTCAATATTGAAATGTTTTACTCTGTTTTGACTCATTTTTGCCATGTCTTGTAATATTTACACCTTTTCTTTCCTATACAAGTATACCTAGCGATTGAGGCACACATGAAGAAAATTCCTTTTTTTTTGTTTGTTTTTTTGACTGCAGTTTTGTAATGCTGTAATTTTTTTATTTATATTTTTGTGTTTTATTTTTTACTTGTCTCATCCCCTAAAAACTGCACAGCCGATGACAAAATAGCAGAATATCACATTAAAAAGATTTTTTTTACATTTTTTTTCTCAAATGGAGTTTTAATCACACTTCAGCCGCTATGTGCGAACATAGCCTTAAAGGGGGATTCACATGGCGGCTATTCATGACTGAGGTCGGAATACCTATTCGGGAGGCAGGGGCTCCGCTATGCTGTTTCCGTAGCAACCATTCATTTCTAGGGAAGTTGCTAAAGAGCATGGCATGGCCCGCTCGGCTGTTCCCGTGGCTCCAGCCACCTCTGCTCATCTAAATATAATGATACCTTTCACTTAGGCCCCTTTCACACGAGCGTGAGACTCGGACGTCTCTCCCGCATCATGTGCAGTGTACTGAACTCCCCGCACTGAAGGGGGTTACATAGCATTATACTGATTTATGATGCTATGTAACCCTTACAGTTCTGGAATGTGTTGGATAATACCACCCCGTTGCTCCTAGAGGCTCATTTGCATATATTAAATATCATATTTCTCAGCAATGTGGAAACATATGAAGAAGGGACCAACACAGATGTCTTTAGCTGACAAGCGCACATACACTTGTCCTTTCGGGCTCATGCACACATATTTTCTTTCCGTGTCCGTTCCATTTGCGTGCCGTATGCAGAACCATTCATTTCAATAAGTCCACAAAAAAAGTGGAAGTTACTCCGTGTGCATCCCGTTTCCGTATGTCCGTTCTGTGAAAGAATAGAACATGTCCTATTATTGTCTGCATAACTGACAAGGACAGGACTGTTCTATTAGGGGAAAGCTGTTCTGTTCCGCGAAATAAAGAATGCACACAGACTTCATCCGTATTTTTTGCCGATCCGTGTTTTGCGAACCGCAAAACACTTACAGTCGTGTGCACGAGCCCTTAAAGGGGTTGTCCGAGTTATTTTTTTGTCCTTTGTATGTTTCTAACTAGTCAAATACAACAGCTTTTCCATACACTTTCTGCTTCTAAAGCTGCTGGTTTCTTAGATTTAACTCAGGGTCACATGACCTATGATGTCAGCTTATCTCCCTGCTGTGTGATGATTCGTGCACAAGCCTCAGAGATCAGATAACAGTCTGTACATGAGACGTCACTGGCCACCCCCCCCCCCTGCTCTGCCGGGCTCCTGCTCTCTGCTCTCTCCCTGGATTCCTTCAGATAAAACATTAACCCCTTCAGCCAGAACACACTGAAGGCTTTACAACAGAAGCTGCAGATGTAAAGAGACACAGGATCTGCCCTCCTCACCCTACAGACACAGAGCTGACACTGGAGTTGATCTGGAGGAGATGCAAACTACAAGTACAGGTAGGGGGGGGGATCCTGTGTGTATCAGCAGTGTCATTGTACAGCTGGGACTTGTAGTCCTACACATACAACATGCTGCTGAGTATCCCAGCAGGCAGACATGTCACTCAGCACTTGTATTCACACCCTTTACAGAGAGGGGGAGGGGCAGAGATTGTTATTACTGCAGGTAAACAAAGGCCAGAAGAGAACCAGGGAAATGAGGAAATACAGAAAACTTGCTTAACTTAGTTATATATTGCTGCCCATCAGATTTAAAGTACTATATTTTTTTTCATAACTCGGACAACCCCTTTAAATAGTTTTTTTTTTTTTTTGTAATTTCAACCCACATAATACCATGATAAGTTCAAAGACAGTGCTTCCATACACAATCCACATAATGCCACAAAATAAGATGTAGCCTTCAATGCCATTTAAAAGAGTCCACATAATAGTGTCACATAGTTGTCACAACGTGTTGCATTTTTACTGCCATATAGTTGACTTGTAATACCGAATATGATTTCCCAGGTAATACCACCACACGTTGCTTAATAATACAATATAATATCATTTTTATCTATGGCTGAAACCCTGTTTCCAACCCCTTAGGGGGGTGCCAGCCGTGCCCGTATTGAGGCCTGCAAACAGCGGGTCCGCAATATACAGGCACCGGCCATGCACGTGCAGTATCATAGATGCAGACCCATTCACTTGGAGCGGAGGCACATTGCTCTATTTTTTAGTGGTGTGGACAGATCGCGGACCCGTTCAAGTTGAATGGGTCTGCATCCGTGAGCGCAAGCCACACAGACAGTGCCCATCCATTAGGGATCGCCCCCCCCCTCATGTCTCTTTTCTTCACAGATTGTAAGCCCTTGTGATCACGACACTCAATCCTTCTGTATCTTAAAGGGGTTGTTCAAGATTTAAATTTTGATGACCGTTTCTTAGGTAAACCATCAATATTAGATTGGGGGGAAAGGTTCCCTGTTAATCAACTGTATGAAGGGAGCATGGTGCTCAGACGAGCTCTGTGACCTTCAAAGCATACCAAAGCACAGCGCCGTACATCTATAGTGGCAGTGCTCGGTATTGCAGCTCAGTCCCATTCACTTGAATGATGACGATGAAGGGGCCCATTTCAGTAGCTGATCATGAGGGTGTCCCTACTAATCATATTTTGATATTATTGACCTGCCCTTAGGGTAGTGCTATCAATATTTAACTCCCAACAAACTACTGTAAAGGGCTGAGATTGTCCATCAATAGTATTTGATCGGTGGGGATCTGAATCTGGACACCCCTGCCGATCAGCTGTTTAAAGCAACTGCAGCGCTCTGGTGTGCGCTGAAACATCATCCTAGTCCAGTGACATCATTTTAATTACGTGAGGCGCAGCTCACTCCCATTCAACTGGATGGGCCTGATATGCAATACCAATTACAGCCACTATACAATGGATGGCGCTGTGCTTGGTAAGCTGTGAGGAGGCCATGGTGCTCACCAGAGCGCCATAGCCTCCTCAAACAGCTGATCACAGGGATGCCAGGTGTTGGTCCTCCACAGAATTTATATTGATGACCTATTAAAAAAAAAAACGGGGAAAACTCCTTTAATAGCGCCTTAAAGGGTTTCTGTCACCAGTTTTTTCGGTATGAATCAGGCTGACATTAGAGATGTGCTAATGTCACCTGATTCCAAATATATATCTGTTTTATTTACTGGTGCCCCCATTTTTATATAAAATGAACTTTTATTTTATGCTAATAAGGCCTCTAGGTGCAAGGAGTGTTACCCCTGCTCCTAGAGGCTCTGTTGATTGACAGGACCAGGCAGAGAAGAAACACTCCATTCACCATAGCTTGCAAGGACCTTCAATGATGTCATGACCATGTGATCAGTCACATGGTTTAGGAGGCGACAGGCTGTTTGTGTGATCCTAACCATGTGACTGATCACATGGTCATGACATCATTGAAGGTCCTTGCAAGCTATGGTGAATGGAGTGTTTCTTCTCTGCCTGGTCCTGTCAATCAACAGAGCCTCTAGGAGCAGGGGTAACGCCCCTTGCACCTAGAGGCCTTATTAGCATAAAATAAAAGTTAATTTTATATAAAATTGGGGGCTCCAGTAAATAAAACAGATATATATTTGGAATCAGGTGACATTAGCACATCTCTAATGTCAGTCTGATTCATACCGAAAAAACTGGTGACAGAAACCTTTTAATGCCTCATATACATGATCGTATGTAATTTGCGGTCCGCAAAACACGAGTTCCCAAAATATATGTTTTACGTCCGTGTGCATTATTTTGTGGAACAGAACAACCGGCCCCTAACAGAACAGTCCTATACACTAATAGGACATGTTATATTTTTTTACGGAACAGCCATGTGGACATACGGATACGGAATGCACATGGAGTAACTTCCGAATTTTTTTACAAATGAATGGTTCCGCATATGGTCCGCAAAAATAAAACGAACGGGCATGGAAAGAAAATACATTCGTGTGCGTGAGGCCTAAAACAAATGCTAATAATACTTTTCCATTCAGGACTATAGGAAAGCTGAGTGAGCTGTTATGGCTGCCCTATCGGTTACCACCCAGCTTTCTCTGGAAAGAAATATATGTAAAAAATGGATAAGTAAAATTCCAGACAGAAAATGACAACTCAGGGACACCTTTACTAGTCACATGTTTTCCTTAGTAAATGAAGGGCTGCATTAAAGGGGTTGTACAGGATTAGAAAACATGGCTGCCTTGTTTCAGCACTGCACTTGTCCATGGTTTGCCTGGTGTTGCAGCTGAGCTCCATTGAAGACAATGGGGTTGAGCTGCAATGCCATGCACAACCTGTGCACTGGCGTGGCGCTGTTTTCACAAGAAAGCAGCCATATGTTTCTAATCCTGTACCGCCCCTTTAACTAACAAACCTCGGGCGAGATTTATGAAACCGTTGAAAAGAAATGCTTTATTGTTGCCCGTAGCAACCGATCACAGCGCAGCTTTTATGTTTAGAGAGCAGAATAAGAAACAAAGTTGCACTGTGATAGGTTGCCGCGGGCAACAAAGAGTTTCCCATATCTTCCCCTCTGCTTCATGAGGCCGAAGCTTCTGGCCCCCGATCAGACGTGACCCGGCTCATCTGGCTATGATTAAAATATCAAAGCACTCTAACGAAGGCAGCGCTACATAGTGTCATTTTATGTTTTGATTGTTGCAATTTCCTGTAGTGGGATTTCAAGTCGCTGTTTACCATGAGGGTTTGTTGATGCGGTTGCTAGCTTATCCTGTTAGATCATTGTTATTGGTCTACCGTTGCCTGGTTACCGCCCGGGTTTGGAGCTGTTGTCATGGTAAACCATGATATCACAAGTGTGACTTCCACGTTCCACTATCTGTGTACTAGTTTTTGGCTCAGAAGGGCTGTATTAGATAATTTTCAGATGGTGCTGTAGCATTAATATTAATATACAAAGTATCCGGCGCATTTACTTGTGTATGTTTAGTTTTAGAATGCATTTAGACACATTTGGTCGGTTAAAGGGGTTCTGTAGTTTTTTCATGAATGGAGCTTAGCCGCGCCCAGGCCAGTGATAGTAGTCGTGACGTCACTGGCCTGCGGTAAACACAGAGAAGGCCGCGGCACTCCTGCAGCGCCGCTGCCTTCTCAAACAGCTGATCGGCGGGGGTCCCGGGTGTCGGACCCCCGCCGATCAGATGATGATCAATCCAGAGGATAGATCATCAGTTTGAAAAAACTGCAGAACCCCTTTAACCACTTTATACGTCAGGGGGGTCCACCTATTCTTCAAAGATGTTTCTGAACATCCTTGCTGAGATGGCATGTGCATGCAGCTCATGGCCTCACTGACCTTTTTTTTTTACCGCCCCTGCCTTCCCCATTGCTATATATATAGGAGCAATGAGCAATGCATACATAGATCAAGCAGCAGCCATTCCACTTCCTGCTTCAGTCCTAGCAGTCACATACCTCCCAACTTTGTAAAGAGACAAATAGGGACACATTGCATACCTCCCAACTTTTGAAAATTGCAAAGAGGGACAATGTGTGTGGCGCGCATCACGGCAGTTTCTTTTATACTAGGCCACGCCTCTAACTCCGCCCAAATCATCATTACTGGAGCCCCGGCGGCCTTTTTTTTCTTGCGCTTCATTGTCCATATAAATATTAGTACATAAATCATTAGATTATAGATATTTTAAGGTCCAAATTGCATCAAATAATGGAGTTATTGTCTAATATACAGGTAAAAACCAAACAGATAGTTTAGTAAAGAGCAATTTAGTAAATTTATTAATGCACATTTATGCATTAATTCTCCAGGTCAAAAAGAGGGACCTTTAAGGAGTAAAGAGGGACAGAGGGACTTGGGTCAAAAAGAGGGACTGTCCCTCCCAAAGAGGGACACTTGGGAGGTATGACATTGTGCGGCGTGCTTAGTGCGCCGCAGCAAATGTTTTCAGCACTAGGCCACGCCCCTAACTCTGCCCACTATAAACCTAATCCCACCCAGTCCCCTTACTGCTCCACATTGTAAATATTCCCCAGTTATGTGCCCTCATTAATATGCCTAGCTGTGTCCCCAGTAATATGCCCTGTTATGTGCCCCCAGTCATATGCCCAGCTGTGCCCCCAGTAATATGCCCTGTTATGTGCCCCCAGTCATATGCCCAGCTGTGCCCCCACTAATATGCCCTGTTATGTGCCCCCAGTAATATGACCAGCTGTGCCCCCAGAAATATGCCCAGTTATGTGCCCCCAGTAATATGACCAGCTGTGCCCCCCAGGAACATGCCAAGTTATGTGCCCCTAGTAACATGACCAGCTGTGCCCCCCAGTAATATGCCCACATTGTGCTCTCTTGTAATATGCCCACATTGTTCTCCACTGTAATATGCCCACATTGTGCCCCCCTGTGATATGCCCACATTGTGCCCACCAGTAATATGTTGTGCCCCCAGTAATGTGCCCACATTGTGCCCCTCACAGAAAGTTAAAAAAAAATAAAAACCTTATACTTACCTTCTTCCTAGCAGCAGCAGCATCACCAGCAGGACATCGACTTCTCTTGTCTAGAGGGGGCGGAGCCAAGGCTGTCAGCCGGAGCCGCCACCCGCCCATACAAGAGGTACAGAGAGCTGCAGGAGGTACGGAGAGCTGCAGGGGGGGACGGGAGGCAGCATGTAAGAAGCAGGCAGCCAATTCCGGCTGTCTGCTTCTTCATGTAACAGGCAACTGTCTCTGCGTCCTATGGACACAGAGACAGCTGCCAGAGACCGGGACATACCTCCCCCGTACCGGGACAGCGGGACAGCCACTGCAATCCGGGACTGTCCCGCTGGATCCGGGACGGTTGGGAGGTATGCAGTCGTGTGATCACCAGGTAGGGGAGCTGCTAGGTCTTAGCAGATGCAGATTAGCTCTTAGAAGGCTGAATTTTACTTGTAACTGGGGCTAATATGTCAGCCCCAGTTACAGACAAAGTCTGCAAAAAAAAAAAAAAAAGAACTGTTATAACGTTCCCCAAAAGTCAACCTTATGGAGCGGCACAAAGTGTACAATAAAAACATAATGATAATGATCACAGATTTCTAACATTAATCTGTTTTCCCTTAGTCCTAACATCAGCATAATAATAAGTATTTCTGTCCCTGTGTACTAGTAGGATAGGTGGGATTTTTAATTTAGTCAAATTAATTAGAGACCCCCTAAGCCTATATAAGGATAGCCTCCACTACCATGTGTTTATTATAAGGAAGTAACGTACTTAGGGACGGAAATTCGTGCTGCTTTTAGGACTAAGGGAGAACAGATTAACATTAGAAATCATCTATTCCCTTACGTACCAACTCCTAGCCAGCAGCACAGTAATGGGGAAGTAACAAGAAGTATCCCCATAGGGAGGGACCTCTTTTGTAGTTATGTGTTTATAGGAACTCAAATAGAGCGCCACAGAGCAGTCTCCTCTGAGGACTAAATTCAACATACAGTGCAAGCTCCATGCTACTCTCAAAAATCTCATCCAGTAGGATCAAACTTTATCAACCCAAGAGGTGAACACTGCTCTAAAAGGGGCTCTAACAGAATAAGGCTAGTTTCACACTAGCATGAGGCGCAGCAGGCTGTCCCGCCAGGATCCGGCATCGACGGAAGCTACATGATTGCCATCCGGCCACAGGATTGCCATCATGCGAATCAGCAGCGGTTTTAGTTGACAAATATGCTGAGAATTGGCCAGATCTCTGCCGTCCCCAGTTTCTAGCACTGACCCGACAGGCTGTTCGTTAGTGATTATCTGGCGGTGTAACGGTGACGGGTTACTGGATGTTTTCTGTAGGCACCGAAGTTGTCGTATGCTGGCATCAGATTGTACTGTGTAAACAGCCTCTGTTGTCGACAAGCAACGAGCCTGTATGGGGACAAGCAATGGCATTAGCGATCACTCCTCACCATACTGTGGAGGAGATCACTATATGTAATAGCAGTGGTCTCCTCCACTGACAAGCAGACGCTTGCCGGGAAGAAACGCTTCCTTCCCGACAATCACCTGCAAAATTGGCCAGGGTAAAGGGACCTCAAGAGGCTGAGAATCTGTGGCTTGGAGATATCCATTCCCTGAGCAGAATTCAAGCAGAGTACACACATTTGATCCTTGTGTAAGCCTTTTAAGTGGATTGAGACCTGGCTATGACAAGGTCTTCATAGCTATGTCCAACAGGCCTCTACATGGTCCGGTTGAGGCTCCCCAGGTCCTGGCAGAGTTGCGTGCTCTAAGTACACACAGTTTGCCCTCGGGGGATCTTCAGACAAACCCTTGACTCATCTGAATGAGCTGGGAATAAAATGGATTAAAAACCAGAGTGTGGCAAGGAGAACCTTCAGGCTGTCAGACTGAACCTCCTCAGGTCTTGGCAGAGTTCAATGGCTTAGACACACCCTATCTGCAGTGGGGCGAAGTTTCCAGTTACACCCTTGCACGCTCGCTCACTTTGGGGGCCCTGTTCTAGAGATAGGTGCATATCCTGGAAGTGGGACCCACTCCAATCGGACAATGGTGGCATATCCTAGCCATATGCTAACCAATGTGTGAGATGGACCAACTCCTTCAAGCTTTTGGCATTTTTTTTGGCATCTTACCATCTCCTCTATTTATGGGAAAAAACGCAAGGGTATTTTATAGTGAGTAGAAAACTTCTGAGGAGATTTGTGTGTGTAGGGGCCTTACCAGTTCTGTGTTACTGTGCTCATGAATGTGACATCACTGGCCTAGAAAGAAGAGCCAGGGATCCCAGATCCCCATCAATCAAATATTGAAGACCTATTCTAAGACCTGAACAGGGTAAATTGTTGTAATGTTATGTTGCTAAGTGAAATGTTGTGATCTACTGTATTTGTCTACCTAATAGCCCTGTATGGACAGATTAGGGTTAACACCTTGGCTCATCCCCTTAGGTTGCCAGGAGATGGATATGGGTCCAATCCCTGGCTAGTGAGGAGTGAGAGTCTAGCTGGAGAAGAGAGAGAACCTACTTGTGCAAGCTCCTCAGAGCTAGGCCTGAGCTCAGGAGGCCTGTGTTCTGTGTTACTGTGAGAACCTTCATCTCTGCCTTCAATCTACAGCCAATTTATCAAAAGTGCTCCAAAGAGAAGAAGAAGTGAGAAGGCCCAGAAACTGCAAGGTTGTGCATTGGGGCCAGACAGCAAAGTATTGTGCACGTTTATGACAGATAGACTTTGCTGCTGTGAGAGAAAACATTAGTAATGCGCACTTCCACACTTGGAGACGGATTGGCTAGCCATGCCTTAAATCTACACCCGTCAGCCCAGGAATTTGTAGAAACATTTAACAAGAACCTCATTGCATGTCTAAGGTTCTATGGTGCTATGGAGGAATTGTTCTGTGATCTACTTGGAACTGAGCCTTGTTCTTGTCGGATGTACCACTACTCCTTTAGTAAAGAGAGATTTATTTACACCAACTGGCCTGGTTACTCCACCATTTGCTGGACATTGCACCTGCTCTCCTACCTTGTACCCAGACCAACACCTAACATCAAGGGCACCCACCAGGCAGAAGCCCTTCAATGTAGAAAAGAGAAGACAGCACTCCACTTATGCAGTGAACAGGTGAATTTTATTTTTCAGCCGTGCACATCCGTATACAATTTTTGGCAACTTTTCAGGCATAAAGACCGCCCTTCCTCAGGCCAAAGGTAGTTTAGTGACTGACCATGTCGGCTCAGGCAGAAGCCCTAACACCAGGGTGTTCCATGAGGGAAGAAAATGGTGCACCCTCTAGTCACTACTCGGCTCCAGGAATAGCCAGAGGGTTAGGAACTGAATGGGAGCTGAGGTGCAGTAACCCATCACAACCACTACACTTTGAATGGCGCTGTGCTTCCTGTTCCATTCACAGTCCTAGTTCCAGCGCTGGAGGCTGCAGGGAACAACTGATCGGTGAGGGTGCCCAGAGGCGGGTCCTCACAGATCAGATATTAATGACCTGTCCCATGGATAGGTCATCAATATCAGGAGCCTAGAAAATCAGGAACATTTACCCCAGAAGCAGTAACCACATGTGCAGAGGCTCCACCACCTTTATTGTGTCATCACCAACAAGTTCAACCCCAAGAACCTTCCTACTCCAAGGTCTCCGCTTATCACATATGTAAATACTCTAATCTTCAGGCCCTAAACATTGATGATCTATTACCCCTAAGCCCCAACCTCTATGGTGCATTATATTAGCCCTATACAATAACTCATCCCAATACAAGATCCAACCCTTGCATAAAGTAACACTGCTTTCCATGTTTCCTGGCCCCTATATAAATATATCAGAAGGGTTTGGTATATATTATTCTGGCTGCCACGTTCTTAATTCCATGGCTGTGTAGGTCACAGGATCCTCCTGTTAGGCTCCAATGTGATGATACTTTGAAATATATCACAAAGTATACCTCCCAACCATTCTTGATCCGGTGGGACAGTCCCGGATTTCAGTGGCTATCCCGCGGTCCCGGTACGGGGCGAGGTATGTCCTCCTCTTAGACAGTTGTCTCTGCTTTCATAGGAAGCAGAGACAGTTGCATGTAATGATGAAGCAGAGAGACGTCCATCGGCTCCCTGCTGCATCATTCCTCCCCCTGTCAGCGTTCCACACTGCTGGTCTGTGCAGGGGGCGGAGCAGTCCGGGAGTCAGCTGTGCTCCTCCTCCTCGTATACAGACTAGAAGCTCCAAGTATCCTGCTGCTACTGGGGAATGATGTGAGTATGTAGAGTTTATTTTTTATACTTACTGTGAGGGGGCACAACTGGACATAATATTGTGAAGGGGCACAACTGGGCATATTACTGTGAGGGGGCACAATCCTGGGCCTATTACTGTGAGGAGGCACAACTGGACATATTACTGTGACGGGGCACAACTGGGCATATTACTGTGAAGGAGCACATATCTGGGCATAATACTGTGAGGGGGCAGTTATCAGGGCATATTACTGTGAGGGGTCACATAACTGGGCATCGATACTGTGAGGGGGCACATATCAGGGCATAACTAATGTGAGGGGGCACATATGTGGGCACAATCTGTGAAAAGGTCACATATCTGTCAAAATTGCTGTGTGGTGGCATAAAGGGGGAATAATTGCTATGTGGGGACATTTAAGGGTGGGATTACGTGTATAGTTATAATTTGGGCGGAGTTAGAGGTGTGGCGGAACAAATTTGTTAAAGAGCGCTTGGCACACCGCACATGATGTCCCTCTTCCTTCTTTTCATAAATTGGGAGGTATGATAAAGCTCAAAATCATGATGGTGGTAGAGAGGAACACCATTGCAACAGATTATAGGTTATGGTTGGCATGGTCCCACTTCAGAGACTCTTAAGAATTTGGAAATTGTTTCCCTTTATTCTTCTTAATGCTTTATTTTAAACCTTGAGAGATGTTATTTAGCTTATGTCATCCATCTTGGCCTCGTGAGATTGATCTCACTATGATTGTTATCAATTTCATCTACTGATGTTTTTTTCTTTCAATAAAAATCTTCCTAACCCTAAATAAAATTAGGGCTCTTTTTTGTTTTAGATGCATGACCTCTGGGACACCCCTCCGTTCTAGTGATTTGTCACAGTCCCATTGATCAATGCATAACGTAAGAAAAATACAATCTACAAAAGCAGCAGAAGGTTCCTGTTTTCTGTCTACATTATAGCTATATTGTACATTGCCACTAGATGGCAATACTGACATAGAAAGAGTTAAAAAGGTTTTTTTCCAAGACATGCTTATTAATGACCCATCTTTAGTATAGGTCATCAATATCAGATGGGCAGGGTTTCCAAGTCTCACCAACCCACCGAGACTGTTTTCACAATATCCGGAACCATGCATTGGCACCACGCAGCTCCATACAGTGTCTAGTAATTGTGCCAGGAGCTGTGTCGTTCCGGTGCCTGGTTCCAGTGCTTGTGGAAACCACTGATCAGAGGGGGCACTGGAGATGGATCCCCATCGATCTGATGTTGACCCTATCCTAAGTATAGGCCATAAATAAGTAAGTCCAAAAAAACCCTCTTAAAGGGCCACTAACCTGTGTGTACATTAAGTAACTTTTTTCAAATAAAGTAAAATGTTCCTGGTGAGTATATTTCTGACACAACTGTTATTGCAGAAGAGATATTTTTGCATAAGCAAGTCTTCTTTTACGCTAATTAGATTGAAAGTCTACTAAATAGGCAAATCAAGAACATATCTACAGATTTAGAACAAGGACCTGTCATTTCTGCTCAGTTAATGTGTATGCAGTGGCTGGGTTTGGGATGGCCCCAACGCTACGCTAGGTCCCCTGGACACTGTTAAGGTGTAACCACGTGTTGCTGCTCTCCAGAAAGGATGGTAAGGCCTGGTGAACCCCTATGGGAAATAAGTCCACAGAGTCAGGGTCTGCAGTAAACCAGTGTGCTTCTTTACTGGAGGAATTTAGGTGCAAAACAATAGGGCCGGCTTCTCCAGTCTCCTCCCTGGCAGAAGAAGGGTTCATGCTGAGGAAAGGCCTAAGCTAGCTGTCCCTCTCTCTGTTTCAGAAGGCTGGTACCCTGGTCAAAGGCTGGTGATCCAGGGTCTGTGCCATCTCTATTCTCTCTTCCTGTTCGCTGCTACTTTGCTATAGATGCAGCAGCAGAGCTGGATGAGAGACAGGAGACGACACATTCACAGCACGCGCCGTCTCCTCATACATTTGATTGGTAGGGGTGCTGGGTGTTGGACCCCCTGGATCTGATATTGATGACCTATCCTTAGGTAAGTCCCCAATATTAAAAACCTGGAAAACCCCTTTAACCACCTAACTGTTCTGCCCCGGCTCAGCTTAGGCAGTGGGAAAAGTGTTTAACTGTTCTTCCCGATCTGAGCTCTAGCAGAAAGTGTAGGGGGGAGGGCTATATCAGCTAATATCTCATGAATGATATAAGCTAGAAGCATGCAACTGGTCTTGTTTGAAAGCTGCCATTCCAATGACAGCTTAAGTCAAAGCTAAACAGGAGAAATCACTGTTAGAAATTGAGTCAGGAATAATCGTGAGTAAAACCTGCTTTCACTTTCAGCTGCATTCAGAGCATCCAATTTCATCCGATCAGTGATATCTTCCCCTGTACTGAGCATATTGCTGTCATTCTTGGAATGTCAGCTTTCAAACAATACAACTACATACAGCCCATATCTCTAGCTGGTACCAAACCAGAGATATGAGCAGCTAAAGCAGCCCCCTCCTCCCCTTCAGTCTAGAGGAGAATGAGGGAGCTGTTCCAGAGCTGACAGTCTGCAGGAGGAAAGGCAAAATAGTAAAAATATAAAGAAATGTGACATTATCATGATTGTAGTGACCCACATAATAAGATTATGTTATTTATTACCACACAGTGAACACCGTAAATAAATTCTACAAAATAATGTAAATTGCTATTTTTCATCTTTCCCCATAAAAATAAAATAATAAAAGTTATTTAATACACTATATACACCCCAAAATGGTTGCTAAAAAATCTAAAACTAATTCCACAAAAGAAAAAAAAAATTAGGAGAAAAAATTAAAAAGTTATGACTGCTAGAACACAAAGGGGGAAAATATTATTGGTCCTTAAGGCTAAAATTATGTCACTAAGGGGTTAAAAATGCAGTAGTGTCCCCTGAGTTGTGCGCCAACAAGATTTGCTGCAGACACATTAAAAATCTATAATAAAAAAAGTGACATCTTTGGGAAGGTTTTTCCAATTGTAACGTGACTGCTAGAAGGTTAAGAGGACCTTTCACCACTCCTGACATGCCTGTTTTAAAACTTTATGCATTTCCCATGTAATGACAATTCTGGATCCTTTATTATTTCTACTAGAACTTATGAATGGATTGCTAGCAGTCTGCAGTAAGGGTACAGAGGGGAGGTAACCAGTGTACCTGCACAGTCTGAAAATAGCAGCACTGATTAGAGTCAGTCTATGCAGGTACACACCCACAACTGGTTACCTCCCCTCTGTACCCTTACTGCAGACTGACAGCAATTCATTCATAACTTCTAGTAGAAATAATACAAGAATGGCACAACATACAGACATATGAATAGATGTTCCAGAATTGTTATTATATGGGGAATGCATGAAGCTATTAAAACAGACATGTCAGGAGTGGTGACAGGCTGTCATTAAACAACCTGGCTCAGCAAACAACATACATAGCTTTCTGGATTCCATTTTACCTCAGCTGAGCATTCTGGGTGAGATATCAACTGTCTGCAGTACTTTGCCACACACTTTGTTACAAGAGAAAGACTCTTCCAAGCTCCTATGGCAGCAAATTAGGGCAATATGATTCAATGTTAAAATTCCAAAAAATATTAAAACTCTGAAATTTTGGTACATTTTGGTGCAAAATGTAGCATTTCAGGCCATGCCTTTTTTCCCATTAAGCCGCTCAACTTCAGAAAAAAATGTTCCTCAATGTAAAATGGCAAAGACTTTTAATATCTCACCATCTATACAGTACATAATATCATCAAAATATTAGGGGATTCTGGAAAAATCCATGTGCGCAAGGATGGGCCCTCAGACGACACTGTATTAAAAAAGGTATGATTCTATGCTGTATCACTTCATGGGCTCAGGAACACTTCAGAAATCATTGTCTGTGAACACAAGGCAAGCTACAAATGCAAGTTAAAGCTCTATTGTGCAAAGAAGAAGCCATATGTCAACACAATGCAGAAACACCGCCATCTTCTCTGGGCCAAAGGTCATTTAAAATGGACTGAGGCAGAATATAAAACTGTTCTTTGGTCAGAATCATATTTTAAATGTTTTTTTTTTTAAAACCACAGACGCCGTGTTCTGCAGACCCTGGAGGAGAGGGACCATCCAGCTTATTATTCCACAATTTGAAAGCCTACATCTCTGATGATTAGGGGTTGCATTAGTGCCTATGGTGTGAGCAGCTTATACATCTGGAAAGGAACTGAATGCTGAACACCATATAGTGGACCAACAAATGCTCCCATCCTGAGAATGTCTTTCAGGGAAGGCCTTGCCTATTTCAGCAAGACAATGCTAAACCACATACTTCCCCCATCACAACAGCATGGCTTCACAGAAGAAGAGTCCAGGTGCTGAATTGGCTGCCTTTCGCCAATAGAAAACATTTGCCGCATCATGAAACAAAAAATCTGGAAAAGAAGACCCAGGACTGTTAAGCAGCTAGAATTCTACATCAGACCAGAATGGAACCCCATTCCTCTCCCAAAACTCCAGCAATTGGTCTCCTCACTTCCCAGATGCTTACAGACTGTTAAAAGAAGAGAGGATGCTACATGAATAAAATTTGGGTCTATGAGATTTGCAAATCATTGCATTCTGTTTTTATTTACATTTATTTACATTTTCCACAGGGTCCCAACATTTTTGGATTTGAGTTTGTATTTCCTAAACATAATTATGGGGCCGGCCAGATTGCCTGAGCTGCTGTTAACAGCATTTAGATATATGCTTTACAGCAGCCTCATGGACCATAGAAAATAGACTAAAGTTGATCATTGATTTCTATTGACTTCAATGGGATAGCATTTATGTTCTGTAACTTGAGCAGGGACGGAGAGCATATATGCTGTGGCTCCTATTATTCTGAGTGAAAAATCCTGTGTTATCTATATGCAGGTGTTATCTTTTGTTTTAATCCTGCTCACCATGTATGCACAGCCACCTCTCCATTCACAGCTATAGGACTGCTGGAAAAAGCCAGGCCAACACTTGGCTATTTTCAGAACTCCCGTAGCAGTGAATGGAGGTTGGCCGCACTTGCACCGTATGCTCTCCTTCACTTTGGGTGGCAGTTCTGTAAATTGGAGTAAGTCCCAAAGGTGGGATTTTAGAGAATGGTGGCATATCCTAGGGACCACTAATGTCTCAGACAGGAACACCCCTTTAAGTCAATGAGATATCCCAGGGGCAGACACAGAAGTCCTCCATGCTAGGACAGCATATGGGCCTAAAACTCTTCATTAGCTTATTATTATATAAGCTCTTATACTGTATGCTTCTAACAATCCATCAGTAGTTTGTGACCTATGAAATTATTTCAGTCCCTAACATGCAATCTATTAGACAGTAGGAAGCTGACAGTGGTCTCCATAGCCTACTGGGCCCCTGTGTAGCTGCACAGGTTGCGGGATGTACAGTTGCCGGCAACTTTTGCTTGATAGTTCTCCGTAGATGTCAATCAGGAGACCAGAGCACTCGCGCAAACAGGACAAAGTAAAAAATAACATCACCCAAAGCTTGGAAGTTCCATTATATGGTTGTTTTTATTGGCACCCATTTTTTTCTGTAACCATTAGCACCAAATGTTTTATTTGTACAAAAAAAAAATATTATTTAACTGAAATAGGAGGAAGGCATGAATTCAGAAGAATAAACTAAAAAATTAGCAATCTCAAACAGATATGCATTACTGAATGTACACCACTAGGGGGTGACCCAGTCCATGCAATAGAATGTAAATGCTCAGAGCATCCATAGGGTGCAGGAGCACCAGGGACAAACAGACATAGACTGGGTTGCAGTTGACTTTTTTCTGAAGAGGATGAGGTGGCAACTTTAAAACAATTTGGTGTTTAGACTTTGCATAGACTAGATTCAATTTTTGGGGATGTCTGCCCTAGTAATCCAATTTGCTTGTATCTCCAGAAGTGGTGTGGCTTGTACGCTCCTGAACTCCATATATGATCAACTGCTCCGGTGTCCAGCTGGTTCTGACACTTGAGGACCATAAGGTTGAAACTTCTGTCGCGGCTTCGGTCTCCTACTCAGGCTTCCCTGGTACCCAGGTTCTGATTGTGACTGAGTTACATTTCCGGGATCACTAAGTTTCAGTGACATAACAAACTGCATGCATAAGCCTCATAGAGACTACATCTTCCAAGGGCTCCTTCTAACGTGAAGAAATGCAAAACTGACCCGCTGAAAAGACGACTGCTGTTTGTGGAAGTAGCTGTTAGTAGATCTTGAAGTGGAGGTTTCAGGGAGAAGCCTGCAAAAAACAAGGGGACAGCAAGAGAACAGCAAAGGATGGTTTTAACAGACTTTGCAGGTCGTGTCATATGTTGTTTGGTGACATCGTTATGTGTTTTGAAGTACTGGGCCCTGGAAAATGGTCTGTTATGCGGCAGGGTGTGGCGGTGGATTCTCTAATGACTATCCATTTTATGTGGAGCATAGGGTCTACGGGATTATATGTTCTTCACCCTATATCCCTGCGAGGGATGACCTTTCCAGCAGTTAAATCCCCAGGTCATGCTTACCCAGAGTAGTTTCAGATACTGAAGCAAATGTAATCTAGTAATAGGCAAAGGTGGGCAACAAGAGGTCAGCCAAAGTACTAGGGACAAGAGAGTAACAAAGTCCAAAGCAAGATTGGCTCGGAGCCACGAAACCACAGATGTCAGCAATCCAAGGAGCAACAAGAATGGCAAAGTCTTGACCAAGTTGAGGTCAGAGCCATGGAACCATAAGTGTCAGCAATCCAAAGAGCAAAACAATTAGTAAGTCAGAGAGAAATTCATAATTTAGCAACAGTGGGGCACCCAGGGGACTTCTGGACTTAAAGTGGTTATCCAACTCTTTGTAATGGATCACCTATCCATTGGATAGCTTAATAAAAATAGAAGGGCGGCAGCATCCAAGTTCAAACAGGCTTTTCTTTATTCAAGTGGGTTCCATAAAAATTGTACAAAAATGGCCATCAGGAAGACCAATGCAACGTTTCGGCTAGTGTCTAGCCTTTCTCAAGCATCTTTCTCAAGCCTTTCTCCATTGGATAGGTCATCAGCATCTGATCATTGGGGCATCCAACACCTGGGACCCCCACCGATAAGCTGTTTAAGAAGGCCTTGGCGCCCGGCTGCGCCTAGCACTTGTGACCGATGGTCGTGCTTTCACTGGCCTAGGGTAAGCTGCAAGAAGGCCTCTGCACTCACAAGAGTGCAGGGTTCTTCTCAAACAGATGATCAGCAGGGATCCTGGGTGTTGGACCCTCACCAATTAGATACTGATGACAGGGTTGAGCTGGGGTTTCTTGGGCTCACCAGAGCAAATTATTCTCGGGGCCCAACCTCCATATAATCAATGAAGTCTAATAGGTATTGGTTTAAAGAAATAGACCTTTGTTACAAGTTATTGGCTCCGAATGAACTTTTTTTCCTGGACCTTTGGGGCACACTATGCTATCAGACCCTGGGCCCACCAGAGGATCCTCAGGTACTCTGGAGAACCAGTCTGACACTGCTAATGACCTTTCCATAGGACAGGTCATCAGTTACAAACAGTTGGATAACCCTTTTAACAGAGAGAGGCTAGCGCTAAAACCATAATCAGGAGAAGTCTGCAGACCAGGAGGTGGTTGTAAACTTGCCACCTATGATATCATCATTAGGCGTTGGCTGCCTTGATAAGTAACTGGTGATCTGGTCTAACAGTGCAGAAGGCAGACCAGACTCTGGCACAGGAAGGAGATTTCCTGATCCTGGATGGATGAGTAACATTGTCACTGTATGGCACTGTTGTATAAGTATTCTATAGCACTTTTGAGTAAGCACTATGAAGGGAAGAATGTATGTTTCATATAGTGTATGTGTTATTTGTTGCTCCTCCTTGACTAAATTAGCTAATGATAATCCCCCATTGACTTTCAATGGAGTTCATGATGGATCTGTCCTTGGTATGTTAAAGATAATACAACCGGATCTGTTCATAACGGATGCAGATGGTTGTATTATCAGTAACGGAAACGTTATTGCTGATCCCTGCCAGATCAGGCAAAAGCAGAAGTGTGAGAGTAGCCTTAACTTGTTTATTTCTTCTCTGGGAGTCAAAGAAAAAAATCAGGAAATACATGTTTTTTTTTTTACTGCTCAGAACAGTCCAGGACCAAGCAGTCCAAATGTTTATTCCAGAGGAATAAATGTTATGAGGGGGTCGTGCACTGCTTTTAAATCCAATAAAGAGTAATTTTGCCATTCAGAGAGTTTATCCTCATACTTTCTAACCATTTCTGCCTCCTGGGTCAACGTCTCAGTTGTGTTGTTTTTGCCACAAATTGTGACTTTTTGGAAAAGGGCAAAAAGTCTCATTTTGTGCCAAAAATTTTGACTTTTGTACACAAGAAAACTGGTCTACAATTTTGATTGGTTTTCCGTTCTTCCAGTATTAGAACATGTCTGAAGGTGTTCCATAGTGCAAGAAACTGTAGGAGGACAAGACAGATTAAAAAATACATAAAAAAGTTAGAAGTAGACAGTAGCTTTTGACCGGTGCTGGTCTGGTGTCTTCACAGCCGAGCCTGTGGACCCCTCTCTGGTACCGCACTTTTGTGGAGGGTTTAGCTGCCAATAGTAACATTAAGTGGATTCTGGAGACAATGTAGATAAGGGAGTGGAGAGAGAAATATCCTTTCTACATGTTTAGAGTAGAAGTATAATTTATCGTGAGCTCACCGCATCCTGATCGTGTTTTGTTATGATTTGCGACAGGACATTAAACAGAGGATCAGAACAATGCTTAAAAGGACAAACTAATTGAAGAGCAAGATAAATTTACACGCCACAGTCCTCAGGGAACCCAGCAAAGAAAAACGTCAGCCACTCACGGATGGAATGGAACTAAGCACAAACATAGAAAAATAACGTCTAAGACGTAGGAGTACAGAGAGGCTTGGAGAGCATCCATTGTGTCCAAAACTGCTCTGATAAGTTATTTTGCAGTTAATATCAGAAGAAGTAAAGATTTCAAAGAGCAGAAAACACTCAAATGTGCACATCTATGCACAAAGAGGTTCTGCAGAAGGTGTGGTTGTAACGTGGCAAAACTGGAGCATGGTTAGGCAAGGTACCTGATGCTGACCATCTGGAAGGGGGGATAGTTCTTAACACAGCAACATAGTTCATAAAGCTGAAATAAGACATCCGTCCATCCAGTTCAGCCTGTTAGGTCGTAGTGCAGAGGCGCATAACTCTGTACCCCAGAACCTCAATGGCCTGAGGGCCGCCCTTCAAGAATAGTGGGATGCCATGCCTCAGCAGACAATAAGTCCACTTGTGAACAGCAAGAGACGTCGTTGTCAAGCTGTAATTGATGCTGAAGGCCTCATGACAAGTTATTGAGACACTGACATTTTGTGGCGGTATACCCAGCACCGGTATCGGCTTTTGTTTCAATAAATTGTTTGAGATGAGGAAATCACCATTGTATGCTTCTACTTAGATGTCCTACTTTCATGATATATTATCACTGGAGCGTGAACTTATTTTCCATAAATTTTGCCCGAAAGTCAAATATGTCTAACTTTTTGTGAGTAGTGTATATTGTAGAGAATAGGGCCCAATACTGACCCCTGTGGTACCCCACTAGTGACAGTGACCCAATCATAGTATGTACCGTTAATAACCACCCTTTGTTTTCTATCACTGAGTCAGTTACTTACCCACATACAGACATTTTCCCCCAGTCCAAGCATTCTCATTTTATATACTAACCTTTTATGCTGTACAGTGTCAAATGCTTTGGAGAAGTCCAGATATACGACATCCATTGACTCACCCCGGTCAACTAAGGAACTAAGACACAAGCAACTCAATTCACTTTTACTCCAAGGAGGCAGTTCAGGCAAAGTGGTTACTCACAAAGGCAGGATATGCTTGTTGGTTGCGCAGTGTGCATAATTTTTGGCTGTAGGCTGTTGCAAACAACTAAAGTGGTTGGCTTTGGTGTCCTTCCCTTTAAATTGTTTTTTTGCAGTCTCTGGCTGCAGCTCGTCAATACAATACTCACAGACAGAGGTTTAATGACTCACTTATACCCAGCATGGTATCACCTTGAGTCTTGTTAGTGACTCCAAAATAGAATCTCACGGTTGCCCCATTCAGCTTCCTTGAGTCTGTGTCTCTGGTCACACAGCGCTCCTTACACTCCTTACACTTCCGTGGCCTCAGATATCTTTGGCCCACTCTTGGCATGTCTGACAACACTTTACAGTCTTTGCTGTTTCTCTGGGATAAGCACAATGCACCCCAACTTGCTGCCACCTGGTCTGCATCACAGCTACTCAATGACCCAGCTGCTACAAAGGCTGTTTTCTATCACAGGTATAGGTGCAGCCATGTTTGGCACCAAGGGCATCTGCTTTGTAAGCTACGGTGATGTCTTCTTGCCTGAAAACTCCACACAGAGTATACAATGCTTCCTCAGTAATGCATCCAGGGCCATTGCCAAGAGACAACCACTCCAGGCTGTCTACAGCATGCCCTGTGTCTCTCCCACTTGAGGACCTCTCCAGGAAGAACATGTGTAGTGCCCTGGAGCAGGGGTACATTGAAGTTTGGACATTTGCCTATTTCCCCATGTGCAAAGTCATAAACTCCTCACTTAACTTGCATTGACTTATACTGTGTGATACTGTGTAACTACATTTTATATGTATGTTGTGATATATATCCTGTTCATTTGCAATGTATTTGCAAGGCACTGTGGAAAGAGTTAATGAATACTGAGAGACTTTTGGGACTTTCTAGCTAATAATGAGAAGCTGGTAATTTTCCACAGCTACCATAGGGTTTAAAGAACAGCATGTTTTGGAGGGAAAAGGCCAGACTTCTTTACCACCAAAACCAGACAGATTGACCTTTTGGATATCTAGTTTAGCTATGTTGTGATGTCTGAAAACTTGTTTGTGTTTGTGTCCGGAAAAACAGTTGTGTCATTGCCTCTGAGTATCATTGAAGCTCTAATGGTGGTCTATAAGAGACAGAAAGTGTTACAATGTATCTGTTTATGCTGAGTTTCTTCACTCCACCCCTCCCAACAGAAGGTTCTAGTTCAGCCAGAAACTGTATATAAGGTGAGCAGTCAGAGTCCCTAGTGTTCTGCAGGTAGGCACCAGTTAGGGGAAGAATCTGCCAGACTGCATGAGTGACCAGAAGAAGATGCTGAGATGGGAACGCTGAGCCACAGACCATGGGTCACCAGCCCTGTGACCAAGGAGCCACCCAAACTACTGAGCAACAGACCGTGGGCCTCCAGCCTTTGGCCAGGGTATCAGCCTTCTGAAAGAGAGAGGGAAAGCTAGCTCAGGCCTTTCCTCAGCATCAAACCCTTCTTCTGCCAGGGAGGAGACTGTAGAAGCCAGCCCCATGCCTTGCCTGTATTGTTTTGTTCCTGAATTCCTCCAGTAAAGAATTGCACTGGTTTACTGCAGACCTTGACACTCTGGGCTTTTTTCCCATTAGGGTGCACCCCACCTTACCATCCCTTCCGGAGAGCAGCAGAATGTGGATACACCTCAATAGTGTTTGGGGGATCCAGTGTAACGTTGGGGCCACCCCAAACCCGGCCACTGTACATGTAACCACAGGTCCTGAAGCATATGACACAATAGTATCACATCCAAACATGTAATGCAACAGGGACATCTAGTGGCCACAGTGAAACACTGCAGCACATACAAGCATCCGCATCCGCAAAGGGAGTCAGTCACCAACCTGACCAGTTTTAAACATAGTTCAAGGGACACAAAGAAATGACACAGATGTTACCTCTGTTTAGTTTTTCAGATCCTCCAAAATGCCCAAAAAGTCATTTTTATCATATGCTAATGAACTGTCACAAGTGCCCAGGGGCAGAGAGTTTGCTGCAAGTGCCCAGGCTCTCCTGCTTTATTCGCACCCAACTGCACCCCTGTGTCTATGACACCATATTTCCCTGTAGCCTCTTAGCGCATCACCTCCGGCCCAGTCATGCACAGTGCTCAGGCACAGAGATATGCTGTGCACATGTGCTGGTTACTGGTGCAAAATCGGAGTGATGGAAGTGGTGCAGCATGAGCAGACAGCAGTAACCAGCGCTTGCACACCACATACCTCTGTGCCTCTGTATACTGTGCATGCCTAGGACTAGCCGTGATGCACAAAGGGGCTACAGGGAAGTATGATGTCACAGGGCTGACATTGAGGGGTGGAGATAGGCAAGAATAAGGCAGAGGTGCTTGGGCACTTGCAGCAAACTCTCAGCCCCTGGGCACTTGTGATGGCTAATTAGGATGATCGGAAAAACTAAAAGGTAACACCTGTGTCATGTCTTTTTGTTCCACTGAACTATGTGATTGGTGGTTTAAAACTGCAGCCCCCCTGCTTTGTTGCTCCATTGTGCCCTCTATTCTGTTTTGGCATCCTGTAGGCTAACCAATAGCATCGGTAAAGGGAGGAAGAGATGGCCCTGTTTCTCAGTGAGCGTCCAAATGATCCAATTATCCGTTTCATCGGGTAATCGGCTGTGCATTTACACCGCCAGATCATTGCTAATGAGCAATACTATGAACGCTTGATACTTAATTAAAATATACAAGCCATTGTTCTGGGTCAGATGTCCACTAGGCCACATTCCACAAGACATGCATACTGCACGCTGGACATCCTTGGGAGGGCTGAAAGGTATAAACCTTTATGCCCAAAGACAAAGAACTTAGCTCCAATGAGAACATTATCCACGTAAGATGTTGTAGGTCACTATCTCTCTCTTGTATTACCATGGGGCATTGCCCATGTGCTACATGGGTAGTGTGGCGACGAGAGCTCCCCCATTGTGATGCAAAGCCCGGTGATTGATTCTTATTTACCTTTACTATTCTGTATGTGATTTTTCTGTTTTATTTATTTAATCAAACTTTGTAAATATTTTTTATCACTTAGCCTGTGTAAGCCTATTTATTTTCAAATTCTCAAATTCGCAGTAAAACAGCACATGGACCCATTCATTTCTATTGGTCTGCAAAATATATGGACAGCACACGGATGTCATCCATATGCTGTCCATATCTGTGTGGCAGTTCTGCAAAATATAGAAAATACCTTTGTTTTAGGAAGAATAGCCAGTTCTAGGGAATGGCGTGTGAAAATTGTGGCATGCATCCGTATTTTGCAGAAAACAGATATGCTCGTGTGCATCAAGCCTTAGGCATATCTAAGGTAAAAACAGCTATGTGTGCATCTAAAAGTCCACAGTACACATGACCAGTCTGTAATCTTACACGTGAACTCAGTCTTTTCCTTGTCTTAGCTTTCTTTCTTCAGTTATAGATAATGAGACTCTTTTATTGCTTTTTTTTTCCTAAAGACATCTGCAAAACATTCTCAGCATGCTTACCCAGAGATACAGCACCCATTTTGTCTGTCTATATGGATACCGCCATACAAACGAGTTTTTGTATTGTGTGTATGTGTGTAACTGGGGGGGGGGGGGGTGCAAAGCCGGAAGGCCGAGAATAGGTTTAGTTAAAAGCCTCTTGTGTGGACACTGCGTGATCCACACACTGAGAGCAAGGACTGGGCTGGAGTTCATTTTACCAGTTGAGTGTGGAAGTTATGGGGTCTGCAACAAGTACAAAGGATAATGCCTGGAGCAACGGCCTGCTGATTCCTTCCAGATGTGTTCCCAAGCAAACAAATAGTAAAAAGTGATCATGGTAGTAAGTGCAGAGAGATGGGGGGAGGGGATGACTTCTCTCTCTACCATAACAAACCTTACAGCCAAGTGCAGATAGCGTCGGAGCCCCTGAGACCTGGCAGAACATCATTATATTATAGGATACAGCATGACCATGAACACAAATATGGCTCTTCGTATTGTACATCTACTATGAGCTGAAATAACTTCAGGGACCACATAACTCCAAGATTTCGGTAATTTAGGATGATCTCAGATCACTCGGTTATTTCTATCTCACACGTATGGGCAGGGCCCTTCTCTAATGTTTCAAGCCTACGACGTAGGCCAGGGCTAGATGTCAGATGTAGACATACATTCGTGCATCGACCAAGTGATGTCAGGTTGGACTTTTTCCAGGTTTCAGGTTCGGGTTTCCATCATTTGACAATTCGCGCAAGCCCACCGCGTTGGTTTTTTGGCTGATCGTAATCTTTTGTCGGTGGCCAGTTTTAGTGGCCCCTACGAATGCACTGAAATCTGAAATAAATAGGTTAAATCAATAGATGACTTAAAGGGGTTATTCCATGATTAACGTAAAATCCGACATCATATAGCACATGCCAATCTCTTTCTAACAAAGCTAGAACCAGCCCTGTACCTCACATGGATCCAGAGATCTCCACATTCATTGCACTATTTGCTGTGCTAGGTTTATTTCAGGTTGGCAGCTCAGGGGGTGTGTCCTTTCTCAGGGGACGTTTTCTTTCTGCTGCATCTCTTTCCCTATCACAGCTCAGGACGTATGTCCTTTCTGCTGCAGCTCTCTCCCTGTAAGGCTAGGGCTATGCGATATTTCACATAATGGATGTCAATGGTGTTGCAGTGCACACACGACATTCTGTGAATACAATGTGACAGTCACAAAAAATCCAGACATGTTGGACTTTGTGTCGCAAGTCGCATTTACTCCCTTGACTTCAATATGACGCGCAACTCACCTGAGACATCCCTGCAACTTGGCTGTGTTTTTACAGCCAAATCACAGCCCTAAAATAATCACATGACACCAAGCCGCGCAACACATGTTGTGTAGCCCTAGCTTGTCACAACATTTAACAGAAGATATGGCTGGTGGCAGTTGATGAATGGAACTGAGCATGTGCGACCACTTCAGTAAAGTGGACAGAAAAATGAGGAAAAGAATAAACAGCAGGTGGCGCTATACAGATGCATTTCAGTGGCTATACTATGTTTTTTATTACGTTCCAATACAAAAAGTATTTAGATCCAGATGCAGGTTTAAAAAAATTGAATATTTTTTGGGGACAACCCCTTTAAAGAGATATTCTCACCTCAAACATCTACAGGATGTGCCATAAATGTCTGACAGTTGTGGGCCCCAACTCTGGGATCTGCACCTACCTCGAAAACGTGACTCCGTTTAAACCACCCTCCAGCTGTTGTAAAACTACAACTCCCATTATGCCCTGCTGTAGGCTGATAGCTGTAGGCAGTGGCGTACATAGAGAAGTAAGGGCCCCATAGCAAGGATCAAACCAGGCCTCCCACACAGGACAGAAGGGTTTCTGCCTAAACCCTTTTCAATGACCCTTGGGCTATTTTTCCACTGCCTCATTTGCTAAAAGTTGTTCCTTTAGAGGGTAGAGTCCTGACCAAGTGTTCACCTCCAGTAGAAGAGGAGATAATCCCAACTACGACTGGGCCCCCTCTTGCCCTGGGCCCCATAGCAGTCGCATGGTCTGCCGCTATGGTAGTTACGCCCCTGGCTGTAGGCTGTCCAGGCATGTTGGGAGTTGTAGTTTTGCTACAGCTTGAGGGCTGTAGGTTGGGCATCCCTGGTCTAAACAGATTCTGTATAAGGGACGAGTGCTGGCATTAGCGATCGCTCCTCCCCATACTGTGGAGGAGATCCCTGCATGTAAATGAGGCGGTCTTCTTCACTGACGAGCAGGCGCTGGCTGGGAAGGAATCGCCTGCTTAATTGTCCCTTGTAAAGGGACCATTATTTAGGAAGGTGATGGCGCTATAGAAATCAATACAAATAATGGTAGCAAAAACTGCAAAACATAAAACATAATAAAGAGGATAAGTCATTCATAAAAAAAAAAAACTCTCGGAAAACCCCTTTAAACTTAAGCAATGACTATTTAGCAACAAGAAAGCAACCTTTAAGCATTTTTTGCATCTCTGCAGGAGGTAACTTTTTAGGTTTTAAATGTTAAGAATACTTGTTTGTGTTACATTAGTTCATTGACGGAAAGTTTCGGGGGGGGGGATACAAAGTCACACACAATCATTTCTTAATACACACTACATAGAAGCACACACACACACACACTTGCGCAGAACAGATAGAGACACACGCAATCTTGGCACATCAGAGAGTGTGACATCTGGGAGCGGATAGAGAGATCTGCATCTGGCAAAGCTTTCTATCCGTTCCCAGATGTCACTGTGGGGCCACTTCCTTCTTACTATGATGTGAGGGGCTCCTATCCCATCAAATTCATCAGCAGCAGAGCAGAGAGAGGGAGAAAGTGAGTCAAAGGAGGGAGCGCTGAAGAGAGGGGAGGATGGAGAGTTTTCGAAGGTGATAGTTTGGGATGGGACACGCATTAGGGAAAAAGAGAGGCTTGAAGAAAATAAAAATATCTCATTAGAGATAGAGAGAAGACAGGGGGCGGCTGAGAGAGAGGGCCAGAGTCAGGACAGAGTCAGGACACAGGAACGGGGTCAAGGAAGCTGAAGCAAGAAGCAGAAGTTCTGTAGGTTTCAGACAGAGAGTGAACAGAAGTTTCTTTTTTTTTTTTTTGCTTTTTTTTGGGAGTAAAGGTGACAGACCCAGAACAGAGAGGAGAGACAGCGCAAGGAGATCCCACTCACTATTGGTCACTGCTGGATTTGGGGCTGGTTCGAGGGCTCATCATGATCCCATTTTGGATGAGGGTGTCCTGCATACTCCTCCTAACTGCTGGAAAAGAAGGGAGAATTTACAACGGGAGGAAGAAGCCGCCAGCGCTGACAGCACAGAGGTATATTGACACAGCAAGACTGACTCAGAGAATTTCTGGGACATGCGCAGAGACCGAGGGGGGCTGCATTACATGAGGATGGTGCTTTCCGCTCGTGCAGTGCACTACACCCAGACATGGCTGTGCTAAAGGCATGGTACCATCCAAGGTGTTATAATACATTGCATTACGCTCAGTAAAACTACATTACAGGATGATGGGAGTAGGAGGAGAACTTCTAACATGTAAATTCCAGCGACTGCTTGTGTTATGGGGGTACTCTGGCTTGCACAATGTACTGTAGCTGCTGCTGGGAGTAGGGGTACTGTGTTCTGGCATTGCTATCTTTGCAGGCACTGTGATTGTCACTGCAATGAGGACACTGTGGTCATTACTGTATAAAGAGCTCTGTTATTGGGCGCACAATAGGTGAGCCTTTGGAGGGCGCTATATTGCACTGTGGTGGATGCTGGAGAAAGGGAAACTGTGGGTGCAATGTTACAAAGCATGGTAGCTGTGGCTGTGACTATTATGGGGTACAGCTGCTGCTGTCATGTGGTGCTGTGGTTGGTACTGTTATGAGGGTACTATGTCTGGAAATAGCATTTAGGCACTGTGGCTGGGACTTTAGGAAGATAAATTGTGGCTGCTATGTTACAAAACATAGTAGCTGGAGCTGTGGCTGTGACTTTTATGGGGCACTGTGGCTGGTACTGTTATGAGTGTACTATGTCTGGTAATAGCATTTAAGCACCATGGCTGGGACTTTTTGCAAGAGAAACTGTGGATGCAATGTTACAAAGCATAGTACCTGTCGCTGTTGCTGTGACTATTATGGGTCAATGTGGTCGGTACTGTTATGAGGGTACTATGTCTTGAAATAGCATTTAGGTATTGTGGCTGAGATTTTAGCAATGGAAACTGTGGCTGCAGTGTTATAAATGCATGGTATCTGGTGCTGTGGCTGTGGCTAATATGAGGAACACCTGCTGCTGTTATGGGGCACTCTGGTTGGTACTGTTATGACGGTGCTATGTCTGGAAATAGCATTTAGGCACCATGGCTGGTACTTTAGCAAGAGAAACTGTGGCTCCAATGTTACAAAGCATACTGTTACAAAGGTACTGTTATGAGGGTACTCTGTCTGCTAATAGCATTTAAGAACTGTGGCTGGGATTTTAGCAAAAAAGTGGGTCTGTAATGGGGCTTGGTAGCTGGCTTGTGTTCGGTACTGTGGCTGTTCCTATGGTGGGGTACAACTGCTGTTTTTATGGGGCCCGGTGAATCAGACTTTTATGGCAGCACTGTTATCTGCACTGTAACAAGGGCACTGTGGCTGGCACTGCCATGTACTACTGTAGCTGGAAGCAATGGATGGATGCACAGTGCATGGCTCTGTCATGAGAACTATCTAGCTGGCCTGTTAGAAGAAGGACTGTGGCAATGTTATGAGGGCACTTTGGCTGGCTTTCATGTAATCACTGCATATGCCACTACAATTGGGGCACTGTCCCTGGCATTTTAAGAGGACGCTATGGAGAAACCATGGCTAAGGATGTTACAGGTGTCTTCGGGCAGGCAATGTATGCTAGTGCAATGTGTAAGATACTGAGTCTGCAATATTATGAGGGCACTGTGGCTTACTGCTTTGAGTAACACTGGCTGGCAATGTAATGGGCACTGTAACTGACGCTGTAGGGAGACTATGGCTTGCATGGTGCACGGGCACTCGCTGGGATATCTGAAAAAATGCTATAGCGCATTTCCAGTAAATGTACAGTAGCTATGGTGTCTTCCACTAAGTCCTACTGCATGCATGTACCTATACCTATACTGCCATATACATACCTATTACTATAGACTGGTGCATACATACAACCAGGCACAGTACAGACACTACCCTACAGCTGCCCATACACGGGAGATTAATTGTGGCAAATTAATTGTGGGTGATCATTCGTACAACCAACCTCATCAGCAATATTAAAAACGTAAATGGCCAATGAGGGGGTCTTATCCTCATGCCAAGCACTTATACATTCAGCCGCCGATGGACAGAATTTCCAGCCTGACAAATTAAAGGGGTTTTCTAGGATTCATATCCTCCGGATAAGTCATCAATATCTGATTATGGTAGGTATGACCCCCGGCGCCCATGCCAATCAGCTGTTTGAAGAGGCTTCAGCCTCTTCCTAGGTCAGTGGCATCACACTCATTGGTCACATGGTCTGTGTGCAGCTCATTCCCACATTTTTCAAACCAGCACCTGGATCTGAATACTTTTGTAATTGCATGTAATTAATTAAAAATTTAGTATAACCATTTAGTTATTCAGTAAAATGTATCTGTATAGCGCCAGCTGCTGTTTGTTCTTTTCCTTATTTGTTGTCTGTCTCATTGAGGTGGTCGCACATGCTCAGTTTAAATCTTCAACTGCCACCAGCCATAGGTTCTGTTAGAAGCTGTGGCAGTTACAGGGAGAGTTCTGCAGCGGAAAGGACATTCCCCCTGAGCTGTCAGTCTGAAGAGAATCTAGCAGGAGAATTAGAGCAATAAATGGGGAGATCTCTGGATCCATGTGAGGTACAGGGCTGGTTCTAGCTTTTTCACAACCCCTTTAAAGGGGTTATTCCCATCTTGGATGTTGGGGGCATATTGCTAGGATATGTCCTCAATGTCTGATAGGTGCAGGTCCCACCTCTGGAACCCACACCTATACCTAGAACAGAGCCTGCGTACCGTAGGCACGGCCACCCTCCATTCATTCTTATGGCAATGGCAAAAATAGCCGAGCACCTGCTTGGCTATTTCTGTAAGCTCTATAGAAGTGAATAGAATGGTGGCTGTGCTTGCGCAGTGCGCTTCCCATTCATTTCAGTAGGACCTGTAAAAATAGCCAAGCGGGCAGCTTCTAAGTATAGTTGTAGTTTCCAGAGGTGGGACCTGCACCTATTAGACATTGGGGGCGTATCCTAGCAATAGGCCCCCAATGTCCACAATGGGAATAACCCTTTAAGTGAATGGAACTGTGCAGTCGCTATACAATGTGCGGCGTTGTGTTTGGTGTGCTGTGAGCACTGCATGCCTTTCAGATAGCTGATCTTCAGGGGTGCTGGGAGTCGCACCCCCACCCATGTGATGTTGATAATCTACCCTGAGAATAGGTCATCAGTATTCTATTCCCGGAAAACCCCTTTAAATTTTTGGCAGACAGAAAACAATGGTTAAAGATAGCTGACCGATATGTCCAAAATCATCTGACTTTTATCTCATGTGTATAGACAACTTAAAAATGTCATTGTATTCAGGTCTATACTGTACGTACAACATTGTGCGGAAGATATGAGTCTGGTTTTCAAGGTACGGCACAGACCAAAGTCAAAGATCTTGCAATGCAGACAATACATTCCACGCACAGTCTGTAATTTACCATCTGCAGGCTGCGCTCAGGCCCTGTAATTTGCATATACAGGTAAATAGCCGTGTGCTTCATAATCTATACAATATACTGACGTTCCTGGAAATACTGAGATTCCACCACAAATGCAATGAAAACTAGGCCCCATTTGCACGTTCAGGATTTGATAAGGATTTTGGTGCAGGTACTGAAATCCTCATCATATCCACTAAGGGGACTTTCACAGGATAGATTTTCCAGCAGAAGTTTGGCAAGGACAGCTGTGTAAAAAAAAAAAACAGCAGTCGCACCCTTTCTGTCTCCAATGCGTCTCAATGGGAGGCAGCGCTTAAGATCGCGGAGCGGCAGCCTATAGCTGCGGCCTCGCAGAGAAGGGACATGTCCCTTCTAGGCGTGGCCGTGGCTTAAAGCTGTTGCTCGACGATCCTCAGTGCTGCCTCCCAATTAAATGAATGGGAGGTAGAAAGGACGTGGCCACCAGTGAGTTTTCGGCAAAATTTAAGCACAGTGGTCCCTGACAGAATTCCGCTGGAAACTGTCATATGATCATTCCCTAACAATTCACATTGAAAGCACGGTGCAAAATGACGCATCTCCAGTTGTGTCCCTTTTTCCAACTAAGCCGCACCCTTTTTCTGCTGAGCCACTTCCCCCGTTCAATGAAGTACAATCTGTGAACAAGTGACAGGGTTATGGGTGCCCAAGGCTTACTAATGTGTGAGTGTGTATGAATTAATTTGTCTCATCAACAAGAGTTCTTCACCTACAAAGAGCTGTTCCCGCCAGTGAAGAAGCTTCCGATTGATTGACAGGGCTAGACATCCCGTCCATCCCTGACACTCCTGCACCTGTGCTGCTGCTCCAAGTAGCATTGCAAGTACAGCGAGCAGGAGGGGAGGATGGGAGGAGTGGTAGTGACTATAATGGTGGTAGCAGTAATCACGGTGGCAGTCCTCACCTTGGCCATGCGGTGAACGGAGGGTGCAGTCCTTCTTCCCTCAGGGCACACTCTTGATTTGGGGCTCCTCCTCGGTGTTAGGTGAGGTGCCCGTGATGGTGAACGGTTGGCAGAGTGCATACGGGAATAGGTAGTGCTGACAAATGGTGAAGGCAATGACCAGACCCAGTTTAGGGATCTCAAAGAACAATCTCTTTACTGAGGATGATGAACGTTGCAGTACAGATACAGCAACAAGCACAGTTCTGAGGTATAACACAGAGCTTACTTTTGCCAATGGCTGTGTACAGGCAGCAGCAAGGATGGTAGTAGTAGTCACTGAGTCTTTCTCTAAACACTTTACAATCTTCTCAAATTACCACAGGTGCACTATTCTGTTCTTGTTAACCCTTTCTGCAGTTCCCAGGCTGAGAGGTGCAGAATTTAGATCTGGATCGCCGATATGTCTCAAAGTGTGGTGATTGCTGGTGGCAATATGTACCCTTTCCACAGCAGTAAAGTCTTTCTGTCATAAACAAGCGAATACCTTGCTGTCCTTGTCCTGTGCTTCTTCAACCCTTATGGGTCTGGACCTTCTAAGATGGCGGGTCTCTTTCCTCGAGGGGTACTCTGAAGAGGAAGTTGCTTCTTTGGCAGCTAGAGTCTCAGAGAGAAAGGTTCTCCCAACTTGGGCCTTGGGTCTGCACATGTCTCTTGTCTGTAGCTCTGCTAATACTCTCCTTACTAGCCTGGAGGCGTACCCGGTCTATCACCCTGTTAACCTAATCAGTCTGACAGTATTAACCATATATTGCCCATACATTGCTATTTAGGATACACAGTGCATAAAGAAAGAAGTACTTTAACAACAAATCACAGCATTTGAAGAGCAGTTATCAGCAAGATCCATCTATTAAGCCAGGCATACAGTCTAGTAGGGTTGATTCTGCTGATTAAAATGATACTAGTCTTGTGAAAATCAATTGTGGTGTCCCCCCAATAAAGACTTTTATGCTTTATGCAAATGAGAGCCTCAGTGCACTTAGGGGAGTGTTCTAGTATCAGCTCCTCAGCTTTGTAGTGTTGGCCACCCCCCTTGGTGCACTTAAGCCCTCATTTGCATAAGGAATAAAAGTTTTTTTTCACAGGAAGCCACAACCTAGTTTAAAAAGCTTAATCCTGCTTGCTTGTGCTCTTTAACAAAGCAACATTAAGGTGCCTCTGCTTACCCCTGTCCATTGCTGTATGCACTGGTTCTTTTCTGGCTGCAACCTGGCACTCAAGATGTGAACACCAGTATCTGGCTAGACTAGATAGGGTAGACTCCAGCAGTCTTTTTTCTGATGGAAATTGCTGTATGCACCGGTTCTTGTCTGGCCGAAACCCGGCACTCATGTCAGAAAGTGGTGATCAGTAGTATCCAGCTACACCAGATTCGGTGGACTCAGAGATCAGTTAAAGGGAGGTCTAACCTTACCCTAATGGACACGTGAGTATCAGTTTCTGGACCATACAGCAATGGAAGAAGGTGACCTGATCTGATGATCATGCTTTCTTCTTCATGATGTCAACAACTGGGTGCATGTGCATCACTTACCTGGAGAAGAGTTGGCACCAGGATGCACTATGGAAAGAAGATAGGCCAGCTGAGAGACAATGTTCTGATGAGAGACCGTGGTTTCTGGCTTCACATAGATGTTGTTTTGACCTAGTCCATATGCTGCAATGCCCTTCAGAAATGGACTATTGTGGATGTTTGGTAGCTTGCTTGTCAGTGATAGTCTGCATACCACAATTAACATTGCCACAGTTTTGAAAATCTATAGTTTGTCTATTGCTTATTGATATTACTTTTTGAGTGTGTTATACTTTATATCTGCATGACCCTGTGAGCACCATGAACAGAGCTTAAAAGGCTAGCACATCAACATAGAATACCAACATTGACTGCCGTGACTACATAAGTTAAATGCTATGCCTCAACCAGGGGTGCACCTAGCCTTTCTGCTGCCTGAGGTGAAAACTGAAAACTGCTGCCCCCCCTCCCCAATGTCAACCTAACCCCTTCCTTTCAGCCCATGACCCTACGGCTGCCCCCTCTTGCCCCTACCTGGTGCTGCCTGAGGCGATCGCCTCACCTGGCCTCATTGGTGCCGCACCCCTGCTCTTTTTATTTCTAGATTCACTATAGTTTCCACACCCCTCTGCAGACCTATGTGTCTCCACGGTAACAGACAACTAACAAACCTGGTAGTCTGATCCTGTAGATATACTCACTTGCATCGGTTCTCTCCTTCTACCTAACATACCAAATGTTTGCCAGCATAAAGTGAAAAACAGATGGAAGGGAGTATGACCTCAGGACTAGTAGCATGCTAGTATGGAGATACATAGTTCTGCACAAGAGCTGTGGCAACAAAACAATAGTAGATTTAGAAATAAAACATATTGCAAAGTTGATTCGTGCTTTCATTTTAGATGCATTGGGGCAATACAAAATTGGCTTATGAAGGTGGGCACGTCCTTTCAAGCAGCTAAAGTAAAAAATATTTTCTAATAAAAATTGATATCTGTTTTTTACAACTATTTTATTTTTTCCTCTATCCTACAGAATGCGTTCTGGACCTCATGTGTGTTTCTCAGGTATGGGAAGTGGGTGTTGTCCAGGTTGGACAGTATCTCCAGGCACTGGACTTTGTCTTCAGCGTAAGTCTCCTGCGATTCGAGATCACTAAATGTAATTATATATAATTGCTGTTTACTCATTTTGGGCTAAAAGTAATTTTTTTTCAATTGGTCTTTATTAAAATTGTTCGGACATTTTTGAGAAACAGGAGTTAAAAAATCAGTCTACATTGTATTACTTCTAAGTCCCAGACATCTCATGTGAAGCCATATCTCTCATCTCCTGACCGTATAAACATATTCTTATCAGTTTGATAAGAGTTTAGCTATAATTAATGTTTATGAGGTCAGGAGATGAAAGATATGGCTTAACATAAGCCATCAACTGAGAAGACTGATAAATGAGACTCATTAGGCCAAAATGAGTAAAAGGCAGCCAAAAAATTGCCTAAAGTTGTCCATAACCTTTAATGTGTGGCCACCTTAATGGCCACCTTGACACAGTGGAGGGGGAGAAAAAGGAGACATCTGACTGGTTTACAGTCCTGAGCAGAGCACTAGCATCACACCAGGGAAAGCCCACCCACTCAGTGGGTCAGGAAGCAAAGAAGTGGGTATTTCCAAAGTATATGCAGAAGAATAGAAAAAGACTCAAAACACAGATTAGACAAAATTTTGTATTCCTAGATCATCGAAATAACAGTGACTTATGTTTATCCTTTAGCTCTGTGCGCTTACGGCTGTGGCAGCGGGTTCTGTATCGCCCCCAATGTGTGTTCCTGCAGAGATGGTCATCAAGGCATCACCTGTACTGGTAATGGCATGTATTACTTATACCAACGTGTCTTCTGTCTAGCCACCAAGCAGACCAAAACCTCTAGTGATGTCTCATTTCAGATCATTATACCATTGAACGGGAACGGGAACTAGAAGATAAAGGTATGTGGCACGCCTAAAATAGTGAAAAATAAAGACTCCCATCTAAAGAAACTGTATAGAAACTATAATGTTAGATTATTGTTTGCATGGACGCGGTGTAAGGAGGCTTGGTTGGCCAGCCCAATTGGTGCCTCCTGATACATTTCCACCACTAATCCAGTAACTATCAAAAGTGATTCTAGTATGGTTCTGTATACATGGTAGATCAAATACAAAAAGTAAAAATGTGATAAAGGAGGAATATACATGTTAATTATATACAGAAAAAGACATAATGGAAAAAAAGAGAACATGAACACCACAAGTATAGGTGCAAGAAATACCCTGCTGGAACCCATTGTCCAACTAACAAAATGTTAGGAGGCAAGTAAGCTGTCCAATATGACATGGTGTTGCAATATCTAAAAGGAAGAACCACATAGCAAAGAAAAATGTGTGAAAAATCTATTTTAGTTATAGATACAAGCAAATGAGGTCCCTTTAGACTGGGTTCACTGGTACCCCCATATCACATGCTCCCCAGCTTTCTAAGGAATTCTGATGAAGGGCAACATGATTTTAAACAGCCATTGTGTGTTAGGCCTCTCGCCCAGTTAAGCCATTACTCTCTGCTCTACACTGATGAGGGGCAATCACCCCCAGACAGCTGTCTGCAGATGAGGTGCTGGCTTATTGAGTCATGTCTCAAGGCCTATTTAACGGGTCAAACATTGACTTATAGGATAGCTGCCTTACATCTGGTGGCATTAGAGGCTGAACGTGTTAAGAGCTCATTTCTATCCCTTTCTTCTCAGACTTCCAGAGGAGCACATATGGCCTATAAGTCTCCTCACGCCTATTAAGGCTCTTACCTCCCAGAGAGATATTACACCCCAATTCCTAGCATTTGTAATGGTCTGACTTCTGTGATACCCAAAGAATGAACCACCTGGATGGCACAATTCACCTACTGCCCCCCACTTTCCTGTGAACCAAGGGTGAGGGTTCACTTAGGGTTCACGGGCAGATTTTTTTTGCCCAAAATGAGAGCCAGTGATGATATAGCATGTCAATCACTCCATTCACATGGAGCAGCCGTTGGCACTGTATATGCCCTAACGTTTGTCTGGTAAATCGAGTTCCATAATTGTAGACGGCACATTCCTGTCTACACATAGAGAAGTTCTCCCGAAAAAAAACGAAGAATTTTAATGCTGTATAAAAGATGCAGTCACCTAGTTATATGCCTTTAATATCTGTGATGAAACAATCCATTTAGGTGACAGATGAGTGAATTTCCTTTAATCCATTTTTGGTCTGATTCAGGGGAATTGGCAATCAGATTCAGATTTGGGCTGAATAAATTTAGATTGAGTCAAAAGTGCCCCAATTGTCCTAAAAAGTCATGCATGTTAACACCAAGACAGTATAAGGGAGAGTTCGCATCACTGTTATTTTTCCATTCTTCTGATCCGTCAGAAGAACAGAAAACAAAACCCAGGATCCTGTAAAAAAAACTGATCCTGTGCATCAGTTATGCACATGTGGCATCTATTTGAGCATAACGGTGATGTGAACTCAGCCTTAGTAAGTTCAAAGTGACAGCAACATATATGGCTCTGGGCAAACAGATGGTAACAAACAGTCTAACAACACCAGACTGTCTGATTTTTTACAAAACAGTCCAAAAATTGTCCCTTTGTGGTGGCAGGCGCCTTCTACTCTGTCTTCTGACCTTTAAAATGGTGGCTGTCATTTTGAGCAATCCGTGTCAAATGAATAACAAAAGTCTTCGATTTGCTGAAATTAGAATATTTGGAGAACTTTGTAACAACTTCGATTTGAGTGGAATCCATTTGCTCCAATTTAAATAAAAGTAACTACTGAGAAAGTGTGGTTACTTCTTAATATTGAACTGGAAATCCCAGATATTTGGCCAGCAGTCTTTGGATTCTATGACCCAAACATTTCTTACCTTACAGGTTATTCTCTTACCTGTCTATCTGCAATGTGTGAACAAGGCTGTGCAGTTATCAATGGTGCCTCTGTGTGTAGCTGCTTTCATGGTTACTCTCTTGGAAAAGATGGTAAAAGCTGTTATGGTAGGTTCCTTCATTTTACTGAAAATAATGAACAATTACGAGCAAAGAATTTAAAGTGCATCTGTCAGTAGTTTTGTACCTCTGAAACTGGCTGACCTGTTACATGATGAACACGATGTCTGTGGGGAGAAGTGGCTATAGGATGCAGGAGCTCAGCAGGGAGTTGCAAAAGACATGGTCTAGAGATTCTGCTCAGCCAATCACTGACTGAGGTGGGTCACTGCGGTGGCCAGTGATTGGCTGGACACTGTATTTCCTGCTATTTCCTGTATGTCAAGGCGGGGCCAGGGAGCGGAGAGCAGCAGGGACCAGGTAAGCACTGGAACAGCAGTGGCAGGGGATGAGGTAAGTAATGCTCTTTTTTAATACTTTTGCCTCATACCTAAAGAATGTAAAACTACCAAACAACTAATTTTAATATTTACAAGCAAACAGACTTGTAACCGTCACATGACAGATAATGTCAAATCAGAAACCAAGTCAGATCTCAGCTCCATAATGTAAAGTAAAACAGGGAACATATAGGGACGGCAAAAGGTAGGCTAAGAAAAGGAAAGTGTCAAGATCCCTGTCAGATCCCATTATAGTCAAGGTTAGGCTTGAATCGGTGAATGGTGAATTCCGGCAGGCTGTTCCAGCAAAACAGCCACTGTGTAATGCAGGTGTGATCTTACCCTTAGTCATCCGTTACTTCATTCTGGAGAAAAAGTACCTTTATCAATGCAAACAAGCAGTTAAAGGGGTTGTCCCACAAAAAATATTCTGCAGTTTTCAAACCAGCACCTGGATCTGAATTCTTTTGTAATTGTATACAGTGGGGAAAAAAGTATTTAGTCTTCTACCAATTGTGCAAGTTCTCCCGCTTAAAAAGATGGGAGAGGCCTGTAATTGACATCATAGGTAGACCTCAACTACGAGAGACAAAATGAGAAAACAAATCCAGAAAATCACATTGTCTGATTTTTAAAGAATTTATTTGCAAATTATGGTGGAAAATAATTATTTGTTAACCTACAAACAAACAAGATTTCTGGCTCTCACAGACCTGTAACTTCTTCTTTAAGAGGCTCCTCTGTCCTCCACTCATTGCCTGAAGTAATGGCACCAGTTTGAACTTGTTATCAGTATAAAAGACACCTGTCCACAACCTCAAACAGTCACACTCCAAACTTCACTATGGTGAAGACCAAAGAGCTGTCGAAGGACACCAGAAACAAAATTGTAGACCTGCACCAGGCTGGGAAGACTGAATCTGCAATAGGCCAGCAGCTTGGTGTGAAGAATTCAACTGTGGAAGCAATAATTAGAAAATGGAAGACATACAAGACCACTGATAATCTCCCTCGATCAGGGGCTCCACGCAAGATATCACCCTGTGGAGTCAAAATGATCACAAGAACTGTGAGCAAAAATCCCAGAACCACACGGGTGGTTCTGGACCTAGTAAGTGACCTACAGCAAGCTGGGACCAACGTAACAAAGGCTACCGTCAGTAACACACTACGCCGTCAGGGACTCAGATCCTGCAGTGCCAGACGTGTCGCCCTGCTTAAGCCAGTACATATCCGGGCCCATCTGAAGTTTGCTAGAGAGCCTTTGGTTGTTCCAGAAGAGTATTGGGAAAATGGCATATGGTCAGATGAAACCATAGTAGAACTGTTTGGTAGAAACACAACTCGTCGTGTTTGGAGAGAGTGAATGCGGAGTTACATCAAAAGAACACCATACCTACTGTGAAGCATGGGGGTGGCAACATCATGCTTTGGGGCTGTTTCTCTGCAAAGGGACCAGGACGACTGATCCGTGTACATGAAAGAATGAATGGGGCCATGTATCGTGAGATTTTGAGTGCAAGCCTCCTTCCATCAGCAAGGGCATTGAAGATGAAACGTGGCTGGGTCTTTCAGCATGACAATGATCCCAAGCTCACCACCAGGGCAACGAAGGAGTGGCTTCGTAAGAAGCATTTCAAGGTCCTGGAGTGGCCTAGCCAGTCTCTAGATTTCAATCCCATAGAAAACCTTTGGAGGGAGTTGAAAGTCCGTGTTTCCCAGCGACAGCCCCAAAACATCACTGTTCTAGAGGTGATCTGCATGGAGGAATGGACCAACATACCAGCAACAGTGTGTGCCAACCTTGTGAAGACTTACAGAAAACGTTTGACCTCTGGAATTGCCAACAAAGGATATATAACAAAGTATTGAGATGAACTTTTATTATTGACCAAATACTTATTTTCCACCATAATTTGCAAATAAATTCTTTCAAAATCAGACAATGTGATTTTCTGGATTTGTTTTCTCATTTTGTCTCTCATATTTGAGGTCTACCTATGATGTCAATTACAGGCCTCTCTCATCTTTTTAAGTGGGAGAACTTGCACAATTGTTGGCTGACTAAATACTTTTTTTCCCCACTGTATAACTAAAAATGTAGTATAGCCACTGAGTTATTCACTGAAATCTATCTGTATAGCGCCACCTGCTGTTTGTTTTTCTTTATTTCTCTGTCCAACTCAGTGAGGTGGACACACATACTTAGTTCCATCTTTCAACTTCCTCCTGAGCTTTGATAGGGAGAGCTGTAGCATAAAGGACATGCCCCCTGAGCTGACAGCTTGATATAAATCTAGAACACCAGTCAATGGGAGGATCTCTGGATCCATGTGAGGTACAGGGCTGATTTTAGCTTTGTTAGAAAGAGATTGTCATGTACTATATGATGTCTAATTTATTTTTTTTACATTAATCATGGGATGACCCCTTTAAGTGCACCAAAGACAGGCCCACACCATTCTGTGCAACTTCTTTATTAACAGGCCCAGGAACAGGTGGCAAGGAAATGGTGACACCCAGTTATCAATGTATGCATAACTTAACTGGAGGAATAAAATAGAAACACAAATGGGGTCTTTTATCAAACTGGTGTAAAGTAGAACTGGCTTAGTTACCCATAGCAACCAGATTCCTCCTTTTATTTTTGACACCTCCTTTGGAAAATGAAAGGTGGAATCTGATTGGTTGCTGTGGGCAACTAAACCAGTTCTACTTTACACCAAATTATTGAAATTATTATTTCAAGAGCAATTCAAGTTTTCACTAAGACAGATATATCCGGAGAGCTGACGGATCCTCGTGTTCCTTGTTGTATGTTCTTATGATTTATATTAATTTACTGTTTGCTTTTATGTCAGATGTTGATGAATGTTCTCGACCTCAAGCCTCAAGTCTTTGCCAACAGCAATGTAAGAACAACATTGGAAGCTACAGATGTCTGTGTTATTATGGATATCAGATTTCTCCCAATGGCCGCTCATGCGTGCCTATAAAGCACCCCAACACAATTGCTGGTAAGACATGTGAGCTCTTCTAATATTAGACGTTTTAATGCAGCTTATTATTACTGCAAGTTATGGAATTATTGATCTTGTCAAAATGTGGGCGCTCTGTAGAACTGTCTTAGTTGCCCACAGCAACCAATCAGATTCCACCTTTTATTTTCCAAAAGAGCTGTCCAAAATGAAATGTGGACTCTGATTGGTTGGAATGGGCAACTAAGCCAGTTCTGCTTTACACCAGTTTGATAAATGACCCAGTCTATCTCCGAATGGTTGGAGGGTTTTACGTATTCTTAGAGCTTATTCTAGTAAACTGTTCCTCCATGCTACTCATCACATCCTAGTACAAGAAAATTAAATTGGAAAAATAATTTGGAAAGTGACAAGGAAAGTGGGAGTCTGCAAATAGATTGAAATTTAACACCTGTATAAAAAAATTGCTGAAAAGTTTTAATAAAAGACCAATTGCAAAAATGATTTTTAACCCAAATGAGTAGAATTCAATAATAATAAATATTATTTCCCCCAAAGGTGTTCATAGCCTTCAAGTATAAGGTTATCCTGTAGTCATACACACTTCCATCTATCACCTACTTTGTGATAACCTACCAAATGTATATTAGAAAGAATTTAGGGACACATGGAAGGACACAAGACTACAGCATCAGACTACATTGTGCTTGTGTGTAGTCTGTAGCTATGGAGACACCTTGGTCTGCTTTGGAGCTGTAGGCACAAAATAGTATATTTTTAATCAAAACTTTTTGAGAATGACACAAGACTACAGGATCAGACTACACTGTGATTGTGTGTAGTCTGTAACCATGGAGACATCTCGGTCTGCATTGAAGCTGTATACACAAAACAGGATTTTTTGATCAAGACTTTTTAAAAAGGAAACAAGACTACATGATCAGATTGTGCATAGTCTGTAACCATGGAGACACCTTGGTCTGCACAGGAGCTGTATACATAAAACACAATATTTTTTATCAAGACTTTATGAAAATGACATAAGACTACAGAATCAGATTGTTACTGTGTGTAGTCTGTAACCATGGAGGTACCTTGGTCTGCGTTGGAGCTATATATACAAAATATCATATTTTTAATCAAGGCTTTTTGAAAATGACTCAAGACTACAAGATCAGACTACACTGTGCTTGTGTGTAGTCTGTGACCATTTGAAAATGACAGAAGATTACAGTATCAGACTACACTGTTTTTGTGTGTAGTCTGTAACCATGGAGACACCTTGGTCTGCTTAGGAGCTGTATACACAAAATAGGATATTTTTAATTAAGACTTTTTGAAAATGACAAGACTATAGGATCAGACTACACTGTGATTGTGTGTAGTCTGTAACCACGGAGACACCTTGGTCTGCATAGTAGCTGCATACACAAAATAGGATATTTTTGATCAAGACTTTTTGAAAATGACTCAAGACTACAGGATCAGACTACACTGTGATTGTGTGTAGTCTGTAACCATGGAGACACCTTGGTCTGCTGTATAAACAAGTTAGAATACTTTTAATCAAGACTTTTTTAAAAGTTACTTTTTTATATATGTAATTTAGAAGCTTTAGAACAAAAAGGTAATGGTTACAAAGTTGAACAATATTGTATCTAGTTCAAGAGAGCAGTCACTGTCTTTGCTGCAATTTATTGTTCAAGATGTTGCATGTCCAGACAAACTTTCAGGTCCTGAAGAACAGTGTAAATGTGTATCTTCACATCAGACAAGAGGAGGAGGAAAACAGAATGTTCTGTAAACATCTGTATCCTGGGGGTACTGGTTCCCTGGTGGAGAGCAGATGTGCACGAGTGCTGAGAGACGTCTCCTAATGTCAGACATTAAAGACCAGGCTCTGGATAATTCTCCTCAGCTTTAGCTGATAGCAGAGCAGGAATGTGAACACATACATATGTCCAGCATCAGTCTAGTATCAGAGTCACTGTCATGTAGAGGAAGATGTTAAAAATAATATAATGTTTTGTCATTATCTCACAGCGGGACAAATGTGTTCATCCCCGAGACTGTCAATCTACATATCTAATCTCTACCCACCTATATATAAATTATAGTCAGATGTGATACAAAGCAGCAATAAGCTTGTTTTCTATTATAGAATATAGCTGTTATTTGCATCCACAGTTGTCCAGTTAAAGGGACAGCCCTTATCAGTTTCATATATCGTCTCTCACTCTGGAGAACCAGTCCTGTAATGCATTAAGCATTTGAATGGACACTGTGGAATTCTTCATTTCCCCTGCAGAGGCTCTGCAGGAAAATTGAATAATTACCACTGGAATTTCCAACAAGTTAAAGGCTATGTACACTTTCGGGGGCAATTTTTTTATGATTACATTTTACCCATTTTGGGCTTAAAAACATTTGTTCAATTGGTCTTTAAAAAAAATATTGAGCTGTTCTGTCACAATGAGTTAACTGTTTTTCTAACTGTGTGAATCATACTTTTTGCTTTCACTTTGTGCTTTTTGCTTTCACGTTGTGCCGGTTATGTAATAAACCTTATCTCTAAATTACTAAAAGGTCATAATGACTTATTTAAGGCCCTGATCTAAGGTATGGACGAATAGCTATGATATATTTTTCAATCAGCATGTGGCATCTAGACAGAAATTTCATACTTTTAGAACTCGTTCACATTTCCGTTTTTCACTGACATGTGCTGTCCGCATTTTCTACCAAGAGTACACCTACTTATTGAGTTTAATAAGTTTGTTCACATGTCAGTATTTTTTACTGACTGTAGGTCAGGGAAAAAAATCATGGAGATATGTACTACTTTGGTTCCTGATGTGGACCAAACACACCTATTGAAGTCTATGGATCCTTGAACATCACAGAGACAACATGGATGGCATCCGTGTTTGGTCAGTTTTCCACTGATCACTGGTAGAAGATGCTTTTGAAATTAATTTTCAGTGGAGCACTGTCCATGGATTACGGAAGACATGGAGGGCAAAAACACAGATCCTTCACGGACATCGTCATGGATGAAACATGGACTTATTTTTTTATGGACATCAAAGAAACATGGAAATGTGAACGAGGCCTTAGTGAATATTTTCTCAGGGATGGCCTCAGTTTAGAGCACTTTAAGTACAATCCAAAGATGCCCTCTTCGTATATTGTACCACATAATGTCCAAATTACATATTATAGAGCGCTCAAAGGTCATTGCGTAAAGTGACTAAATAAAAATACCCCATCAATATACTAGAGAATAAAGCTCAACCTCATGCCCGGCCTTTCCATGGGTTCAGACTCAAGTGTGGGATCATGGGTACATCGGTGACCAAACAATCAAAACCAGTATTATAACCCTCAGTAAGGACAGGTGACGCATCCTGTCTGACAGCACAGGTCATATGCCTATCTGGCTGTCTCCCCTGCTGCAAAAAGTCTTCCAAACTGATCTAGACAGAAATACAAATTCTGACCACAAGGGGTCAGTGCACACTAGCTTTAGATTTATATTCACATACCGTAATCAAAAGCTTAAAGGGGTTGTCTCATCTTGCCTAATGGGGGCATATCGCTAGGATATGCCCCCATTGTCTTATAGGTGCGGGTCCCACCGCTGGGACCCGCACCTATATCGAGAACGGGGCCCCGAAAGCGAACGGGGGCGCACTGCGCATGCGCAGCCGCCTCCATTCATTTTCAATGTGGCCGGCGAAGATAGCCGAGCGCTGGCTCGGCTATTTCCGTCGGCTCCATAGAAATGAATAGGAGCGGTGGCCGCGCAAGCGCGGTGCGCTCCCATTCATTTCTATGGGGAGCCGGCTTGGTGGTGGCCGGACCGGAGTCCTCCAGCCACCACCTTGCGGGGCCCCGTTCTCGATATAGGTGCGGGTCCCAACGGTGGGACCCGCACCTATAAGACAATGTGGGCATATCCTAGCGATATGCCCCCATTAGGCAAGATGAGACAACCCCTTTAACATGTAGTTACATAGTAATAAAAACTCCTAAATGTTACTCTCTACCAATAATATTGTATCAATTATGTTATAGTATTTGCAAAATACACTACTCACAAAAAGTTAGGGATACTTGGCTTTCAGGTGAAATTCATGGAAAACGTAAAAACTTCACGCTACATTGATATTATATCATAAAAAGTAGGACGTTTAGGTAGAAGCAGCAATGGTGATTTCCTCATCTTAAACAATTTATTGAAACAAAAGCCAACACGGGTGCTGGATATACCCCCACAAATATGTCAGTGTCTCAATAACTTGTCATGTGGCCTTGAGCATCAATTACAGCTTGACAAAGATGTCTCATTCTGTGCACAAGTCATCTTATTGTCTGCTGAGGCATGGCATCCCACTCTTCTTAAGGGCGGCCCTCAGGTCATTGAGGTTCTGGGGTACAGAGTTACGAGCCTCTACACGGCAATTTAGCTGATCCCATAGGTTTTCAATGGGATTCAGGTCAGGAGAAAGTGCAGGCCACTCCAGTCTCCAGCAGCCGTTCCCTAATGATGTGACCTCGATGAGCTGGCGCATTGTCCTCCATGAAGATGAAATTAGGCCTGTGTTGTTCATGCTTGGACTTGTCACTGTACCATTCACAAAGTGTAAGGCAGTTCTGTATGGAGTAGACATACCTGCCCACACTGTAACACCACCACCTCCAAAGGCTTGTCTGGTGATACCAGTGGTTGATGCATAGCGGTCCCTTGCCGTCTCCAACATTGCCTACTGGTCCCTCATCCAGCGTAGATGCTCCCATACAAGACGATGACGCCTGTGCCACAGACCACGCTGATGTAAACGGTTTTGAATGGTTTGAAGTGACAACTTGGGTGCCTCTCACCTCCCTTAAATGTGCCTGGAATTGTGTGGCATTCATCACCCGGTTCTGCAGGGCATTGTTCACAATGAAGCGGTCATCAGTGTGGGATGTGGCCAAAGGACGTCCACTTCTATGCCTTTGTGACTCTTCCAGTCTCTCTGTATCTCTGTTGCAACCTGCTGATGACACTCTGTGACACTCTAAGCTCAGTGGCCACTTCCGTCTGAGAACATCCTGCTCGCAATGGCGAGGTACTGTTGATCAATTGTTAGGTGTCGCCTTGTTCTCATGATGTCAAAATGTGAGCAGCATGATGAGCAGGACTGTTTAAATACCAATTCTAATTGAACCAGGAAATTTATTGGGAGATTTGTGAATAAAACAGTTGTTGTGCATTTTACCATTAAGTTCCTTGTTAGAGAACAGCAAGTTTTGCAAAAAGTACAGAAATACTGAACAGTTGGACATGTGCATCCAAAAGTTTACACCTGTAAAGGTTAGAGTGCTTTTTAGGTTCATCCTGAAATTTCACCACAAGCCAAATATCCCTTACTTTTTGTGAGTAGAATATATATATATATATATATATATATATATATATATATATATAAGATTTTTTTAATGTTTCTTTTTTAAAAATGGGCCGAAAAATTTTCACTTTTTGGCGGCAAATGCCTGTAGGTGTGTGTATACACACACACACAGCGCCTGGGGTCATGTGATCCTCCTTCTTTATCTCTCCAGTCTTCAGATGTGAAAAATGGCTGACACCATTTTGAGAAATTTACCCTAGTAAAATTGACAAAAATTTGGATTTAGTCCTAATTTTTGGAAAAGTCGTATTGAATTTGATTAGTTCAGAACTGATTCGCTCATCTCTAATATTAGCTAATTTGAATCCAATTGTGTATTCAGTGTTCACTGCCAAAAGTCGGGCAGTTGTGTGGGTTGCCATTAATAATGAATTAAAATGATTCTGCTGCAGCTTATATGGCCACACCGTGCATCTCGGCGCCATGTTGCTGTTCCCATCTGCCCATTTGGGTCACCCGTCTGACCATGCTGGTCCTGCAAGATATAACATAATCGCCTTCCTCAGTGATCAGATCTTGCTTCTTTTTCCTTTTCATTCCAGCTTCTGCCCCATGCGGAGAATACGGCTGTGAGTTAAGTTGTAACGATGGCGGCTGTGAACACATCTCCAGGGTTTGTCCTATTGGATTCAAAATGACAGAGACGGCTAATGGAGTGACCTGCGCAGGTAACCCAGCGTCCCTCTCTATACATGGTGTATGAAGCTTGTGGGCACCTGTTTTATCGTTCAACCATGTTTCATCCAGACATTGACGAATGTGCAGCGTCTTCCTGTAAAGGGACATGTCTTAATACTGAAGGCGGGTACATGTGTGACTGTGGTCCTGGGCTAAAGCTGGCTGCTGATAAGAGCACTTGTATAGGTAAGAAATTATGTGAAAGTGACAATATAAGTAACGGCCATCACATGGCTAATTTTTGCAACCAATTAAAGTTTTCAAGGCAAATCACATGACCACTTTTTTAAAGGCTATGTAAACCATCTGGGACATTTTATTATGATTGCATTTTACTCAGTTTGGGCTAAAAATAATTTTTTTGATTGGTCTTTATTAAAAATATTCAGCTGTTCTGTCACAAAGGGTTAACTGTTTGTCTAGCTGTGTGCATCCTACTTTCACCTTCACTTTGTGCCATCTAATAAGCCTTATCTCTAAATTACTAAAAGGTCATGAACACTTATTTAAGCCAGATTCTTATCAGCAAGATGAGAATTGAGATAAGGAGCCCGTCAGGTGAGCGGCCTGATGGAAACAGCAAAAATACAGATCCTACTACTAGAGAATCTCAAGGCTGTACAGAGAAAAGGGCTCAAATATTTTAATAAGGAAATGATAAATGATTTTTTAGCTCAACATGAGTACAATGCAATGATAAAAAAATTGCCCCTAAAGGTGTCCATAGGCTTTAAGGACCAGTGAATAGCAGCCTATTTTTGGACGTTTTCAGGGCCAAATGGACCCCTTTGAAATCAATGCGACCATTTTTAATGGCTATTTATACAGCCGTGCCCCCTTCTAGCGACTGTTAAAGTGTAACTGCCATGTCATTTCTTTTCTTTTTTTTTTTGCTAGGAACAGTGACAGGGAACATTTTTGTAATATACTTTATTTAGGGAAAACGTTTATTTTTAGTAGAAAACTGGGGCTGAGATGTCCCTTAGCAGCGCTCTTTCAAATGAGCGTTGTCAAGGGACATCCATCTTCTATCAGTATAGGATAGACAGGCTGTGCGGGAGCAGTGGGCCTCTGCTCCCTCACAGCCTGGTGGAGAAAAGAACCTTATGTGTTCATAAAGTATACATACATTCCCCCTTTTTATAAAATATGAATTTTTACACTTTTATCGTATATGCTTAATGACCAGCGTGGCCAGCGCTGTCAGTGATTTTTCCCCCCGCCGGGAGGGATGCCTGTAGTGAAGCTGCTATACTGTATATAGGGACATAACTGTCCCATAACTGTCCGTAATTAATTAATTAAAACAAAAAAAACCACTTTGAATGAATAACACATTTTTTAGACATGTAGAACTCATTAGAGAATATGAAAAACATTATTATCCCACTAGACACCAAGGTCAGTATTATAAATTCCACTAGACACCAGAGATAGTATTAAAAATTCCACTAGACACCAGGGATAGCATTAAAAATTCCACTAGATACCAGGGATAGTATTATAAATTCCACTAGACACCAGGGACAGTATTATAAATTCCACTAGACACCAGGGATAGTATTATAAATTCCAGTAGACAAGGACAATATTATAAATTCCACTAGACACCATGGATAGTATTAAAAATTCCACTAGACACCATGGATAGCATTAAAAATTCCACTAGACACCAGGGATAGTATTATAAATTCCACTAGACACCAGGGATAGTATTATAAATTCCACTAGACACCAGGGATAGTATTATAAATTCCACTAGACACCAGGGACAGTATTATAAATTCCACTAGACACCAGGGATAGTATTATAAATTCCAGTAGACAAGGACAATATTATAAATTCCACTAGACACCATGGATAGTATTAAAAATTCCACTAGACACCATGGATAGCATTAAAAATTCCACTAGACACCAGGGATAGTATTATAAATTCCACTAGACACCAGGGATAGTATTATAAATTCCACTAGACACCAGGGATCGTATTATAAATTCCACTAGACACCAGGGATAGTATTATAAATTCCACTAGACACCAGGGATAGTATTATAAATTCCACTAGACACCAGGGATAGTATTATAAATTCCACTAGACACCAGGGATCGTATTATAAATTCCACTAGACACCAGGGATCGTATTATAAATTCCACTAGACACCAGAGATAGTATTATAAATTCCACTAGACACCAGGGATAGTATTAAAAATTCCACTAGACACCAGGGATAGTATTATAAATTCCACTAGACACCAGAGACAGTATTATAAATTCCACTAGACACCAGGGACAGTATTATAAATTCCACTAGACACCAGGGATAGTATTATAAATTCCAGTAGACAACAAGGACAATATTATAAATTCCACTAGACACCATGGATAGTATTAAAAATTCCACTGGACACCATGGATAGCATTAAAAATTCCACTAGACACCAGGGATAGTATTATAAATTCCACTAGACACCAGGGATAGTATTATAAATTCCACTAGACACCAGGGATAGTATTATAAATTCCACTAGACACCAGGGATAGTATTATAAATTCCACTAGACACCAGGGATAGTATTATAAATTCCACTAGACACCAGGGATAGTATTATAAATTCCACTAGACAACAAGGACAGAATTATAAATTCCACTATACACTTGGGACAGAATTATAAATTCCACTAGACACCTAGGACAGTATTATTAATTCCACTAAACACCAGGGATGGTGTTTAGACCTGTGTTTGTAATGTGCTGTAATAACACTGAATCATGTATGTACTCCTAGCAGTCGCCTGATAGTCAGCTATTCTTTCATGCTTCCAGATATTGATGAGTGTTCGGTTCATAGATCTATTTGTCAGCACAGATGTAAAAATGTTCACGGGAGCTACAGGTGCCAGTGTGGAGCTGGGTTCACCCTACTGAGCAATGGACACACCTGTGCAGGTAATCACATACTGTAGATTATATATATATATCCTTGTACTGACATTATGCAACATTCCTCGATATTTCAGTGTTTCCCTATAACTAATTCAGGTGATTTTCTTCATATTAACATATTAAAGCAAATATCAGACACTGAACAATAACTGTAAAATAATGGCAAATCGGCCATTTTGACCCTTTTTTCCGTTATGCCATTCGCCTTATTGGAAAAATATTTTATATTTGAATAGTACGGGTTTTTTTGAACAAGGTGATGCCCATGATGTTCATATTTTTTGTCATTTATGTGTTTATGTTTTTATTCTACAGAAAGGGGGGTGATTTAAACTTTTATAGTTTTAAAATGTTTCATATATTTTTTAACAGTTTATTTTTTTACGTTTTTACGGTTTTGTAGCTCGTGTTTGAGTTTTGTTTTTTTTTTGGTTAATGCTGTACCACTATGTGGAATTGCTCATTTCTTATGTTGACTTGCCACTTGCTGGCCAAAATAAGAATTGAAGCTTCAATACCCTTGGTCTCTTCAGAGAGCTCCAGCGTATTGAAATCAATTACCAGCATCTTCATTGGCCGAGGAGGATGCCGGTAAGAAGCCCGGAAGCGTGAGCCATGGTGCTTGTTTGCCTATCGCTCCAGTGCCATACATGTACAGTGCTGGTAGCAAAAGGATTAAAGAGTACCTGTCTCCTCTCCTGACATGTCTGCATTAATAACTACTTGCATTCCCCATGTAATAACAATTCTAGACCATCTATTCTTATCACTCTCTGTTGTGCCATTCCTCTGTTATTTCTACTAGAAGTTAAAGGGGTTGTCTCACTTCAGCAAATGCCATTAATTGTGTAGTGGAAGTTAATACAATGCACTTACTAATGTATTGTTATTGTCCATATTGTCTCCTTTGCTGCTTGTATTCATTTTTTCATCACATTATACACTGCTCGTATCCAGGGGTTATGACCATCCTGTAATCCATCAGTGGTTGTCGTGCTTGCTCACTCTCAGAAAAGGTACTAGCATATTTGCACTACCACAGTAGTACAACCACCACTGATGGGCTGTATGGTTGTTGTCACCAAGGAAATGAGCAGTGTATAATGTGATGGAAAAATGAATCAGGCTAGCAAAGGAAGCAATATGGACAATCACTATACATTAGTAAGTGAAATTCTATAGGTTTAATTATGCTCTGCCATTTGTCCCTCACTGGATTCTTTCTATGATGGACACCTGTAACACCCGGCAGATAATGGGTCTGTTGGGTTTCCATGATTTCGATGTTAATAATAACACAGAATGCTGACCAGTTTTTTCCCGTCAAATATTATTGAATTTCCAACAGAAATGTGAACAGAGCCTTTCTGATACACAAAGGCCTTGACAGGTGTTTTCTGTGCTGGGCTAGATAGGGACTGTGCCGCTGGAGGAGGCACTTATGGGGCCATTTATCAAACTGGTGTAAGGTAGAACTGGCTTAGTCGCCCATAGCAACCAATCAGATTCCACCTTTCATTTTGGACAGCTCCTTTGGAAAATGAAACGTGGAATCTGATTGGTTGCTATGGGCAACTAAGCCAGTTCCATTTTACACCAGTTTGATAAACGACCCCATTAATTTATGGCGAGGTGCAGACCTCGTCATAAATTAAAAGCGTCCCCCACCTGTCCCTGATCCAGACTGTAATCTATGGCAGCTCAGATCTACCGTAGATTTCAGTCATTAGTTACGCCAGGTTTTGCTTCTAGCAATCAATGAGGGTCGGTCATCAATATTTAAGTCCCAGGCAAACCCTTTAATTTGATACCAAGCTCTAAGCTCATAATAAACGGGATGCAACAAGTCACAATGTATTACATTTGTCCTTGGCGCTGAAAGGGTTAAATGGGTTTTGTCCCATGAAAAATATTCTACATTTTCTTTTTTTTTTTTATTCAAGAAAGTAACAAAATATAAATTAAAAAACTATTATTTTCAATACACAATTACAATCTTATTTCCTTTCCTTTCTCTTTTTCCCACAAAAACCTACCCTCTTTCCCCCTACCCTTTTCTTATCCCTCCCTTTGTGATGCATCTCTATTCCCTCCGTATCCAGATGGAGGGAAGAAAGGGATGAGGCGACACAAGGATAGAAGACATTATACCCATCATCATTCTCCTAAAATTTCCAACATGACCAAACCTTAGTCCATTTTACCCCTAGTCCATTTTTCAAACCTGGGTCTGAATAATTTTGTATTTACATATAATTTAAGATTTAGCATAGCCACTGAGCTATTTAATAAAATGTATCTGTATAGCGCCACCTGCTATTTGCCCTTGTTCCAATTCTCTGTCCAGTTCATTGCGGTGGACGCATATGCTCAGTTCCATCCTTCAACGGCCCCCAGCTGCAGCAGAAATAACACGACCCCTGAGAAAGTGCACACCCCCTGAGGTGCCAGCTTGAAATAAATCGAGCAGAGCAACTGGAGCAATGAATGGGGAGATCTCTGGACCCATGTGAGATACAGGGCTGGTTCTAGCTTTGTTACAAAGAGATTGTCATGTACTATATGATATTTTCATTTTTTACATCACTCAAAGGATAATTCCTTTAAGACAATCCCTTTGTAAAAGGAAGATGCCCCCAGTCATCAGCTGATTACAATAGATCTAAAAACTGTATTACATATAGGCTACTTTCACATCTGCGCTTTTCTTTCTGATTTTGAGAATGTATTCTGTTCCGTTTTTTTGAGGACCGTACGCGGAGCCATTAATTTAAATGGGTTTGCAAAAAAAAACGGAAGTTACTCCGTGTGCATTCTGTTTCCATATGTCCGTATTTCTGTTCTTCAAAAAAATAGAACCTGTCCTATTATTGCCCGCATTACAGACAAGGATAGGACTGTTATGTTAGGGGCCAGCTGTTCCGTTCTGCAAAATACGGAATGCACACAGACGTCATCCGTATTTTTTGCGGATCCGTTTTTTGCAGAGCGCAAAATATATAAGTTTGTGTGACCCATTGACTTATGGTTGTTTTAGTTAGGATCTTTCTTGTTCATTTTGGATATAATACAACGGGATCCATTCTGAACGGATGCAGACGGTTGTATTATTGACCGGATACATTTTTGCTGATCCCCTGATGGATCCAGCAAAAACGCAAACGTGAAAGTAGCCTTACCTGGCGCCTAGTCAAATGATAAAACAAAAAAGTAGCAAAGGAGCAGTGAGTATTACCCCTTCTTCTATAATGTACATATGCCCTCCTAGGACAAGGGTTTAGACTAGTGATGGCTAACCTCCGGCACTTCAGCTGTGGTGAAACTACGACTCCCAGCATGCTCCATTCATTTCTATGAAGTTCCAAAACAGTCAAGCAAGGGGGGCATTTTGGGAGTTGTAGTTTTAGGTCGTAGGTTAGCCATCATGGGTTTAGACAGTTCCTCCAGTTCCTACAAGAACATAGACCCTCTGTTCTGGGTTTTGTATTCATGTGCTCATTAAGATAACACTGTTGTAATCTTTTGGTTCCTTTCAAGACATCAATGAATGTCGCCGACCAGGAACTTCCCATCTTTGTCAACACTTCTGCCACAACACACAAGGAAGTTTCTTCTGTTCCTGCCGAAGCGGCTTCGCTCTTGGTGCGGACAAAATGTCTTGTGTCGGTAAGTCATTTGTGGGAAACGAGTTTGCATGTTTAGGGCTCTACTGGGTCATAATTATTTATGCTGACAATGGTTGACTTATTGCAATATTGTGTTTGTGAATTATACCGTCTGCAGTGCAACTTCCCTTCATAATGACACTTTACGTAAATATGTAAGCTGCCAAAAACCATAGGGAGATTCGTTTAGAAACTTTTTAGGACTTGATTTGTCGCTTCTAGATCTGAAAACCCTCCCTCCAGTTTTGAAGGAGATCCATCACAGGGAAATTCAATGTTACAATGGGGGTCATTTACTAACATCCCTATGTGATTTATTAGCATAAAAAAGTCGCAAGACTCCTTTTTATGACTTTGTTTTATATGCCCATGCAACAATATTTTGTCGTATGGGCCTTTTTACCCTGTCCTCATCATGGGGACCGGGTTTGGGACATCAGAAGTAAAAGTTGGCAAAAAAACACTACTCTCCCAGTTTTTTATTCCAAGCGCATGGGCTACAGGAGGATGCACCTACGTAATTTGTGGCGAGTCGTGCGTCTCAGCATAAACTAGGTGCATGTCAGGAGAGGTGACAGCTCCTCTTTAACAGGGTATATGAGTACTGTATGTTTGTCTCCTAGATGTGAATGAATGCCTGCAGGATACCACCCTTTGCTCCTCTGGCAGCTGCATTAATACTCTCGGGTCTTATGTCTGCTCCTGTCCTGCTGGGTTTCTGTCTCTCAATGGTGGTTGTACAGGTAACACCTTCTATTAGAACAGTCTACCTTGACCAACTGTGTCTGTGAACTGTGAAATATGGTAATATTTTGTCTCTCTATATGCTTCAGCAATTGAAGTTCAGACGATTGGCTTTCTACAGGCAGTGCACCACTTACCACAGATTAAGCCAACATACCCATCACCAGTAAGCCTTGGCACACCTGTAATCACCACCCCCCAGACTACCATAGCCACCATTTATCTAGCAGAGACGTCCACCACAATGTCTACCTCAAAACCACAAGCTGCAACAGAAAATCTGGATCCTTTGCCGCCACCTCAACATCTTAAAACGGGTCATTCGCCGTTAGCTCAAAAATCCTCAGGGATCTCTGATATGCCAATGCAAGAACATATAGTATTCCCGACTGGAGCTCCAACTACCCTACAGACAAATCTACACTGCTGGCACAACAAAGAATTACGACAGACAGGAAGCTCATGGACAGAGGAAAAATGTATAGATTGCACTTGCCAGGTAGGGGCCATAGTTTGAAGATTTTTGTCTTCTAGTGCACTTCATAGAATTATGTTCTCAATAAATGTATGTTGCAGGAAGGTACCGTATCCTGTGAAAGAAGAATATGTAGCCCAAACTGCTCACATCCAGTCCTGCACCCAGACAGCTGCTGTCCTACATGTGATGGTGAGAAGACCTAGAGCTCTTTAAAGTCAGATCTTTCCGACGTGATCAGTAATTTATCCATGTTAAAAGTTTTGTATAAATTTGAAATTTGAAAAACCTTCTAAGACTTGGACTGTTGACCATCATACATGGAATTTTTGTGATCTGTTACAGCGTGCTTCTTTGAAGGCTCCTCAAGAGCAGATGGAGAACTGTTCCCCAACTCCTCTGATAACTGTACAATATGTATCTGTTTGGTAAGTTATTGAGAATAAAAGCTCCAGACAAAAACTGTTACATGTTTATTCCCGGACGTCCTACGACACCACAACTTTCGTAACTGTGCTGCCTATGGACTACAGAAAATGGAAAATTTCAGGTAAATAAATGTTCATTTTCCTGGACTTCCTACGGCAGCACAGTCACAAACGTTGTGCTGCCTAGAAACTACAGGAAATGAAAATTTCAGGTAAATAAATTTTTGTTCCCTTCTTGATATTTTCCTGCTTTTACTTACCTAACTTCTAATCTCCCTATCCATTTTACACTCTACAATTAACTTCATAGAATTTTAATTGAAGGGAACCTATCATTAGACTACCTGCAGGTTTAGTTTCAGTACCATCTCTATACTGACGACACCCAGGGTCGAACAAGCTTTGACAATATGTACATCTTTGGGAGCATGTCTTTTTTTATTATTATTGCATTGTTCTCATTTTGAGCTAAAAAATGTTTTGTTTCAATTGGTTTTTATTAAAAATGTGAGCCCTTTTCTATGTACATGGCTGAGTTTCTCTAGTAGGAGGATTACTGTTGAGCGAACTTGTGGTTTCAATATTGGCGTACAAGGTTCAGGTTATCTAAGAATTCCGTTATTGATTCCGCTACCACGGACCATAAGTTATGGTCCGTGGTAGCGGAATCCATATCGGAATTCTAAGTTAACCTGAACCTTTTACATCGAACTTGAAACCACAAATTCACTCAACACTATGCAGGATCTGAATTTTTTTCTGTGCTCTATCAGCCAGCTCACCTGACGGCTCCTTATATTTGATCTCTGACCTCCTAAACACTCATTATAGCTCAGTTCTCTTCTTACTGATAAGAATGTGGCTTAAATGTTTATGACCTTTTTAATAATTTAGAGATAAGGTTTATTAGATGACCAGCACAAAGTGAAAGTGAAAGTACAATTCACACAGCTAGACAGTTAACGCTTTGTGACCGAGTGGCTCAACATTTTTAATAAGGACCAATTGAAACAAGTATTTTTACCCTAAAATGAGAAAAAAATCAGTAAAAAAAATTGCCCCCAAAAGTGTACATAGCCTTTAAAGTCCTATATATATAGAGAGTGGGCCCTCAGAATCATTTCCTCTGGTGAGCCCAAGAGACTGCAGTCCAACGCTGATGACACCCAACTACATACCTCTTCCTGTGACATCATCCCTGCAGTACATCAAGACACCAGTAATTGTCTGCTATCTCTAATGTCAGGTCCTCTCTCTATCTGAAACTGAATCTTTAACCCCTTCACGCCCAGCGCCGTACATGTACGGCGCTGGGGCGATGCGGGCAAATGGCGCCCGCTCGCGGGTGCGGCGGGCGTCATGGCCGGCAAGTCTCTGCTGTTTCTAACAGCAGAGATTTGCCGCTACCTACTGTGTCGGCGGCGTCTTCCGGGGTGACTAGATGCCGTGATCACACGTGATCACGGCATCTAGTTGCGTCTAAACCCGGAAGCGTTCGCTTCCGGGTGGTGTACAGACACCCCGTGTGGCCAATCGGGGTGTCTGTACACCATATGAAAACTGTAATCCTCGCTGGTGAGGATTACAGTTTTCAAAGTGCAATTCTTATTCTGGCCACTAGATGGCAGGCCAGGATAAGAAATGAGCAACTCATGGATTTCTGAGTCTATAAAATCCATAATTGCTCATAAAGAAAAAAAAAAGCCACAATATATAAGCCCATATTGGAGCTTTCTAATAGTAATAAAAAAAATTAAAAAAAAAATGTTAAAAAATATATAAAAAATAAAAAAGATGTAAAAGTTCAAATCACCCCCCTTTCCGTATAAGTAAAAAATAAATACCTAAATAACAATAAATATAGACATCATGGGTATCACCGTGACCGAAAACGCCCGTACTTTTAAAATATATAAAAAAAATTCCAATACGGCAAATTGTGTGGCGGAAAAAAGCGTCGGGGGTGAAGGGGTTAAAAAACTGAACTACTAGTGTTTTATTATTTACTAACCTACCTAAACCTGATGTTTCCATCTCAGCGTGGCACTACCATAAGACCTAGGCAGCACACACACTGTCTTGAGATTTTTTTTTAAGCAGATCTTTCCTTAACCCCCTTTATTCAGTCATTCGCCTGCTCATGCCACCTAAAACATCTCTAGAATTCATCCTTTTCCTTAACCCCTTTCAACATCTGAGGTACATGTTTGGTGGATGTTGGGTCTTTAAAAGATCGGGACCATTGCGATCTGGGACACTTTAGAAAATGACAGGCGGAATCTGATCAGAAGGAACCAGTTTTCCTTCATAACAGTTTCGATATCTTCCCCTAGATGTTTTCTGGTTAATGGAAATATGTCACCAAATTTTTTTTTTCTGCCAGTCAAAACTAGATAGTAACTAGATAGTTTCTAATTAGTTTTTATTTTCTGATTGCAGATTTTTTTATTCTATTTCCTGAAAATGATTATGAGAGCAGCATTTAGAAATAAGCATTAAAGGCAATTCCTTTTTTTTTATTATTGCATTATACTAATTTTGAACTAAAAATCATTTTTTAATAGGTCTTTATTAAAAATGATGAGCTGTTTCCCCTGCCCAGATTTGAGTTTATCTACTAGCAGGATCTGTATTTTCTCCCTTATCTGTCAGGCAGGGATCTGACAGCTCCTTATATTTGATCTCTGACCTTATGAAAACTGATAAGAATGTGGTTTAAATAAGTGTTTATGACCATTCAGTAATTTACAGATAATAATTATTAGATGACCAGCACAAAGTGAAAGTGTCATTCACACAGCTAGAAAAACAATGAACCCTTTGTAAAATGCAATCATAAAAAAAATTGTTCCCTAAGGTGTACATAGCCTTTAAGAAAATTGCTTTACAGCAGCCACGTGGTCTATAGACACAGTGGTCTGGAGGAGACCTCATTGACTTCTATGGGAGAGTCTTCTAGGCATGCTCTGTGACCTGTGCAGAGGTCATTGTGCAAGGAAAGAATCGATAAGCTTTAACAGTCGCCTATTGTGAATGGTAGATACTTCTTATCTATACACAAAGGTGATGTCATTACAGGCAGGATTAAGCAGATGAGCAGGTAACTGCAATAAAGTGATCTGTACAGACCAAGAAGTGGCGCCTATTATTAGGCTTAGTGGCCAGTACGAAAACTGTAGGATTTTATAGTTTTTGTTTAAATATAGATATTGACATAGAAAATTAAAAATAACATCACCAAATATTCTTAAAAAAATATTTTAAACATAAAAATTTTCTCTCTATAATGACTGTTGTGGTTATTATTGCAGGCTGGAAATATCACCTGTATTCCTCCCGTGTGTCCACCTGTTTCATGCGCTGAACCTTCCCTGTCAGATTGCTGCTTGCAGTGCCCAGGTTTGTACCAGGTTGTATATAAGAGTATAACTGGGAAGGTAAAAATCTGTACAGTCAGGGTTCATTTGCATACAAAAGAAACTATGACCTGGGGGAACTAAATAGAAGCAGGCTGAACTTTACATGGGTTTTTGACCCATTTCATAGACTGTCCATAATTTTCAGAAACAGTCCCCGCAAATTTGGGTTGTCCTGGGCCAAAAATGAGTGGAGCTTGTGTAAGCCCCACCCATATACATGTGGTGCCCATGTGTTTGAGTTGTTCCCATGGTGGGGCTTACATGTCCCTTACATGTCCCAAATTTACTGACTGCTGATATTGCAGCTGAGCCTCATACACTTGAAAAGGGATTAGCTGCAATACCAGTTACAGCTCATGGAATACAAAGCAGACCCGTATCTCTGAAGTCGACAAGTCCTTTACAGAGGTTGTTGGAAGAAAACAACGTATACCCTGTCCATAGGATAGGGGTTCTGATCACTGTTTGAATGGAGCGGCAGCCATGCAGGTGCAATACCACAGACCTGGGGGTATCTGCAATTGTTTTATGTAATGTTATTTGTATTTTATATTGTAATGTAATGTACAGTACATCAACAATGATAAGGTATGGTTGGTATTAGGAATGGAACTTACCATTCCATTCCTTCCCTCTTGGTGGGCTGGTCCAACTTCCTGCCAGAAGGGGGAGCCCTGGAGAGTTCCAGAGAGAGCTAGCTAGACTAGTGAGGAACCATTAATATCTGCTCCTGCTCTAAGGGTCTTGAAGGCCACAGAATCAGCTCAACTATGAGGAACACTGCTCCAGATAGACTGAAGGCCAAAGACCATGGATATTCTTTGCAGCTACAGTCAGCGGGGTGACCAGCAACTATAGCTTCACCGATCCTGCTGCAGGTGAGGGACAACACATTAAGACACTCATCACCATAGCACAGTTCAGGCAAACTCAAAAGCCACAGATGCCAGTTTATAGCTGTAGTAAAGGGAAATCGGGAGAGGGAGACTGAGTACCCTAGAGTACTATTGTCTGCCATCTTGCCTGCCACCATACCTCATCAGCTGGGGATAAAGACATTGCACTTGGTACAGACGACAGTTGTACTGTAATTGATCCTTTGCACTTAGTAAAGAAAAAACGTTGTTGTTCTTCTACATCTACCTGATGCTTTCACACAACCTTTTCACTGCACCAAACGCCAGAGGGCAACAGCCTGAGGGAGTACACCGTGACACAACATCTCATCAGGGCCACTAACACTCCCATTCTTTGCACGGCTCCCCAGTGGCTTGCTGCACATGCCATTCCACTCTATGGAGCTGGCAGACCTAGCCTAGTACAACTGACAGCCAAGTAGAGCTGAATGGATGCATGCACATGCCCGGAAGTCATTCCTCACGGAGCAGGCAGTTATCCACTCTCCTATGGATAGGGGATAAGTTGTCATGGGACAACCTCTTTAAATATAAGACAATCTGAACAGTGTTAGAGTCCTTCTATCTTAAACAGTGACTGCTGTCTTACATACTGTTCTTTGTAGATGAGTGTGAATTCCAAGGAAACTTTTATCCGCATGGTGCCAAGTTTAGCCGGGATGAGAATGGATGCACCTCCTGTGTGTGCCAGGTCTGTACAAATACTACTCTTTTCTTCCCTATTTTCATGTTCTTTATGGAAAATATGGCCTCATGTCTTTTATTACATCTATTTTCCTTTAGAATGGAGCAGTAGAGTGCTCCTTTGTCCCGTGTCCCAGCTTAGAATGCCCGAGAGAGGATTGGGTGCTAGAGGCTGGAGAGTGCTGCTTCAAATGCCAGGAGCCGCCACAACACACAGGTATGGGGCACTCAGGAGAGAGAAGCCACAGAAGGAGGACCCCAAGATATTTTGTTAGCAGTAGATATTTGTGGCTCAAAATATGCCCTCAGGATAGGCCATCACTATCCGATTGGTGGATGGTCCGAAACCCCATGCCCCACCGATCAACTGTTCTGCATTAGCTTTGGCACTGGAAGTCATTGCCAGGACTACTCAGCTCTGTTCCTTGTGCAGTCGACGGAGCTGGTTAATGCAGTGGTGCACCGTTCACTTCAATGACGGCAGCACTGTAGTAACCAGCTCTGTCCACTGTGCAACAAAGATGTGTAGTCCGATGCTGAAGCTGCTGCAGAACAGCTGATCGTCAGGGGTGTGGAGTGTCAAACCCCTGCTAATCTGATAGAGATGCCCTATCCTGAGGAAAATTCATCTCTTGTAAAAGAGTGCATAGCTGCTTTAAAGTCTATACTGCACTTAGGACCCTTTGTACTGTACCGGGGACAGGAATGCTTATTGTGTAACTCCACCTAGGATGCCCATTTGATGATAATGGAATTGAGATTCCTATCGGGCAGATCTGGTCACCTGGAGATCCCTGTTCCATCTGCATTTGCCAGGTAAGTTGAAACACTGTCTTGTGGGCAGCACAGTGCTTTAATAATCAGCATGGTTGCCCTTTAGTGCTTTGACTCTTGAAGGAAACATCTACATGGAGTTTATACAATACATTTGGAAAGTCTTCAGACTTTTGTTGCAGTCTTGAGCTGAAATAAATTTTAAAAAATCCTGTTTAGAAATCTTTGCTAGTTTATTGAAAAAGAAAAACTAAAATCTTGCATTAACATAAGTGTTCAGACCCTTTACTGAAGACTTAGTTGAAGCACCTTTGGCAGTGATTACAGCCTCCAGTCTTCTTGAGGATGATGCCACAAGGTTTTCACACCTGGATCTGGAGATTTTCTGCCTTTCCTCTTCTCTAGATCCTCTCAAGCTCTGTCAGGCTTGATGGGGACTGTCTAGATGTTCAATTGGGTTCAAGTCAGGGCTCTGGCGGGGCCACTCAAGGACATTCACAGTTGTCCCTAAGCAGTGGCATACATAGAGAAGGGCCCCATAGCAAGAATCAAACTAGGTCCCCCCCCCCCTTCCCCACAGGACAGAAGGGTTTCTGCCTAAACCATTTTCAATGACTCTTGGGACATTTTTCCACTGCCTCATTTGCTAAAAGTTGTCCCTTTAGAGTGCTGATCAAGTTTTCACCTCCAGTAGAAGAGGAGATAATCTCAACTAAGTCTGGGCCCCCTTTTGCCCTGGGCCCCATAGCAGTCGCATGGTCTGCCGCAATGGTAGTTACGTCCCTGTCCCTAAGCCACTCTTGTGTTGTCTTGGCTGTGTGCTTAGAGTCATTGTCTTGTTGATAGGTAAACCTTCGGTCCAGTCTGAGGTCCAGAGCACTCTGGATCAGGTTTTCATGAAGAATATCTCCTTACTTTGCTCCATTAAGATTTGTCTGAACTCTGACCAGTCTCCCTGCCCTTGCATCTGAAAAATACCCTTACAGTATGATGCTGTCATCACCATACTTCACTGTAATGTTAATACTTGGCAGGTGATGAGCAGTGCCTCGTTTCCTCCAGAATGACGTTTAGAATTGAGGCCAAAAAGTTCAGTATTGGTTTCATCAGACCAGAGAATCATGTTTTTCACAGTCTGAGATGGTTAGGTAGTTTTTTTTGCAAACTTTCATCTGTCTTTTACTGAGGAGAGGCTTCTTTCTGGCCAATCTGCCATAAAGCCCAGATTGGTGAAGTGCTGCAGTGATGGTTGACCTTCACTTGACCTTCAACTTGATCTGCACACCGGACCTTTGGAGCTCAGCCCGAGTGACCATTGGGTTTTCAGTCACCTCTCTTACCAAGGCCTTATTCCTCAAATACTTAGTTTGGTGGGGTGGCCAGTTCTAGGAAGAGTCCTGCTTGTTCCAAATGTCTTACATTTAAGAATTATGGAGGCCATTGTCATCTTGAGAACTAAATGTTTTTGTACCTCCACACAATCCCGCCCCTAGCTCTACAGTCAGTAATTTCCTCCTCATGGCTTGGTTTTTGCCCTGATATGCATTATCAGCTGTGAGAACTTATATAGACGGGGCTGTGTCTTTCCAACTCATACCCAATCAACTGAATTTACCACAAGTGGACTCCAAACAAGGTGTAGAAACATCTCAAAAATTATCACGAGAAATGGGAGGCCCCCAGAGCTAAATTTCAAGTGTCATAACATAGGCTCTAAATACTTAGTGTATGTTCATGCAAAATGTAAGTTTTTTGTTTCTAATCAATTCACAAAAATTTCTTAAATTCTGTTTTCACTTTCTCATTATGGGGTATTGAGTGGCAGAAAACTTGATTTTGTTATGTAGCAATAAAAAAAATGTGAAAAAAGTGAAAGGGTCTGAAGACTTTCTGATTGCACAGTATGTTCGCTCTGTGTTTGCCTGGATTTCCGCCCAGTTCTCCTATTTCCACACTCTAAAACCGTGCTGACACCTTGATTGGCTGCCTTCCTATAAAATTGGTCCCATTTTGTGTTTGAGTTAGGGAAATTAGGTTGTGCTGTCAATCTCAGTAAAGCTCTACAAAATATGTTGGTGCTATACAAGCAACAGATATAAATGAATGAATCTGATAGTGGTATGTTACGGTATTACTGAGGTTTCATTTCCCATTTATTGTTTTTATGCACTGATCTTGGAGACGAATAGTGGCATGGATATTACCGGGGCTAATGTTCACCACATACAGTCATTTCTGTTGTGCTTGGATCTAGGCAGACGGCTCCATTGTGTGCAAGAAAACAGATTGTGTGGAAACGTGTCCTCACCCTATCATGGTACCAGGACAGTGCTGCCCTGACTGTTCAGCAGGTAACATACGTAATTTCTTGTTCTCCAGTACAGCACCTACAAAGTAATGGCACTCTGCTGCCCAGAAACAATGCAGCTGTATGAGGATGAGCGATAGCAGTAGTCATCGTTAGTTCTTATACTGTGGAGGTGATCGCTGCATGCAACGCTTCACCCCCACTGAACAAAAAAATTTCTTTAAAGGTTGTTCTTATGGAAGGAAGACCTATAGGAATAACGAGAGCTTCCCTTCATACACGAATCCCTGCCTTACGTGTATTTGTTTGGTAAGAAACCTTGGGTTAGTAATAATACATTGTTAGAGTAGATGAATGTACTGGATCGCATAATCCTAGGATGGTATGAAAATAACCGGTACGTTATCTTTATAGGTGGGTACTGTTGCTTGCTCGCCCATTGAATGTGCGCCCACCTGCACTTACCCTTTCCATGATGAGGGAGAATGCTGCCCTGTTTGTCGAGGTAAGAACTATCTTCTACCTTCTGTCTATTATCCGCTTTGGGTCCATGCCATTAACCTGTTTGTGCCCCTGCAGATTGCACATACGATGGAAGGAAAGTTCTAAACAGGCAGACTTTTTCACTGGAAAGTGAGCCTTGTACCAAGTGCACCTGTCAGGTGAGTCATTGTTTTATTAGATATTCATCAAACTTGAAGTCAAGTTGCATATAAGATAGCTGTCAGCGGAACATCCAGTCCCCTCATACACCTTCCATCTAAGACTGGCCAAGCCAGCATGTGTTCTCAGTAGGAAATGGAGGAATAAACCACTGTCAGACTCCTCTGGCAGCAGCTTATCTCTCTGAAAACAAAAGAAACTACTCAAACTGCTCAATCCTTAAAAGGGTTCTCTCATCTCATATATTGGTGGCATATGCCAGATAGGTGTGCGACCTGCTCCTATCTCCAGAACGGGCTCCCCAAAAATCAATGCGAGTACACCACTCATGTATGGCAGGCACTACATTCACGTCTATGGAAATTCCAAAAATAGCCAAGCCAGCTATATTTTTGGACCTTCCATAGAAGTAAATTAAGAGCGCACCACGTATGCATGGCCACCTCTCTATTTGCCTATATTAGAATACTGAAAATAGCCTAGCCAGCATTCCCATAGAAGTGAATGGAGGGTGGCCACGCTTGCACAGTGCACTCTCACCATGTGGGAACCACACCTATCTGACATTGGAGGCATATCCTAGCAATATGCCACCAATGTATTAGATGAGAAAACCCTTTTAAGTCCCTCAACATCTGGTAGCGGGGGAGACTCAGAAAGACCATTCAAATATACAAGTTCCAGGTCTTCAGGTGGAAAGCATGTAATCCAATTCAGCTCAGATTCGGAGTTAGTCTGGGCTCCTCAGGATGAACAACAAAATCAAAAGGTGGATCCAGCAAGTAAAATCCAAAAATGCTTTTTTACTCAGTAATGAGTACTGAGTAATAAAGCATTTTTGGATTTTACTCGCTGGATCCACCTTTTGGTTTGGTTGGAGACTCAGAAGGCCACCATACAAATTAGCTAGTTGCCTAATCCCATGGAAATTGGAATGTTCAGCTAACATATATCTAATATATATGGCCAGCCTAAGGTGCTGTGCCAATCCATCCAACTTCAATAGAATAAGTGGGTATGCCAGTAAATGCAACATCATAAATAAAGGCTGGTATGTCAACAAATCCTATATACATAAAATAAGTCAGTATGCCTACAGTAATTGGCTATACCAATCCTTTTAACATAGTTAATATTATTGGGTATATTATTACATCAAACAGCGATCGGAATCACAATTGGGTCACACATTAAAAAAATATGTAGGGATACAGTAATTTTCCTAAAACATTTTTCTTTTTTTTTCATGAGGACGGTGAGGTACAATGTGAGGCCATCTCCTGTTCCATCTCCTGTTCCCATCCGTATACTTTTCCTGGCGAATGTTGCCCAACTTGTGAAGGTATGGACTGATAAGTGCCACTTTTATAGTTCTGTCCATGACAGATTTGCTGTACTGTCTGTCGTAGGCGGTTTATATGTACTATACTACTCTATGTACATTACCTTTATGCTGGAAAAATAGGCACTAGTGAAATTATAATTTCTCTCTATCAGAATGTGCTTTTGAAGAACATGTTCTGGAGAATGGAGGATCCTACATGCTCAAGGTTGATCCATGTGTTGTATGTCATTGTTTTGTAAGTATTCAGCATTTTCCATCAAAGTTCTTGAACGTTTCAATACTCATAGGTTGCACCAAACCATTTAGTCTTAGTCTTAGAGAAATTACATCCTGCGTAGTCATGAATGGGATATAGTGATGGTTAAACTGCATTTCTTCACTAGGCTGGAAATGTTCACTGTGAAGAAAGGGAAGATTCTTGCACACCGTGTGACCAGAAGTCTCAGGATTGTCTGAATGGTATGTTGACTTTGACAAGAATTTTATGTAAGTTTCTAGATAGTCTGTGATATAATGTATTTTTCTTTCCTAGAAGTCCCAGGCTCTTTCCACGTTAAGCAGTTGCAATTCTCCCAGGAAGATACAATAGTACGAAAAGACAATGTTCCAGTGAAGCTACTGAGTGTGACAGACCCACCCCTACCTAGCCGACTATCCTTAAGCTTAAAACTGACATCAAGGAGGAACTATGTGACCGCATCCACCGCCACGGCTCTTTCCAGTATTGTTTCTCAAACAGAGGTCCCAAGTCAACACTCTTTTTATCATAAAAAACAGAATGAACATGACAAACCTCCTCAAAACCTCAAATCAGTGTCTCCTCTACAATCTGAACTAAAATCAGATGTTGTACCAGATATAAAGGTTGTACCAATATCTCATGGTGGCCTCATGAAAACTAATTATGTGTCTGTTTCTACCTCAGCTGTATTTTCTACTCAGCCTGTTGCCTTCTCAGGTACCACCAGAAGACCATTGCTTTCAGCAAGTCACTTTACCTCAAAGATCTTTGATCCGTTTGTCACCACCTTAGCCCCTAAAGGCCTGTCTCAAGGATCTTCTGAGCCATCTTTTTTACCATCATCTTCCACTAGTTCCTTTCAACAATCAGTACAGGTTTCCAAACTTCCTCCCACGCTTACAACATACTATGGAGCTTCTGTCAGAGAAGAAAAGTTTCGTGAATCTTCACATAATCTTGGTAGGTCATCATCTTTGACGGGTATGGCTTTAGTTACTTCAAAACCTCCAAGTGGCATTGTCTTTCCATCAACTCATTCTGGTCATCTTCAACATTGGACATATAGCACAAGGCTTTCACTTCCAGATTTGGAAGACACCAAGATGACATTTTACGAGACTGAACAACCTAGAGGTAAAATACATTGCAGAATTTCACATCTGATGATGATTAATAGTATAATTATCCTACAGAAAAAAAGTGCTATGTGGAACAAGTAGTACCAATAAAATTTTAATCTTCAATTACAAAATCCATAATATTAGAAAAAAAAAACTGCAGGAGTCAGAAAATGAAATCCAGCAAAACTGGACAGGGACTCCTTATCCCCCCTCCACACCCCCAAGCCATTAATAACCAGTGATAAGTAAATGGAATATCCACAAAGAATGAGTAGAAGAAAATTATATTTCATAATATGCAAAAGCACAGACACCAACAGTTTAAATTTTCTGCACAATAATAAAGTGCAAAGTGCAGAGATGGCTGCTGAATACATGGTACATGCAGCAGATATACCGCAAATAGAAAAGTGCACAATGCAAATAAACCCAGTATGCTACTGTCAGAAAATAATAAAGTGCCAAGTACAAACAGATAACTGTGTGCAGTACCTCAGTACCGGGGTATCTGCAATTGTTTGGAATTGTACTATATTGTAAAGTAAAATAATGATATTCTATACAATGTAGGTAATACTCAGTATGTCTGACCATGGGGTAGGCACAGACAGGGTTTATTATCCTGGCCCAGCCCTCTTAGGAAGCTTAGGGTGTGGGCTAGCTCCACCCCTAGTTATAGAGAGTTCTAGGGAGTCTGAGGGAGAGCTTGAAGTGTAGGGAGCAGGCCTCCAATTTCTGGGACTAACAGATCTCTGTGGGATCCCCTGCTTCTGCTACAGCAAGAGAGGAAGAAAGATAATACTGTAGAATCTGCATGACAAGGAATAGTCAGTCAACATGGTAACTTACATGTGAAGGGGTAACAGGTTAAGACACTCTAAACACCGGAAAAAAATATCTGGCCAGTAATATCATTGAACCTGCATGTCGCCGTACAAATTGATGGCAATTGCCAGCCAGAGATTTTACTTAGAGAGACTTTATCAAACAATAGTGTAACCAGAAGGTCATTTCTTCCAACATTGCCTAATTCACACACAGACATCTGGGGAGGATTTGCACTGTGTACAGACTGTTGTTGGATGTACTATAACTCCCATTTTACATTCAAGTAAAGAAGGACATTTGTTCAGTTAAAGTAGACCTGGTTTACTGACTCCTACTACACCATATGCTGGCCATTGCACTACTACACCTTCTACCAGGCTCCCATGCGACCACCGATGGCACCCCAAATTACCATCAGGCAAGAGCCCCAACTACTGGAAGTGCCCCAAGGGGAAAAAAGGGTGCACCCTCCATTCACTGCACTGGCCCTAGTGAGCAACAGTCTGAGGGAGACCAATGTGACACAACCTGTAGTCAGGGCCACTACCACTCCGATCCTCTGCCATCTGGCCTGTTAAGAGCTCGTTGCATGTGCATAGAAGTGGCAGGAGGGGTCCAGCGTCTACCCTGACGCACATTTCAGCTCCAAAGCCTTCATCTGGGGGTGGTGACACAAATAGAACCCTCTAAATTTATTATGCCCTGTTCTCAATCAGTAATAAAAAGTACAGAAAAGTATAATTAATAAAGAAGCTCAACATTAATTGGCATATCGGCAGTGAGTTTCCTTCTAACAGGACACGGATCTGACACTCAGTGACATCACACATGAGTCACATGGTGAAGTACACATGCACAGCGTCACAATAGACCACAGGATCAGGTCCGAGAGCATGACCTCTCATGCATGCGCAAACAGGAGAGTCATAAATCATAAAGTGAAGCACCAATCCACTAGAGGGCAGCACAACCATAAAACATAGACTTACATCAATAATAATTAGCAGCTTCATGCAATGGCCATGATTAAGAGAAAACTACCGTGGACAACACAAAATTAAATAGACAAAATTTTATAGAGAATATAAAATCTAATGTCCAAATAATAAAATATATGAATATAGGTTGAAAAATAAAAATTGAATAAAACATAAATAATAATTATGATAAAAAAATAAATGATGGGAAAGATAAAGTAAAGATAAAATAGAAAATATACTGAAAAATATAAATGTGAAGACTAATACACGAAAAATAAAGGTACAAAATGTGAATTTTTTAACAAATGTGAAAAAATTGCTGAAAAAATGTAAAAATAAAAGGAAACCTTGGATGAATGTGACAAAAGAAATGAAAAGTGAAAAATACAACAGTGACAAAATAAATAAGTTTAAAAAAAGAAAAATTCCAAATAGAAAAAATATGAAAAATTCAAGTGAAATGAGTATTAAAAAATATAAAAAACTATTAAATGCGCATGGTATATGCGCTGCTTCCACCGTGTATTCAACAGCCATCTGCATTTTGCACTTTATTTTTGTTCACAGTGTTTAAATGTGGGTATATACACTTTTGCATGTTATGAATTATTATTTTTTGTATTTGTTATCTGTTGATTTTTTTTATAGTGTTTGGGGGAGGGGTCTCTGTCTTGTTTTGCTGGATTTTTCATTTACTGAATCCTGCACTTTTTATAATGTTTTCAATATTATGGATTTTGTGATTCGATATAGATTATGGGGGTAATTTATTATCCTGCTAGTTGAGTCACAATCAGCGACTTTTTCCCGCTCACGCCAGGTCTAAAAAAGTGGCCGTGGGCATGGAAGGGGGCGGACTGGAAGGCTCTTCTCATACGTCATTTTCTATGCCCGTTTTAGGTGTATAAAATAGTCTAAATGTAACCCAACTAGAACTGGCTTACATTTACACTGGCGCTGGATGCGCCAAAGTTAAGTAGAGGTCTGAGTGCCTCCTCATAAATTCGGCGGATCCACCGTCAGCTATAGGGGTTAATAAGACCTGCATATAAAACACCAGTCTTAATAAATGACCTCCTATAATTTTATTGGTATTACTAGTTCCACGTAGCACTTTAAAAAAGATAAAGGATAGGTATCCGTTTTGGTGTAGTGGTATTACATGGCTTTTTTTACCTATAGATACAATTGGTAATTTGGATGTTTAGGGTTCTTTTGGTCAGTTTTTTTGTAATGATTAATGGTATAATATTGATGCCTTATATCCTTATTGAGGCAAGTATTGAATAAGAATATATTAAAAAATATGCAAGTGGATTGAAACCCTTTTAAGATCCTCCACATATATACTCACTGACCGCCCCTAACCAACCGCTATTAGGGTACAGCCACACAGTTAGGTTTTATGATGCAGTTTTAAAAGCCAAAGGAGTGGATCATAGAAGGAGAGAAATTACAAAGGACAGATACGACTTCTCTTTTTTGAATTCACTCTCATACTTACCCCCAGCCGTTTTGGGTCCAGGACAGCACAGATTTGTCCGAACTGTCTCTGAAAATCCATCCGTACCCTTAGAAGGAACCTCATTTTGAAAAATTTGGGAAAAATATGTTCCATTTACTTTACAGGTTTTGACCTTCTGTTCTTCCTTTTACTTAGGTGTATTATAACAATTCCTACTGCTTGTGTGCGTGTTCATGGAATGATAACTATGGAAATTCTGAAGACTGTGTGTAAATCATGTTTTTTCTTTCCTTTCCTCAGACTGCTTTCTAAATGACCGAATATTTGCCAATGGCTCTGTCTACATTGCTGACTTGGACTACTGCCTGCATTGTGAATGTCTGGTAAAACTCAGCCTACAAAGAAGCTTAATAATGAACCATAATTGCAGAGAGATAACTTAATGGGTTGTCCCAGTGTAATACTATTGTCCCTTGTATCTAGTGGGTTAATAATGCTATTTATGGTGCTCAGTGTATCAGAGGGATACCTTGAAGCTCCAGGGCCCCAACGCAAAGCCAGTATCAGGGAGCCCCCCACATAGCATGTGTTTGGGGTCATTGTATGTCATAGCGTGGCCTTTAGGCCCAGATGCAATAGCCACCACATCTCCCCCTATAGGTACGCCCTACTTAGTGGTGCTTAAACATACACATTAATCTGTCTCAAGACTAGGGATCAAAGATCACGTGTGCTTCTGTCTTGCTTGACTAAATGTTAATTTTACTTACAAACTGTAGCTGTTATCTAGGCAAGACGTTCAGCAACAGGGAAATGTTGCATTACTCTGCTCTGGCTTAAAGCCTGGCTCCATTCTGGTATTAAACTAAAGTGTTCTGGGTGGAAATTCTCTGATTGGGTTGTCCACTTTGTACAATCCTTTTTGTGAAGTTTGTCACCCAATGATCATGGACCATATCACTGTTGATATCCCTAATGATCAGCTCCAATCTGGACCTGACAACAAGCCTGTTGTATTCCCCTATAGCACCACCACAGGAGATAAGAAGAAATACACAGTTTACATCTAAAACCATGAGCTGTATGTCTTATAGGAAACCATCTTTGTATCTACTCTCTGCCTCCTCTTAACTTTGAATTCATTAATATTGTATTTGACGTGAGTTCCAAAGCAGACAGCTTTACTTTACTGATCCATTCATGAAATGTGCTGAGCAAAGTGAAGCATTTGAAGAGGAATTCGGTCCAAAGTTTAGGGAAAAGTTTAGGAAAAATTTTGCGTTTCAGTTTTTCCTAAAAAGGCAGGTGCATGTTACAAAGTGAAAGTAAGAAGCCCCGGAACATGAGATTCCCCATAATGCCATGCAGCCAGCCAATCCAGAGATAGTCAGCCCCTGTGATATCAGAGCCCTATAAAACCCTCATCTTGTGCAGTGTCCGCCATTGTCCTGTGATCTGAGCATAGGGAGAGACGTGGCAAGTTCTTATGCAATAGGGACAGTGTTGCTGAAAATAATTAATTGAAGAATATTGGAGAGGGAGAGTAGAGGGAGACTGCAGGGAGAGTGCAGGGAGACTTATTCTGGATCAGTTTTATTTATTTATTCCTACATTTACTTATTCCTACATTAGCTGTAAATGTATTATTCCAGTGCCAGAGTGCCAACCAATACCATCCAGTCTGCACCTCTTAGAGGGGCCAGGTCTTAATGATGACCATCCTCATCTTTTGCTGGCTTTACTTCTTCCAAATCATCCTGCAAAGTCTCCATGTCCTAGAAAAGTCAGCAAGATGCAGAGAGAGGAGGAGCTGGATATTCCTGATTACATATTCTCGTCGATATTAGATGATGTGGAAGAGGAGGAAAAGCAGATGGCAGAAGAAGGGCTCCCACCTGTAGGGCTGGAGAGAGCTGGGGTTGGAGAAGTGGGTATACAAGAGCCGATTAATATTCTGAATGGCAATAATATGTATATTGCCTCCCCATCTAAATAGCCAAACCCTATACCAGCAACAGCCCCTGTTTAAAGGTGCCATGCGGCCATTAACAATGAGGGACTATACAGTGCGGTCTTCATTATTAAATGAAAGGCAGCTGTGGGATAATTGGCCGTGCAGTTCTTCACCGCAGCATGGTCGCCACCCGACCGCAGAACGGCCACTCCATGTCTGTGCCCAGCTGCAAGGTGCACAAGTAGGTCAGCTAGTTTCATAGATACAAATCTACTGACAGATGCACTTTAATATTCCACCTATGGGTGCATATAATGGTATAATGGTCATATTGCATTATCCATGACTAACTTTAAGATGCAGTTTTCTTGCTCCTTTTCAGAAGGAGGAAATCTATTGCAATGCACCAACATATTTGTCCAGCGGACTGTGCTGTCAGGGCTGTGAGGACATCCCAATGGATTCCTGCTCTAAAGAAACAAACCAGGTAATGGCCTTCATTTAGGTTATGATGAGAGGATTGGAGCTTTCATCTATAACCAAATAAAGTATTCAAATATACTGTATGAGCCTCAGTGGAATATAGTTTTGGTGAATCCGACATTGTCATCTTCTGTAAAGATTAGACTGAGTTCTCTTAGCATACAAGGAAATGATCAGTCAGTGACCATACACATTGTGCAACTAAACCATAAAAAAAGTTGTAAGTATGTCTTATAAATTAATTCAAAGAACTTTACCTTTGGACAAGGACATAGCTATAGGATTCAGATGTAGTAGTCACACTCAGGCTTTGGTACCTGAAGGAACCTAAAAACCCTATCTGCCACATATGAAGATGTCAGTATTATACATTGGACATGGTAGATGAGAAATTCAAGTTACACTTCTACTACTTAGTTCACTACTTGTATTCACATAGCCAAAGTCATCACTGTAATTAAGAGTGGTCACCTAAACAGACGCCAGGCAAACATTAACATGAAGCACCAAAATAAGGAGGCAGCCACCACCAGTCAAAACTTCTTACTGGTGGGACTATGGTTTCAAAATTAACCAAAAGACTCACCTGGCTGTTTTTCAGCGGATTGGGTCACTTTTTATGTGAGTTGGTATGGGCTTCCAATAAGCTAAAAGAATAGTAGATGCTTGTGAGCAGCGTCTGACTGATGTTCCTTGGGCCCACCAGAGGAAACGATTCTGAGGGCCCCCCTCTGTGTATACAGGACCTTAAGAACCCTTTTTTATTAGGTGTCTATTATTGTCAGAGCATTGGCCCACTGGAGGATTCTCAGGTACTCTGGTGGGTCAGTCCAACCCTGCTTATGACACACTTAGAGGAGAGGATGGGGTACGTTTAGCCCTCCTAGCACATGAGCCCCATAGTATACCCGTGATCTATACTTCTGATCAATAGATTGCATTGGCTACGTTATATGTTTTTGACTAGCATTATGCATGTCCATCATATTGTTCTTCTTCAGCTTCAGACAGAACGCGGGGAAGGATTTGAGTTCTGTAAATGTCAAGGAGTAGCCCTTCAATGCCACTCATGTTCCTCCAAACGTGGATGTGGCAGGGAAGCCACCTCACAAAGTTCAGAGTCAGGTAAGTGCACACATTATTAGCAAAATTGTAATCCCGTTTTGAAGGTCATAACAAAATATGTAGGGTAATGAATGCTTGGAGGTAATGTGAATCACACAAATCACAAATTCAATTTGTACGCTATTCGTACGCATTTGCGTATAGATTAAAATATGCGTATGATTAGCGTACGAATTTTAAAATGCGTACGCAAATACGCAAAAATGGGACTCGAGCATGCTCGCTCATCTCTAAATGTGATCAAAGAGTAAAACATTTCAGTTGGGTGTAGGCATTCTTCATAGGATTAATAACATCCTAACATCAATTAAAAGCTTTTTAAAGGTCTATGAAAGTCTTTGAGTCATTGAGTACCCAACAGGAACGCTCACAAAGGTACAACATTTATTGTGGTGCCCCACTGCATTCTCTATTCCGATATGGCTTTCCGTTATAACGATGTTAATAACGGAAACCATGAGAAGGAAATCAAAATGGAAGCCTTCAAGAGGCATTCCGTTGTGATCTGTCATAATAGAAGTCTATGGGCCTGCATAACGGATCCATCTGGTTCCCATTATGTTGGACTGAAAACGAAGTTCTCTCAACAGAACTTTGTTTTCCGTCCAGCATAACGAAAACCAGACGTATCCATTATGCTTGGCCATAAACTTCTATTTTGATGGATCAAAATGGAATGCCTCTTAAAGGCTTCCGTTTTAATTTCCGTCTTATGGTTTCCTTTATTTTCTGTTATAACGATGTTATAACGGAAAGCCATATAGGAATAGAGAACGCAGATTTGAACAAGCCCCTACTAGTATGACTGAAATATTTGGTGATCTCATGGTTGAAATAGTTGACCATTTTAACTTTGCTTTCAGATCAAAACCCAACAAACCTGAGGAACTGGGTACCATTAGTTATTTTTAACAAGCCTAAGATTGTGGATAAGAATTTGAGGCCTTGAGAACTTGATGTTTATAAGATCCAGGATTAAATATACCAGAACTGTTATTAACTTCTGATGTTCTTGAAGGTTCTCCATCATCCCAAAGGTGAGATCATCTGAAAAATTACTAAGCCGACCTGACGTTAGGATCCACAGTTTCCAACCCAAAGTTTATTAGATGTTTAGGTGGTTACTAGCAGCCATGTGAATTACCTATAACAAATGTTTTGGAGGCTCTATCCTACCTTTCCTCTTCCTTCATTATTATGAAGACGTCATGTATATATTAGATGTCTTACTTGATGGATATGTTTCTTTTTTTTCTAGTTTTGTTTAATATCTACTATTTAGCTACAAATTTCTATTTTTTTTCTGTTTTTGAACAGTTCTCAGAAGTACAAAACATGGTTGACAGTACATACGACTTGTCCCAATAACACAGCTGACATCTGCATAAGTACCACTGGAAAGCTGTTTATAATTTTGTTCATGACTGATACTTGATGTAAGAAGTTACTGGTGTGTCCTGGGTGAAGAAGATATACAAGGTAGTACTACTGGATGATGAGGAAACAAAGCCAAAAGGATTTCCATTGTTTGAAAATGGTTTCAGAGAGCACTCTTGATTAGTGCTTCCAGACAAGGCCGGAGGGCAAAAGAGGCAACTGCCCAGGAATCCCCATCTCTCAATTTTCTTTAGCCACATCCCAGACTAGTCAAGTGGTTTAGCAGTCATTTCCTGTTTGTCAAAAGGGAGCAGGGAGTACAGCGGAGACTTGGAAGTATCAGAATGGGAGTGGTAGGGTTATGTCAGAAAATTATGATTTTTATTTTTTTATTTTACAACATTCTGGGCCTTTTTAATCCATTTTAATCAGCCAGACAACCGTTTTAATATGTGCAGAAGAGATTATGTGGTTAAAATATCACCACACATTGATATGTACAGAGAAAAGAAAGGAGATAGAGAACGATCAGTTAGGTAAGTATATTGGAAAGTACTTACCATTTAAAGATGACCTGTCAGATGGATCAGCCCTAGTAAACTTAGCATACCTATATGTTCCAAACCCATTGAGCCATTCTAGATGGAAAAAAGCTTTTTTTGTATGCAAATTAGGTTTTTAGCGTACTGAGGGGAATCCTCTAGCCCATTGGTGCACCTCAGCTTCTCAGCTGTCCAGCATTTGTCATGCGCTTTGACCAAGAGGGCCAGGTATCATCATTGTCCCCTACCTGTGCATGTGCTGTAGATTTTGTTATTGGAGCATGTTATTGGTAGATCTACTTCAGGTTTCCCTGCTGTCAAAATGATCACTATGCATGCACTGACCATAGAGTCTGTGGCATGTTCACAGGAATACAGAGGTAAGCATGCGGACAATGATGATGCTTGTCCCTTTCAGTCAAGGGGAGGGTATGTGAACACATTGGTGAGAGGAGAAGTTGAGGAGCACCGAGGGGCTAGGGCACACCCCTTAGTGCTCTAAGGCGGTAATTTGCATACAGGATAAAACTCTTTTTTCTCTGATTTTGAGCTTCGATCCCCACAGATCAAATCCTTTGATATGTTGCTATGACATGTCAATAGTTTTTTGAAAGTTTTTTTTTTAAGTTTGGTGACCCTTAACCACACAATATATGACATCTGAGAGGCATCCCCACCAATTTTTCTATAGAGAAGCTCCCAAGGACCTTGATCTGTCCTTGCTTCCAAAGGAAAAAAGGACAACCTTCATGGTCACTGTGTTTCTGATCTGTTTTCATCTCACCAAAAGACATAAGGATCAATTTTGTTCACCATATTTATATAAATGTGGCCAGTATTTTCTGTATCTTCAACCACATGTGTCTTGTAGTCAGCTCTCCATGTTCTACCACTCTTCAGTAGATGCACTGACTTGACATGCGGAGCCACCTATAGTAAACATAGAGCAGTCCTAGTTAGGTTAGAAAGTATATCTGCTGTATGGAAAAATATGGATTACAAGTTATACAAGTTATATGTGATGTGTATTAAGTGTTTGTAAAATAAAATTCATATTTGATAAAATAATAAAGCAAAACAATTACTCGTGTTAAAAATAAATGGAAAAGAATAAATTTGAATGTTGGAAACATTTTAGTTTTGCATTTAGTGGACAGACTTGATAAAGGTTTCCTATAGTTTGATGTAAACACCTCAGGATATGTCCCCAATGTCTGATAGGTGCAGGTCCCACCTCTCGGAACCTCATCCTATGCTTAGAACGGAGCTCTCAAAATCCCGGAGTGAATGGAGTGGTGGCCACAGTTGAGAGGTGCCACTTAGCTACTTTCGGCGCTCCCGTAGGAATGAATGGAGGGACTTTGCATGCGTTGTTCTTAGTATAGGTGTGGGTCCCAGAGGTGGGACTGGCAACTATGAGACACTGGGGGCATATCTTAGTGATATGCCCCAATGTCTGAGATGGGAATAACCCATTAAAGGGGTTGTGCCATGACTTTTGTAAAAAATGAAAATGAGATATCAGAAAGTACATGACAATACTTTTCTAACAAAGGTGCCAGTTTACAAGTGCCAACTGGAACCATTGGTTATACAAGTGGTAAAATCAATTAAATGGCTAAATAAACACCATAGCCCTTAATTACAAAATGCTTTGTCCCTCGCTTGATTATTCATCCACCCCTTGCCTCCTTGCCAGCTGTAAACTAGAAAACTCAACACTTACACATCATGGATTTTATGAGCCATGGCTATAGCCTTACGAACACAAATGTGTCCCAGATGTTCTGTGCATTGGGGACCGCAATTTGTGGTTGCTGTAGATGGATCCAGACCTATTCAACTGGGTCCCGTGCCTCCATTCCGCACCATTCCTTCTGGATTGCGGACCCATTCAAGTGAATGAGTCCGCATCCTTGATACAGTGTGCACACGGCTGGTGCACGTATATTGTGGACCAGCTGTTTGCGGGCCGCAATATGGGCACATGGCCGGGCAACAGTCGTGTGCATGAGGCCTAACTCTCATAACAATTTACCATCTATGCGCTTTTTGGAAGTGTTCCTTCAAATCTGGCATCATTCCTATATAAACCCACTGATTTGAATCTTCTGATTGTTGGCAGTGTCAGGTACTAGAGACCAGTGCCCAAGGATACAAATATTTTGGGACAAAATTATAACTTTTACAACCACATATCTTACTACCTATGTCCAATATGATCCCCTATGGGCTATGTAATTGATAGGGCTACATTTCTATTTAACCTCTCCATACTTTTCAGGCTATGTGACAGATGCTTTGGGATGTGTGGTACCATGAACAGAAACTTCAGCAAGATCCCCCTGGAATGGAATGGAACTGGAATGGGGGCCGCACTACAGGGGGAGCTGCAGGAAGGGGTGGGTGCTGCCATGCCCTTACTTAAAGGCATTGTGCAGAGGTTTTATATTGAGGACCTATCCTCGGGACAGTTCATCAATATCTGATGTTTTTTTTTTTCTTAATAAGCCCCTACGCTGGTGGTGGATCCACAGAAGTTAGAGGTAACCTTTGCGCCGCAATCTGTGCCAGAAATACACCTATATGACCCCCATTGTGTCCACATGTAATGAAACTATATATTGAAGGACTGTCCATACTGTTTGCTTACCTCCTTGGCATCTGAATTTCTTAACTTTATCGTTGCCCATTCGTCGGGCTGTTGCTGTTTTTATTTTTTTTATATAAAATTGTGAAATGTTCAATAAAAACTGTTCAAAATGAATGTAACCAGAAGAAGAACAATAAAACAACATGAGCTTTAAAAGTAACTGTACCCCAATCCTGTGAGTGAGATCTGGAGCTTGGAGAACAGGTGAACTGACGAGCCACGAGACAAGTCTTCACATTCATCTATGAAGCAATTTGGGGAAAATTTTGTCTTAGATCAATTAACGGTTCAGCAAGAGCACATACTTTCTGTAGTAACCAGCAGTAGTAAAAAGGGCCAACTGTAAAAAGAAAAACAGGAAAATAGTGCAGAATCAAGAGGAATATAAGGACTTCCATAAAGCGACATGACGGAGCTGGCAATGACTTCTCGAAGCAAATACTTTCCAGAAAAGCTTCTCAGTTCCAAATATACATAAAAGAAAGTCTCACCACTCGAAAAATTCTGTAATAAATCTCAATAAAAAGTCATTTACAGACCAGTCCCAGCTGAAGGTCTCAAGACAATGATCTTCAATTCGGATCTTCTGTATATTATACACACAGTCTGATCTCTTGTCATTGGATATATTACTTGGCATCTAATTAATTTTGAAGCACCCCGATTATATGGATTGATCAGACTACACATATTGTGATACCACAAAGAACTCAAGATTTATTCAATAAAAAAAAAACAGGTGCGTCACGTATCACACTGACCCGACCCAGAGTTCTGCCCAGATGGCTTCTTACAGATGTTTTTAGAGCGGTGAGACTTTCTTTAATGTATATTTAGTAAAATAAATGAATGTTACCTGTGTCTTTGTTTTGAAGGAGGCCAGGCTATCGCCTCCTCTCTCCATTGCTTAATACATTGTCACAAAGACCATCAAAAGGTCTATACCTCTGATCCAGCTATATGACATTTCCAGGCTTTTTCTTCTGGGTCTATTTTTTTATTCTCTCCAGCACTTCTGGACAAATGAACATTTGGAAAACAATGCCCACATAAGGTGGACATACAGTATGATTAATAGGAATTAACTATTTTGTGAGGTATGACTATTTGTCTTAAAGCATACTTGAATTTTCAAAAAATGTTTGCACAATAGCTGTGCGTCTTTGTACAATCCTAACTGTGAAGAAGCAGTTATGTTTGGGCTTCCCTAATGTTTGTTTCAGCCATATTATTCAGCTGCATAGCTAGATGCATTTCACTAAGAAGAAAAGGGTTTCTACCTTCTGTCCACATGCAGCGAGCCGGACCGCAGGGGAACACGTGAGCGTCAGGGATATGTCACAGTGTGGTGTTGCCGATGGTTACTCATGGTTTGTTGACTCCCTGGACCGGCGTGCAGTTGCATGGAGGGGGGACACGACTTCCCTCGGGGCACACTCTGTACGCAGGACTCCGCTGGATGGTGAGGTGAGGTGCCCTTGATGGTAATTTTTACAGTGTCAGTCGGCAGGGTCCTGGTTTGTCGTGACGCCAGTGTCTTTAGGTAGACACACTCGTAAGAGTAGTAATGAGGAGGCAGTTTGAGATGAACAATAAACTTTTACTTTTGCCTTGAGGTCAGATGTTATAAATCACAATTGCTTCAGTAGGCAGTAGATAATACAGATTGGTGTTGTAAGAATTCCTTCCAAGGCTGTTACTTTAAGTTGCTATAGCTTTAAATCCTGTTATTCTTAATTCTCCACTTAGTCAATACCTTAATAAACTAGTCTTGGCTCTGGATAAAATCGTACATCAATACTTCAGGGTATGTTGGCCCTGCACGGCAGGAATTAATACGTCTGCACCGTGTCACTTTAAATATAATAACCTGACTGCCCATTGGGGTTTCCAGTAGGTAATAAGTTCACAACTGTAGCTAGAAGTTGCTGAATCAGTGTCCGGGTGCTGTGGAGCTACTCCCAGTTACTATATGTTGCTGACAAAGTCCATTAAGCTGATGAGCTCAGCGTTTACCTTTGACAGGCTTGGTATCCAGGTAAAGCCAGTTGCTAGTGGCCTAGAAAGTGGTAAGTTGCCATCATGGTAGCTGTGACATGGCCAGTGTCCAGCAGGAATGGCGGCCTTTAGGGTGACTTTCTCCTCCTGCCCATTTCTTAGGTTGCTTCTGTCTTCCTCGCATTCTCCTCTAACTCCTCACACTCTAACTTTTCTTCTAACTCTCTCCTATACCATAGAGGGGGTATCTTTATACACGTTACTTAACAGCCCCATCTAGTGGTGGAAAAATGGAATTACTACCTAGGAGGTTCTTACAACACATAAGATATTTGAATACAGATTGCAATGCCATGGCTATACAAAATACAATTTGTAGTGTCCCTTTCACACATAACATGTGGGACACTGCATACCCCACTTCTTTAAACTAAGCCGGCCTCGGCTTATCCTTGACACGTAGTGGTGTCTCCTGAAAAAGAGCAGAAAAAGTGCACCGCATACATATTCACTTAAATACATTCTCCCATATATATTAGTATTATGAAATAGAGTATAAAATTTACATTATAGTAGCATAAATATTCAGCATTATATACTTTCTTCACATTCTGGAGACTCATGATGCAAAAGGTGACAAGGGGGCATCTTACTTCTTTGCGTGATGGTGACAAAACTGGGCGTAGATTGATATGGGGATAAATCACAGTCCATGTCAAAGTTTAAAGTCTCTCAGAGGCAAAGGTGAACTGGCTTCATGGTTACAGAACAGTCTCAGAAAATGTCCTTCTGGGTACATTGCTTGAACATTGCATGAAACATGGTTATTGTCCCTTTAAAGGGATTTTGTCACCTAAAATTTTCTTTATTGATTAAAAAGAGATAATAAAACATGTTCTTTTTCTCTAATCTGTTTGTATTTTCTGATTGTAGTTTTTGAAATTTCATTACTAGAACATTTTTACGGGGGCTGCCATCTTGGCTGAGCTGTTCTAAACAGCATTTAGTGATATGCTTTACAGCAAGCCCCATGGACCATAGGCAGCAATAGACAGCTCCAGTCCTATTGAGAATGCATTGAGAGGCTTTTTCCTTTGAAGTTTTTGTTTATTCTACAGGGAGATTCTATTGTCTGTGATGTGAGTTGGTCTCCAATTACACTGTTTACGGTAGCAGCATTACTTTACAGCTGACACACTGACAAACAGGATATCTCAGCTGAGATTATAGCCTAGTGGCCAGAAGGAAAACTGCAAGATTTTAAGATGATTTTAAAATATAGATAGGAACATGGAAAATTAGAAAAAACATCGCCAAACATTACAAAGACATATGTTTAACATAAAAACTTGATTTAAACAATGGGTCATTTTTTTATGACAAATTCCCTTTAAATAACCTGAAAAGGGGGTAAAATGGGCATAAAAGGAGCAAAAAAGGGCGCAACTGGGAAGCATATTTAGCTCCATACATCACTGGAGTCCAGCAGGTAAACCTGATCAATATTCAAAAGGGCCACAGGCTCAAAAGTGGCCTAGGAAACATTGTCACAATGCCCAAAAACAAAAACAAGTAAAACGCACAACCGAGGGCATAGTCTCTGTGATGTTATAATATACAAGTCAAACTGGCTAGACAGCCGACTTACAGATTTCTTTTCTTTTGTTTGTAATCCCTTAAGGGTAAGGATCCTCTTCCGATGGGACATCTGTAGTGAGGGGGCTCCCAGACTCCCGCTCATCTGTAAAACAGTATGACATAACACGAGCGGAGATCTCCCGCGACCGGAGCACTTTTGGGTCTGGTGAGGACTGAGTCCCAGGGCAATTGCAGTTCGCCATTTTAAAATATACGTCCGCTCTCTGCAATAGTTAACGTCACTTCTGTGCCGCCACTAGGTTCTCACGGCGCTCAAGTCTAGGCCCGCCTCTGGGGCCGCATCTTACTCAGGATAAACAGTTACTGTCAATCTAGTTTCAACAAGTGGAGCTTCACAAAAATGGCGTGAAAAAGGCGCGGTTACAGTTCTCTCAATCAAAAACTATGCAATAGGCCCAACACAATAAAAACTGGGCAAAGTCCATGGGGTTAGTCAAAAATAGACCCCGTACAGTCACTTATAGTATGCAGCATATTAAAGCGGCTTGTCAGCCTACTTACAGGGATTTCTTTCTTGAGCAGTTTCTTGGTTGCTGGTATTCTCAGTATTTGTAATCCAAACGTCGGATGACTTCACAGCTGTGTCTTGCAAGGTAGATGATGAAGCACTTGCACTTTGGTTATTGAAAAATTCGGCCCAAATGGTAGATGGTTCTGTACACCAATATGAACGGCGCTGAACAACTTGATGAAGATGAGCGATATTAAGTTAGTCAATAAGGTCGGGATTTTCTTCCACTTTACGGGGATCCCACACTCTTTTTAGCGGGGTTTCTTTCTGAATTTCTTCTTCCATATCCTCGGGTTTGGTATCTGAACACGGGGTTGACAAATCAAGTGGTCCCGTTACAACCTGTTCTGCGGCAGCCGACTTCAGTAACTCACACAAACGGGGACTACCGTAATACTTGGGTTCAGCCTCAAGCTTAGGTCTTAGTCTTGAGCGTCTTCGCCTATGTAGCGTTCCTCCAGGGTATCTCTCTTTTCTTCCTTGGTAGATATTCTGACTTTCTTTAGGAGGTTCAGTTGCTGGCGTTCCTGCTCTTACACGGCGGCCTTCACTCCGGGCCCGCAGAGAACGGTCCTCCATCTTGCTTCCTTGAAACAGGTACATCATGATCTAAAGCTAGTAGGTGACCATGGTGGAGCTTCTGACCACCAGTCTCCGGATGCTTTGTGTATTATGAGCAAAGCACCATCATATCTTCTGTGCCCACAGTATTTTATTGCCAGATGGCTACTGATTCCTAATGCTGCAGACATGAACATTACAGAAGTTTATGACCCCAGATCAGACCACTCATATGCCAGTCTGTCTGTTGTGTCAAAAGGATTCAGACTGGAAGTCACCTGATTCTTATTTCCAGGATGCTAAGTATTAGAATATTCTAAATGACTTAATAGGATAACCAGAAGAATGATTGTAACGATAAAGATAGTAATTAAACTCCAAACTATTCCGTAATATATATGTGTGAGGCGGACATTTACAGGCTACTACGTCTTAATTTGTCCTATAAAGCCTGAACATATTTATTACAGTCATGAAAACATCACGTAATTTCCATGAATTCAAGTTTACTCACGGGTTTCATGCCTATTAAATCTAGGAATTTATTAAAAATAATTAACATAACTTATTAAAAGCTATAATTAGAGATGAGCGAATCTATTCGCCGATTCGTTGATTCGTATCGATTCTTGGAAATTTTTAGCTGCAAAGCGAATCCGAATATTAGGTGATTCGCTTCAGCTTTGTGCGCATTCGCTACGTAGTTTGTCCTATAAATTATACGCTATTGCTACATATAAGTTACTGTTGCGTACAAATTCAATTCATTAGTGAAATTTTACAGTTAGTTTGTTTATCGTGTGCAAAAGCCCGGGAAGAAAGCGGTCACCTGACCTAGTGGGGCAGGGCTTGCTCTGATTAGCTCAGGCTCGGTAAGCCAGTGACGCATCACTTCTGCTGTGACTGCTGAGACGAGCAGAAGCACTGTGTGTGAAGTTCTGAGACTCTGAGACCTGTTTTTTGAAAATTGGGGTGTAATTGCTCTGGGAATCTATATTACACATATCAGGGATACTGCAGGGCAAGTGCAGGGCCAGTTCAGGGCTAGTAATTAATCAGGCAGGGAGAGAGAGACAGGGAGAGATAGGGAGAGACAGGGAGATACAGGGACAAAGACCAGCTGCAGGGTCACAGAGTGAATTTAAAAAAGTCTGGAATGGATAAGCAAAAGGGGTCCAGTTCCAGCCAGACCTCGAGCTATAAAAAAAAAAGGAGAAGGTGGCACAGGGCAGAAGTGCCAAAGGACCTGTAAGCCGGAGCATCTACTAGTAGTATTCGCAATACTTGGCCGTTGTTCCACCAGGCGCACCAAGGTGCAAAATTGTAGTGGAGGAGAAAGTGGATGAGGTAGTGGAATGGATGGCACGCTCAACTCAGTCTCAGCCGGATGATCTGCTGTCATCTGCTGATACAGTATCCATAAGAAGCCAGGGGTCAGACTCAGAGCATTCCTCCTGCTCCACCATTCCTCTCCAGCAAAGCCCGTCATATTTGTACGCACTTTGTACGCTTATGCGTACGTGTTCACAGAGGTTGCGTACCTTTTTACCTGAACGTTCGTTATTAGTGCGCGAATGTTCGCTAAAAGCCATATAATTACGTATATTGGGTACGCAAATATATTTGGGTCTTGAAGGGACCACTCTGTACGGGATTTCAGCACCAGAGTACATAACTGCTCGTTTTTTCAGTTCCTGAAGGTGGTTTTTGGCCCTCTGACACCTTATAGGCCCATGCCACCTAAGAGCTGGAGGGAGGAGATCGGGTGGCGTGGGAATATTGGTTTAAAGCAGGTCTATTTCCTCTCTTTTCAAAGCCAGAGCTTGGCTGTCCCTACACATATGCATTTTTCTTTAAACTGAACTTCTGTAACACCCAAATCGAACCTTTCTGACTGAGAAAAGTAAGCTCCATCAGTAAGGACACGTAACGTATCTATGCCATTTTTCAGTGAGCCAAGGAGAGGGGAGATCCGAGGAGAGAAGGGAATAGCAAGAATGATGTTCGTAGTACGCACTCACCCTGTCATTCATCTGGGCCACGCAGTGATGGGAAGGACACACCTGCTCTTCCCTTCAAGGTACTCTATGGTTTTGAGGTCCTCCTGCCTGATATTGGTTGAGGTGTCCTTGATGTTGATGGTTTTGAGGTACAAGGCAGAGTCCCTTGGTAGAGCTGTAGAAGTTGGTGCAGTGTAGCGGTTCAGAAAATAATGAAGCAAAGCAGCAGAACAGTTCTTTACTGAAGAATTAAGCTGAAGCAGATCAGTTACAGTTCTCAGCATGTAATGGACTGACAGGTGTTACACAAATGCACTTTTTTACAGTTCTTACAGGTGAGACAACTGCACAACTTAATAGGCCAAGGCGTTCTTTTTACAATTACTTTACATTGCACTTCTCTAGCTGACTTGTACATAAGCATTAAGGCATAAGGTGTAATACTTCTGTTTTAAATGGATTGTCCCACGAAAAATATTTTACAGTTTTCAAACCAGAACCTGGATCTGAATACTTTTGTAATTGCATGTAATTAAAAATTTAACACAGCCACTGAGTTAGTCAATAAAATGTATCTGTATAGCGTCATGTGTTGTTGCTGCTGCGCCTTCTCCTCCTGACTGACAGCAGAGGCAAGCAGGACTTTGATCAAGTAAACCCGCCCCTTGCCTCTGTGGATGGATACCATGCTTTGGCATAGGTGGTTTCCGTTTGGAGACTGCCCTTCCCTTGGTTGTTCCTTCCCGGTGAAAGGCCTGGCTAGTTTGACCGTTGTTGAGACACGTGATGGTGTCTCAGTGGTTTTCTTTTATTTGCATATTGCTTTTCCCAAGGAGCCTTGTTTTAGATTCACCAACGTTGAGACTCGTGATGGTGTCTTTGTGGTGATGATGGTTGATCTCCCTGAGGTCAATCATCTTTTCTTAAATAACCTTTTACTAGGCATTGCTCCCACTAGCCAGATTCCTACTCCACACTGATGAGGGCAAATACCCCGAAACAGCTGTCTGTGGATGGATACCATGCTTTGGCATAGGTGGTTTCCTTTTGGAGACTGTCCTTCCCTTGGTTGTTCCTTCCCGGTGAAAGGCCTGGCTAGTCTGACCGTCATTGAGACATGTGATGGTGTTTCCGTGGTTTTCTTTTATTTGCATATTGCTTTTCCCAGGGAGCCTTGTTTTAGATTCACCAACGTTGAGACTCGTGGTGGTGTCTCTGTGGTGATGATGGTTGATCTCCCTGAGGTCAATCATCTTTTCTTAAATAACCTTTTACTAGGCATTGCTACCACTAGCCAGATTCCTACTCCACACTGATGGGGGCAAATACCCCGAAACAGCTGTCTGTGGATGGATACCATGCTTTGGCATAGGTGGTTTCCTTTTGGAGACTGCCCTTCCCTTGGTTGTTCCTTCCTGGTGAAAGGCCTGGCTAGTTTGACCGTCGTTGAGACATGTGATGGTGTCTCCGTGGTTTTCTTTTATTTGCAGGTAAAAAGAAATGACATGGAGAATTCAAATAAACTCACCTAAGTGTCAGTGTGACAAATGGAGAACGCGACCCCAATGCGCGTTTCGGCGTACCTTCGTCAGGGGGAAACGCCATTATGCTAAGTCCGACTTTTAAAGCCCACCAAACACCAATCAAAAAGGAAAACCATAGCAATTATAAGAAATATCACCTGAATAATTGTCACACCTGCCCGAAACACAGTCACGTGATCAAATCACGTGACCATTTAGCAACTGCTCTCTCTGTTGGCTAGTAGAGATGGGTGTATCGAATCCAGCAAAGTGGAATTCGATCAGAATTTCAGGATTAATTCAATTCGCCACAGAGCCGAATTTCCTTGTGCATCTAGTAGCGAATCGATTTAACCTGAAATAGTGTAAAAAACAAAAGAATCAAACTTACCTCCTCCATTTGCTCATGACAGGCCGGCGGCCGCCATCTTGATTAAGGATCTCGGCTGAAATCCCGTGCGTGGTGACACCATGTCACCATGTCTTGGCCCGCGCGACATTCCGCGCAAGATCTTGAAGCAAGATGGCGGCGGCCAGCCAATCCCAAGCAAATGGAGGCGGTAAGTAGGATTTCATTTTTATTCTGTTCATTTTACATTGTATTATTACTCTCAGATGCCGCGATCATGTATGAATATAGCATCTGAGGGGTACAATGATGGGGAGCAGCGCTATTGCAGCTCCCCATCATTGTACCCACTACTTACAAAAAAATGCGATTCATGACAAAGTAATTTTTTTTTTTTTTTTTGTAAAGTTCACTCATCTCTATTGCCTAGGCTTAAACTGACGGACCTGTTTCTAAAATGTTCCTCCTCTCTATATAGATAAGGTAACACCTGCCCCATGCAGTGGTGGCTGTGAATATAGCCTATTAATACCTGGGGCACAAATATACATATAAACAAATGCATTTACCATACAAAAATATATTTTTAACCGCAATTTTGCAGTGTACTTTGCTCTGCAGTTGGGCACTGCGTATTGTCTTAGAAAAAGTATACATGGGAAAATGCTAAATGAATGCATTTCTGTGGGAAAATGTATCATATTTTAGGAAAAATCTGTTCTGGTTGCAAAATAAAATTGGTGTCAAATTGGTCAGAAAATCTTTACTTGGAGTACTGCCTTAAAGGAGTGCCATGGCCATTCCTCTTGTAGCTATGCTCTATGTATTTCACAATAATCATTGTGATCTGTAGACCTGTGTGGAAGTTAATCCTCGTGTTCTTAAGGTTGTTTAGATATTTGTAGGTATGGATCAACGCTTTATATCACAGCTTTCATCACATCTGATTATGCATTGTCTGCAGTACTCACCAATCAGGTTTGCTATGTTTTAACACTGGCAATCTTCTCCTGTTTTATGGGCATTTTTAAAAATTATTTGTAGTTCAGATGTTGTGACATGTGAGCAAAGAAATGGGTGTCACTTGTAATACAAATCTACAATCCTGCCTGTTCTAACAAATCTGGACGTTTTATAAGTCTGGTAAATAGCAGCATGTATAAACGTTGACTTTTATATGTTTGTAAAGGTCAATAATTCCCTGTTGCTCATAGACATGAGACATGTTAGAATCCGCCAACAATCAAATGTCTATTCTCCTGCTCTATTCTATTATTTGTAATGAGGTGAGTGGCACCAAAAGGGTCTGATAGACATGCATCAACCGCTCTCCCCATGTGTGGTTGAAAACATCCTGTGTCGTGGGAGAGCAGCCAATGGCAGGTTATCATCTTTAGATAATAATTGTGTTTGTATAGAGTTTCATTTTTAACAAAACTTTCAGCTGCATAAACAATGTCCACAATGTCTTACAATTTCCCAGTTGCACCCTGGTATATACTTTAATGGTATATTTTATTACTCCTTGGATGATATGTATTTATTATATTACAATATCCTTTGGTATGCCCGGTCTAATTCTCTTCCTGTTGTGGTTTTGCAGCATACAGGATTTCCTGGCAACGTAAAACGATATTTGTCTTCACTTGTCTTCACATACGTTGTGAAACTCCGTAAGATAGTGCAAACACATTGTACATCCTCGTTGAAACTGTAGTGGAAGACACAGAATTTCAGGACCGCACCGTGGATTCAAAGGTTTCTAACGTCACAGGTACGTAACCTGCTTTACTTAGGTTTAGCTACTGGAGGCGTTACAATACAGTTTTCTGGACTGGTGGGTAGTAAAACTTTCTGCTCTGCAGACAGGAATCTCCCAGCATGTGCTTGAAATATGATCGTATTGATGGAATCACATTTTCGATCATCGTACGGTACTTTTTCAAAAAGTTGTCGGGTAGCTAATGTATCTAAATCCTGATGTTATTAACTTTTTTGAACAGTAGAGATATTCGAGCAGTGGAACCAGCAATCCCAATGACTGGGCTATTTTACTAATTAGGGTACCACCACCTGGTTGTGGTTCTGATGCGCTCATGAGGCGGTCAGGGAACACATGCGTTACGGCATGCATTGAGAGTGCGTTTTTTGTCTTTTATGGGCTGTTGTTTAAACTGTTGTGATTTTTCATGTTTTTTTTTAGCATTCGGATTAACATCAAATAGTGACACATGGAAAATATGTTAGACATATACCGTGTGGTCATGACCCTCATACAAACGTCCAATCACATTTTTTTGCAAAATGAACCACACCCATTGAGGTATATTTACTAAGCAAAATTTAGCCAAAAATATAGTACTTGGTGTACGCCATGTTTATGACAAATTTAAGGCCTCATATACACGACTGTATCCGTTTTTTTCTGACCCATTGACTTCAGTGGATTCGTGGCCGCATGTGCAGGTAATGAATAGGACATGTTCTATCTCTTTGCGGAAAGGACACATGGGTGCAGTGGCATGAGGGAGCGATGGAATGACAGAGGGAGTCCCCTCTCTCTAAGAGTTTAGATGTTGCAGTTGCTGTTGACTTTATCATCTAAGTGGTTAAAGCCTCATTCACACGTCAGTGTTTCACGGACATGTTTTGTACGTGTTCTCCACGGACAGCACACGTCCTCATTCATTTTAATGTGTGTGTTCAGACATCAGTGTTTCATCATGGTCGGTGGGTCAGTGTTTTCAGCACAGATGCATGTCCTATCTTGATCCGTGTTCCCAGATGGCTCATGCCCATTATAGTCTATGGGTCCGTGAAAACCACGGATGCAATACAGATGCCAACCGTGTTGCATCCGTGTTTCATGGATCATTAAGAAGAGATGCTTTGAAAATTATTTTTCAGCTGTTCAGTGTCAGTGAAACACGGATACAACACAGACAGCAAAACACAGACCCACGGACCAAACACGGATCCTTCACGGACAGCTTCACGGATGCCTCACTGACCACCTGCTCACGGATTTGAGCACGGACATGTGAATGAGGCTTAACTGACCAGGATCAGGACTAGCTAGTTCTAATTGCAGCCTTTGCAGCTGTATATTACAGACAGCTCTTGCTGATAATGGCATGGGCACAACTGTTGTGCCCGCTTTATAATTGAATTGTAACTGTACATTGAAGTGCAGGAAGTTAGTCCTCATCTCTACAGTATGTAAAACTATGTCATGGTGCAGGAAGGGGTTAATATTAGATGAGTTCTATGCTTGTGTTATTGTATAAATATAACCTAGATTATTTGAACATGTATTTATTATGATACCAAAGTCTGCAGGCAGGTTACAATGAAAATTCAACAGGGTTATTCAGGATTATTCAGTAATGCCTCTGTTAGTGTCCCCCACTGCCTCCAGTAGTGTCCCCCACTGCCTCTGGTAGTATCCCCCACTGCCTCTGGTAATGTTCTCTACTGCCTCCAGTAGTGTCCCCCACTGCCTCTGGTAGTGTCCCCCACTGCCTCCAGTAGTGTCCCCCACTGCCTCTGGTAGTATCCCCCACTGCCTCTGGTAATGTTCTCTACTGCCTCCAGTAGTGTCCCCCACTGCCTCTGGTAGTATCCCCCACTGCCTCTGGTAATGTTCTCTACTGCCTCCAGTAGTGTCCCCCACTGCCTCTGGTAGTGTCCCCCACTGCCTCCAGTAGTGTCCTCCACTGCCCCCAGGTTTCATTGACATGTAACGGGGCCCGGGATAAAGTACAGTGAAAATCAGTCGCACCCTCTGCGACCATGATCGTTACGGGCTGCCCAGAGGTGGACCCTCCATAGATAGGCCTTAAATGTCTAAAATTGAAGAGCTCATCTTGGTTGCCCTCTTGTGGTGCCACACTCAATAGTGTAGGAACCAATTCGAAAGTAGTTTGCAAGTGGGCTTATACATTTTGTTGAAAATGTACACTAAGAACCTCATGTTTAGCAGCAATAGATCAATATATATCATGGGGAGGTACTGTCCATGTTTTTTTTTCTAAATTTGTAGCTTATTTTTCATACAGTTGTGCTTGAGGCCTTATTGTCCTAAATAAAATATATGACATTACTGGGACAAGTGTTGAATTGGTTGTCTAATTTTTACGGCAAGGAAGAAACGCTTTGTATGAACAGGTGCGCAATTGTAGGTCAATAGCTCACCTCCGAGTGACAGACACATACCTCACATAGGTGTTTTTTATAGCTTCCTTCTCCAGTGCCACAGTATTCAATCATAGTCACTCCTATAAAAGTAATGTAGATTCATAGAGGTAGTTTTTTTCCTATTGTATAACAAAAATACAGGTATTAGGGTACTTTCACATGGAGTTGTAACGATGCAGCTCTTTATCACGCTATAGATCCTGTTAGCTTAATACAGCGGACAACCCTAATATATAATTATTATAAATTGAAATTAGTATGCAAATGAGAAATAGATATTAAAGTTTGGATTTTCATAACTAAATATTAACTAAAAATAATAATTGGTATAAAAAAAACCATGTGAAAAAACTCTCACAAATAGAGATGAACAGATTTCCTGAAATTAGTTTTTGTTCGATTTGATCAACATCAAATTACATTTGGTCAGTATAGATTTGGACAGAATTTAAAGTGCCTGATTGGGGGACGAATTCCAAAAGTTTCAGATTTCCTGAAATTAGGTTTGTGTAGTATCAAATTGTTCATCTCTGCTAACAAATATCAATTCAAAAGCATTAGGTTGCCAAGCTTTTCTTCACCGGCACAGATTCACTTCACTACCCTAGAACAGTAGCTTAATACCATTACCAAGGAAAAGTGGTTTGTTGGTACCCCCTAACATCCAGCACCCACGGCATTTGTTCCACCAACTGCCCCCTGGCTATGCCCCCGGGTCAGTGTGCACTAAAAATTTTTAACCTGTGTGTGGTTGCGACATAAAAACACCACTGATTAGAGGGGTTATCCACATTTTACAATGATCTTATTAAAAGGGTATAGTAGGGATAAAACCAGGCCCCTCACAGGACATAAGGGTTTCTGCCTAAACCCTTTTCAATGACCCTTGGGCCATTTTTCCACTGCTTCATTTGCTAAAAGTTGTTCCTTTAGAGAGTAGAGTCCTGATCAAGTTTTCACCTCCAGTAGAAGAGGAAATAATCCTAACTAAGACTGGGGCCCTTCTTGCCCTGGGCCCCATAGAAGTCGTATGGTCTGCCGCTATGGTAGTTACGCCCTTGTTTCTGATGATGAGCTGATAACAGGGTTTCGCACAACTGGCAATCTATAGCCTGTAGGAGAACTGAGTGTCTTATTTGTCTGCAGGGTCACCACTAGAGACAGTTCCAATTAAAATCAATTGGTTTTCTGTGTAATGCATGGGCAGGAGAGATGCTCTCTTGTAAGGCAATTTCTACTCTAATAATTCAGAAATCCCTTAAAAAGCACCCTGATGTACACCAAAATAAGACATTTTAAATAAATATTTAAAAAATTATTAGTTTCATATTTTAGAAAAATAATTTAACTTATTAACTTATTATTATATTTACTTATTATTATTATTATTAACTTATTAACTTTTCTAAATAACTTATTTAGAAAAATAAGAATAAACCATCTGTTTTTATTGTATTTTACAGTTGGTCAGAAGATGAACAGACTTTGCAAGCAACTGATAGCTTCTGCCTGTCTTTTTTTGATGGTCCTTTTCATTTTATTATGGCTCTCCAAGTTCATCTCAAGTATAACCCAAGAAGGAGAAAGCTATCCTACACTTATTCAGAGAACTCCATCAGAAAAAAATGTTGGCAAGAACCAACTTCTCATTGTTGTCTGGACTTGGCCTTTTGGAGAAGTATTTCCTTTGGACACATGTCAGTCAATTTATGGCATTTCAGGGTGCACCTTAACAACAGATCGTAAGATGCTGAGCCGAGCAGATGCTGTGATTATCCATCATTATGACATCATGACCAACGAAGACCTACCTCGGGGAATAAGACCACACTACCAACGTTGGGTTTGGTTCAACATTGAGCCTCCCATTATCACAAAAAACCTTCATATGTTAGATAACATCATAAACCTAACAATGACTTATCGAGACGACTCTGACATTTTTCTTCCTTATGGTTTTCTAAAACCACTGAAGGAACCACAGATGTTTTCCATCCCATCCAAGTCTAAGTTGGTTTCCTGGGTGGTTAGTAGATGGTACCCAGGCATTAGACGTACTTCTTACTATGAGGAGCTGAAGAAACACATTCACATTGATGTGTATGGAAAGAGCCACCAGAAACTAAGCTGGGATAAGTTTTCTAGCACCATTTCACAATATAAATTTTATCTAGCATTTGAAAACTCTGACCACAAGGATTATATTACTGAGAAGCTGTGGGGTAATTCTTTCAATTTAGGGGTTGTTCCTGTTGTCCTTGGGGCACCTCGTAAAAACTATGAACGCTTCATCCCTCCTGATTCCTTCATTCATGTGGATGATTTCTCTAGTCCTAAAGAGCTGGCACTGTTCCTGTTGGAGTTAGACAAAGACAATGCAAGATATGAACAATATTTTAAGTGGAGATTGAATTATGTCTCAGTTAGAGAAACAGGTTGGGATAATCATTACTGTAAAGCATGCCGAGAACTACAAGAAAACAATCATTATAAGGTTATTCCCAGTGTGAAAAAATGGTTCCTTAGCTAATATTTCAAAGAAACACAGTTACATAAGTGAAACGTCTTTGAGCAGACCACACACATTTGCAGTTAGAATGGTGTCTTCTAGAGAGGTGGTCCTCTCAAAAAAGGGGGTCAATATATAAAGAGTATAACAGAATTTAAGATTTGTATCCAAAGTGGTCTAGTTCAGTCTAGTTCAGACTAGAAACCAGGTATGCTGTCTAGTAGGGTTGAACATGGTGACTAAAATGAGTCCTTTCTTCCTGCAATCGGTGTTACAAATGTAGGGAAATAATTACTGTTTGTATTATGTAAATGAGGTGCTTGGAGCACCGATGAGCTGGCCTAGCCCCTCAAAGCACTACATCACCTCTGTCTCTTCCTATTGCCATTAACCCCTCCCATTGAGATTGGCAGGGCCAGGCATCCTCTCTAATGTCTGCAATGAAGTCTGGCCCTGAAATCTTGTGCTTGCGCCAGCAGTACTACCATTCGTGCATGTGCAGTGAAGATCTCAGAATGGGGATGACCATTCTCAGATCTTCACTGCGCCTGCGCATGCCTGAGAGTTCAGGGCCAGGCAATCCCACAGGGAGAGGCGGAGGTGAAGTGGTTCTCCAACGGGCTGGGCCAGACCCTTGCTGCTCAGAGCTCCTTATTTACCTAAACTAAAATTAAGAATTTCTCTGCATGGGTAATACCAATTGCAGAGAAAAAGGATTCCCTTTAGTCACCATGATCAACCCTAAAAGGCAATATGACTGGTTAAATAGGGTTGATCATAGTGGCAGATGCTCTTTAAAGGCTGTGCTAGAGGGAAACATGTAGTTACATAGTTACATAGTTACATCGTTGTTAAGGTTGGAAAAAGACACAAGTCCATCAAGTCCAACCTGTAATCTTGCTATATCCATTCCTGGATGGACATTGATCTTCCTTTTAAAAAGGGGTTGGGCCAAGGGAAATGGTGAGTAGAACACGATTTCTATACATTGTCATAAGCCTCAATTTTATGTTGAATTAAAAAGTCATCTAAACCCTTTTTGAAGCCATCTACTGTATTTGCTGTGACCAGCTCCTGCTATTCCAGAGATTCACAGACCTTACTATAAAGAATGCTTGTCGCCTCTTATGACTGAATCTTTTTTTCTCCAGTCGTAGGGAGTGGCCTCTTGTTTTTGAGGGGTTTTAACACAGAATAGCTTCCCTTGATATTTTTTGTATGGTCCGTTTATATATTTGTACAGGTTAATCATGTCCCCCCTTAGACGTCTTTTTTCAAGACTAAATAAGTTCAGTTAATTTAATATTTGCTCATAACTAAGATTTTCCAGGCCCTTTATCAGTTTAGTGGCTCTCCTCTGTACCTTTTCAAACTCCAGGTAATCCTTTTTATGGACTGGTGCCCATAACTGAACTGTGTATTTCAGTTGAGGACGCACCAGCGCTTTGTATAGTGGCAATATTACATCCCTGTCTCGCGAGTCCATACCTCTTTTAATACAAGACAGAATTCTGTCTTAGAGGCAGCTGACTGGCACTGCATGCTGTTATTTAGTCTATGATCTACTAATACACCCAGATCCTTCTCAACAAGTGACTCTCCCAGTGTTACTCCCTCTAGGACATATGCTGCATGTAGATTATTGGCCCCCAAGTGCATAACTTTACATTTGTCTATATTGAACCTCATTTGCCAAGTGGAGGCCCAAACAGTAAGTTTGTCCAAGTCAGATTGTAACTTATGAACATCTTCCATAGACTGGACTGTATTACAAAGTTTGGTGTCATCTAATGAATAAGTTAAATAATAGCGGACCCAGCACAGAACCTTGAGGAACACCACTTATAACCGGGACCATTCAGAGTAGGAATTATTGACCACAATTCTTTGGATACGATCATGAAGCCAGTTTTCAATCCAATTCCAAATTATATTTTCTAAACCAATAGACCTCAATTTACCCATTAGTCATCCATGAGTGACAGTATCAAACGCCTTTGCAAAGTCCAAAAACAAAACGTCGACAGCCTTTCCACTGTCCAGGCTTCTACTCACTATTGAGCTAGCTAGGTTTTAATTCCTTATGGCAAAGATTTAGTGCTGCCACACAACTTGAAAACTCCATTTTTCATTTGGGTTATCTTAGTTTCAGGTTGACTGCAACTGGTGTTTACGTTCAAATGGATCATTTGAACTGGTCTCACCTAATGCATGGCAACTCTTTATGCCTTTAAAATGTTATATCTAGAAGCCATTAAAAGTATATGTTTTTTGAGGCTCCAGGATCCTGACATATCCCAGGCTTCAATTAACATGGAAGCTATTTTCCCAGGTTTTCTTAAACGGGTATATGGTTATGTAAATGAAGTTTATTCATGGCTGAATAAAAAGTTATACAAATTTCTGTTAAATGTTATTTTTGTTTCTTGCTGTGAATTGTGACATGTGACTGTGGTGGCCAATGATTGCCTGCAGTGGTCACTTGTTCCTGTGTTGGAAAGACATCATTGCAGCAGAAAGTGGAGAACAGCAGGGGATGGGGCAGCCTTAAAATGGGGGAAGCAATAAGGTAAGTGTAGCTTTTTTATATAGTTACACCAGGCTGGGTAGATTTATTATTTTATAACATTCTTTTTATATATATTTCATTTTCAAACAGGTTGATGCAATTACTTCTGAGCATTTGGAAATGTAAATCTACTGTTCCCTAAGTGTCTGCCACGGGATAAATGCAAGGCCAGATGTTGCCTCCCTGAACACTAGTGGTTATAAAAGCCATAACCATTGATCGTTGTGCCAGCTTCTATTCAAAAAGAAGTTGTCACCATGAGGCAACCCCATCCCACATTCGGACATAATATAACATCAAAGGCCTTAAGCAGCTGAGGCACCTTGGTCAAATTGGAAACGTAATGTTGCCCCTGTAACAAAATCTAAAGATGGCCTCATATTGTAGGAGTGTCTATATTCGCAGCAGGCAGAGTCAACACAAGTTGGTGGGCTTAACAAACTATCAGCCATAGTCACATCGGTGGTAGGTAAGGACAAGGACCTTGCTTTGTGCACTGGGGAGCAGTCATATTGGAACAGAAACCAAACTGTTCCCCAAACTGTTTCAACCAAGTTGGAAGCTCTTTACCTCCTTTTGTTTTACATTTTATTTAACCCATTAAGAAATTTTAATAATGATTTAAATTTTATAATCTCTAATGTTCTATTGTGCCTAGCAGATTGGAGAGCACCAAACCTAAACTTATAGGTAAACACTGATTGTGGGGGGATACGTTCTTCTGTAGATATGTAGGCAGCAGATGTCATGGTATGTTCCCCTTTAGGTCTTTTTTAGCTCACTCCTCCTGCAGTCTTAGTGTAGAGCAGGGATCAGCAACCTCCGGCACTCCAGCTGTTGTGAAACTACAACTCCCAGCATGCTCCATTCACTTCTATGGGAGATCTAAGAAGAGAAGCAATTGTGCATGCTGGAAGTTATAGTATCACCACAGCTGGAGTGCCAAAAGTTGTGGATCCCTGGTGTAGAGGTTCTTTACTTTGATAGAAGCCATGATTTGTTTTCTTTGTAAGTTAAAGGGTTTGTCCAGCCTTGGGGCTGACAATCTGTATCTAACCTGGGTGGCTGGGCCCCCTGAAATAAAAAACAGTACGCTCCTCTTCACAGTCCTGTCACTGCTTCTTTCCTAGCAATTTCCAGCCCCCACAGGACCAAGAGGCAGCTTGGCCCCATGACCACTTCAGCCAATAACAGGCCTTAGTGGTCATATTGTCTTGAACAATACAACACAAGTGTGACATATTGTTCAAGCCAATGTGACCACTGGGGCTAGTGATTGGCAGCAGCAGTGACTGGACCAAGCCCCTGAGTAGTGTTGTTTTTTTTTAGAGGGCCCAGGTTAGGACCATAGGGGTTGTTGGCTCCAAGGCCAGATAATTCCTTTAAGACATAGCAGTTTCTGAGATTCTGGTGGTGTGAGCAGCTCCAAAAGTGGACTCTCCCGTCAGGAGACTAGTGATTAACATAGCGGTTCCAAACTATGCTGTTTTTAATTAAAATGTCTTATTAAACTTTATTGTCTTAGCAAGTTTAATAAGTTTAATAATAGCTGTGGTTGACCACAATCCAGGAAAAAAATTGACTGTGCCCCTGTGTTTATTTCAAGTGGTGTTACTTAAGGCCCTTTTAGACGGGCCGATTCTTCTGCGTTTTGCTCGTTCGTCGGCTGATTAGGGCCACTTTTACACGGGCCGATTATCGGCACTAGCGTTCCTAGGAACGATTTTTCGGCCGATAATCGGCCCGTGTAAAAGGACCTTTAGCAGAGGGATATGTTGCTTTAACTCTGCCTGATTTAGAGATACTATCAAAGGACCTGGGCTGTTATATTACAAGGTTTACAGATCGCAATGATACTCAGGGATCACACTGTTTTAGACGCTACAGTACTGTATATAGCTGAGAGTAGAGATTTCTGCTTAAGGTGCAGGAGAGTAGTTCATCATAGTAGCCCTCCCATGCATCATCTGAGGCTTTTCAAAAAAACGACTGTACCTGTAAACAATATTGTTTTCCCAATTAAAATTTTAATGTTTTTTGTATTACAAAATTTAAAAATTGCATTTTATTGCACCTTGACAGAAAAATTGAAATGTAATGTAATGTACAAAGTGATGTACATGTGCTGCAATGATTAAAACCAAAAAGTTGAATGCATGATTATTAGTGCACCTTTAAGTCTTTTTTTTTGTAACAGTATGGCTGTATAACATTACTTGCTATACAAATCTTCAGCTTTACAAAATATGACGAACTGTAGTGGTGACGAAGTGTAGTGGTAGTTTTATGTTTGAGGATGTTGAAAATATAATCTCACAGTTAGCATTTCTCCTGCAGACTGCAGCAGGTTTTCCATGTGGAATAAATCCAAGTGTAATTACCACAAGGCAAAGTAATAGCTCTCCTAAAATAGACCAGCTGTGTATGGAGACATTTAGCAATGCATCATGGGAAACAAATATGCAAAGAGATATCCCCCAGGGAAAGAGAAACATCTTGCTAGCGCCACCTTCTGGAAGGGGTTCTTTACTGATATGGTAGGATTATTTTAAACATAATTAAATCTTGGATATACCTGAGTTGCAATATTTGCTATAAACACTAAATGGCTACAGAGGGAATGTTATATATCTAGACAAGGTATTCCTCTGTTTTAATTTTCCCGCCTGGAGTATCCTAATTGTGTCCAGATATATATTATGATAATCTATACATCACTCTTTGCTAAACCAAGTCACATTCCTATTGGCTCATTTGTATTTTTAGGTTGTGTGAGTGACACTCAGGGCTTGGTTTATAAAGTGAGGGTCTTCTGCCATTTGCAGGAAGACTCACATACCACCATGAGTCATTCTCATTCTTTTACCCCTAGACTAAATTTTAAGATCTAGAACATTGCAGACAACATGGTTCGATCCTTTGTTTACAGATCATAGAACAATTGTACCATGACAGTTTTTTGGGGGCTCGTCCGGGATTCTAATAGCTGTCCAGAGGGACAATTGCAGAGGAATGATTATATTGATCAATTTAGAATGCATAAAAGCCTCAGTAAGTGAGATATTTATAACTATGCCTTCCTACTTGCTTAATATCATAGTTCCAGGTATTGTCTTTCCGTGACTGTATATGTAATGGTTACATGTTGTTACATGCTAGGATGGTCTCAGGTAGGATATCTTTCTCCTGTGGAGTCAGGAAATAACTTTGTGGCCACTGTATAGTTTGGTACTATACAGTATACTGAAAGATCTTCCTGTGATATGAGGATCTTGAAATTTACTCGGTTCACTCCTTGTCACCATCTGTTAATCTTGCTGGAAGTAGGGTTCCCACCCCATTTGATAAATAAAATGTACTCCAGCACAAAACAAAGTTTGATCTTTGCTTATTTCATAGTTAGCTACTGTGGCTAGTGTGACGTTTAGGCCATGTGGCTTTCTTCAGACTGCAGTAAAGTAAATTACTTAGATACAATTACAAAGTGGATAAGAGAGACATGTTGCAATAAAAGTCAGTACAATTCATACGAGAATATCTCATACGATAGAAATTAGAAGTTCTCATAGCATGTTAATACAATGATCTTCAAATAAACATGATTGTCCGTATATCCAATAACATTAATGATGCCAACAATATAATCGTGCGCAAACAAAATACTAGAATGTGATACATCAATTCATATTCTAAACTGAGATTGGAGGATATTGATATGAAACATGATTATGTCATCTAAGAAACAGACAGAAACCATAATCGCAGTCTTGTAGTACTTTTAGTGAACTAGCAAAATGGTGTTGTGTTCAATATGGTCACTTTGGCCATGTGACAAGGGGTTTTGGAGGTGACAGCTGTCTGCCCCATTCCAAGGATTACATGTCTGCCCATGTTGGTCAAGGAATATCTACATCCATTTGTAAGGTATGATGATTGAAAATACAATGGTTAAACACAGACAGGGACATACTGTGGTCAGAGACTCGCTTACCTAATGCCGCTTTTAGGTAGCAAGTTAACATAAAGCGCTGTAGAATGGCAGTCGATAGTGCTGCGTAGTAGAAAAAGGCGTTGAAGAGAAACTGTAGTGAGGGCTATTTAAATAGCAACGCGTGCCTATCTCGCATGTGTGCCGCCAGCGTGCTGTCAGGGTTGAATCCGCCTACTGGAAGTTTGGCAGGCGGTGCAACGCAACCTCACACTGATGCATTCCACTGGCCGGAAATATGATGTCCGGTGAAGCGCACATGCGTTTCAAACAGCTGGGTGGTATCGTGAAAAGATTATGAGCAATTAGATAGTAAGCGAGCTCCCAGAGCAGGAGGACAGAGTGTATGGAATAGAGAATAAATCTGAGAATAAGTATAAGAGTAATTAGAAATAGAGATAATAAGATGATAAAATGAAAAAATGAGAAAAAAAAGTAGAAAAATAGAGAAAATGAAGGAAAAAGAAAAATAATAATAAAAACGTAAGAATAAAGGTCAAGAAAAAAGTAAGAAAGGTAAGAAAAAATAAGGTAAGAAAAAGGTAAGAAAAATAAGAAAAATAAAATGGAAGAAAATAAAAAAATGTAAAAATGAAAATGGTGAAAAAATGGTGAAAAAATCTAGTCAAAAAAATAACATTGTGAAAGATGAGAAGATTAATAAATCAACCATAAGAGTAAGAGGATAGCAAAGAGAAAGTGCAATAAAAGAAAAGGAGAACAAAGGCTCCGGTAAGGGAGATGGGAAAAAGGTTACCAGTAATGTAAGGATACGGTGTGACATTAGAGGGGTCCTGATCCGTTAGTAGGCCTATGGGAAAAGGGGATAAAAGTTAGAAGATACATTTAATGAAATATATTGTCACAACAGGCATTGGATCTCATATTCCCTATTTAATCCCTTTGGTTCCAGGCTCTCTAATTTGTGAATCCAAAATGCTTCTCTGAGTTTGAGCTGTCTGATTTTGTCTCCCCCTCGCCATGCTAACGGGACAAGTTTAATTACTTGAAATTTTAACTGGGCTATGTTATGTGAGGCTTGGTGAAAATGTGCTGGGACCGGGAGCAATGCGTTCTGCTTTCTAATACTGGACTTGTGTTGGCAGATTCTATTGTGAATGGTTTGAGTGCTCTCACCCACATAGACCAAGCTGCATGGGCATTTCAAGAGGTAGACTGCCTAATCAGAATCACAGTTTGTGTATAGGGAAAGATTTACCTGATTGCAGGTGGAAGAAATTGGAGCCTTTTTGTATGTTTAATGTTATTGGATATACGGACAATCATGTTTATTTGAAGATCATTGTATTAATGTTATGAGAACGTTTTATCAGATCTGGGAATTCAGTCATATGAGCTGTAACTAACTATACTAACAGATAACTGCACAGTTTTGATTGGGGAACAGGTTTACTATGTAATGTTTAACTCGTAACTGACTTTTCGATTAATTTTTCATTACTCATTTAAACAGTGTGTACATGACGAATAACACTTTCTGGCCATTGTTTTATCTCTGACCATATGAACCATGCGGCTGAAGCCTGCTGGTTTATGTGGACCCCAGCTCACTTCTTCCCTCCTCCATTTTCCATAGACTTGCTTTGATGGGCATAATGTGACCCTCCTATGGAGTTGTTCGTATTTTGGACAAGTAATTAGAAAGGTGGGTAGTTAAACAGTTAAACAAGGATATTTCTTGCTTATGGGCCATGTTGCAGGGTTTTTTGTGGTTGCTTGTGCTGTGTAGTTATGCAAAGTTATGTGAAAAATTAGTGACTACTCAAATGTGTTCCAGAAAAGAAACCTAGGCCAGTCAAGGTGTGTACATTCAGGAATAGTGAGACCACAATAGTGTGTACAAAGGGACTAAGTGGATTAGCAAGAGTGTGTGAAGGTTGTGAAGTTGAGTTAAGGTCAGTTTCGTCATATGCTATACTAGGGATGTGTGAGGAGTGTAGATGTTGGTGAAAGGAAAATAGGCCTAAAAACTGGTATGTTGATTGGCATATAAGATTGTAAAAGACCTGATAGACACCTGAGTGTGAAGTCAGAAAAATGAGCTAGGAGCTTCTGAGTATATGGGCGCAGTCAGTGAAGCCAGAGACTTCTGTGTAGTCAGGGACTACATCTAAAAGACTGAACACCTCTTATCAGAATTATGAGTGTACATGGATCCAGAAATGTCTGTGTCACAGACCCCCATCCTTGGAGGATGGCGTATGGCCAGTGCATAGAGTGGGAAGAAGGAAACTGGTGAATAAGTGCGAAAGTTCAGTCAGCAACAAGAGGCAGGGAAACACGCTTATACGGTGAGCCCTAACTTGCACCCAACCCGCTGTTCCTGTCCATAACTGGATGACCATCTCTATACTGGTAAGTGCAGGGAGTCAAACCAAGCACCTGCAGTAAAAACTGCAGGGACCTGTTTACACACCTGGAACCCAGAACATACAACACACAGTAAAAGGTTGTGCTGGGAAAGGTCAAAGCTTGGAGGACAATACAGTACCAAATCACAGAGCAGAGAGAGGTCCAAGTCAAGCCAAAGTCAAATCCAATAGCAACAATCCAAACCGCCAAATAGCAACAGGAGCACAGCAAAGAAAACTTATAACTGGCAAGGGCACCAAGGATCAGAACCTGATGGTCATGACTTGGCACTCCATTAGTTAGAACACAGTGCAAAGGAATAGATCAGCTGAGCAATCAACTCACTGCTAGTCTCCTCCAGCATAGCATCCTGTTGCTAATGACGCTGTCGCATCACCAGGGGAAATGGCCTAGCAGCATGTCTCTCCCAGTGCAGCCATGCTGAAGATCTCACCACTGGAGCCCAGACAAGTAAGTTTGTGACAAGGTCTTGAAAAGATGACAGAGGAACAATTCCAAAAGAAGGCTGAGGCATGAATATATGGTGTGGGTTTTAGGATTGTTAACAGATGGAATTGGAAAGTGAAAAGAGGGAAGAGAGTAAATCTTTGAGGTTTTAACCTTGTGTAATGTGAAGTTTCTGGATTTGAATCTATTAAAATAAATTGACTTGTTTGTTTTCTTTCCTAGGAGATATAGATGTAAGATTTTACTATTGCTTTATTGTGTGCTGTGTAATAAAGAATATATGAAATGTACTGGGTGTGGTGTATGGTAGCTTTGTGTAGTGCAGAATCTAAAGAGTACTCTTCTTATACTAATACATTGTAATCAGATATCTTTTAAAATTGGGTTATAGATAGAGATGAGCGAACGTGCTCGAAACGAGCACTGTACCGCTCGGCTCCCCTGCGCTCGCATGGGCGCCGGCACTTCCGTCCTCCTCCTATGCGAGCGCAGGGGAGCCGAGCGGTACAGTGCTTGTTTCGAGCACGTTCGCTCATCTCTAGTTATAGAAAATCCAAGTGGTAAAAAACTTGAGTTCATTGTTAAATTAATATCGGGTGAATATTTTTTTCATTTTGAAAACAATTGTATTATGGGTTTATTTCACAGCTATACCTAATGGACATCAGGAATGCCTGGAGGCTTCTTGACAATTTACTTTTACTTCCTTCCAAATGTTTAATTAGGTGATGACTGTTTAATTTGTGCACTTTGAATCAGTGCATTGTTAAATAGCAAAGTAGAACTGATTTAGGAAACATGCTACATTTCACTAGACCCCAGGGGGTGTGGACAAGTGATGTGAAGGGGAGGAGAAATGGTAGAAGATTGTAATGAGTGGACTTCAAATACCTCCTCTCTACAGATATATGACCCTATAGACAGGAAGCAGCCTTCTTATTAAATCCCAAAAAACAAGATGTTCAAACAACCTATTGTATCTAAACCAAGTCATGAGATTTCTCCAATGTAGGATGAGTCCTTCTTTAAGGTTAATGGCCTCATATGTAGTGAGTGAAACACTTGAGTAGACCCATACTAAGCACATGCCTAATTCAAGTCTCTCCAATTATGAAACTTTCCTTCTCATTCTTTCCAATTTGATTATTAGATACTATACTGTGTTGAACTATACTGTGTAGATACTTGAATCTCAGAGTACAACAGAGAAGGGAAACTAGAAATTGTTTAAGGAGATATAGTACTTTAAAAATCAATGAGGGGAAAAAGAAAGATTGGATGGGTTATTAGAGTATTTACATCCTCAAAACATATAGTTAATGGAAATGAAGGCTTTATGTACATTTATGTATGTTTCAATTAATAACCCAGACTTTGAGTTTTTGTAGATGGTTCCAGGTTCTTGAAAGATGGATTATCTTGGACAGGATATCCTGACTATACCCAAACTGATATTACCAAGTAAGAACCACTCCCTCCGGCAATGTCAGTGCAGGAGGAAGAGCTGAAGGCACTCACTGAGAGTAAGACTGTTAACATTTATATAGATTCTAGGTATGCCTTTAGCAGGCTCGGACTGGCCCACAGGGGAACAGGTGAATCCCCCGGTGGGCCCCTGAGCTAGGTAGGCCTCTAGTCCCCCACCTCCTGCACAAGTGACACATGGCACAGTAGACTGACCTATAAATAGGCTGCCTAAGATGCTATGCAGTACATTGCCTATGTCCATATAAAATACTGGATAGTGTGGGCAGGTAGCATATGCATGTGGGCCCCCAGGGTGAGTTTTACAGTGTGCCCCAGAAGGAATTTTATTGATGGGCCCTAGACACCCCAGTCCGACCCTGGCCTTTAGTATGACTCATTTAGTATACTCAGCTAAGCCCATAAAGCATGCTAAATGTTTGAGAGAGCTGTTTTATGTCCTGATGTTACCCAAGGAGGGAGAGGTGGTTATAGTACAAGCTCCCACTAAGCTGTTGCCTGAAGCCTAATGGGAAGTCTATACAGTCTATGTGACTTAAGCCAGTTTAGGGCCAGTAGACTCCAAAGCTTACGTGAAACAGGCTGTAGAGCAGGGGTAGGGAACCTCCGGCTCTCCAGCTGTTGTGAAACTACAACTCCCAGCAAGCATACTCGCTCTGCTCTTCTAAGAACTCTCATAGAAATGAATGAAGCATGCTGGGAATTGTAGTTTCACAACAGCTGGAGAGCCGGAGGTTCCCTACCCCTGCTGTAGAGGGTGAAGGGAAAAAATGAAAGGAAAAAAGGAGTAGTGATAAGTGAGAATGGACTCTGGACGGTTGGTATAAAACTCAAACTCAAATTTCAGAGAATGTGTGATTTGGGTTCAGTGGTGGATGGCTCCTGGGTTCAATAATGCTGCCCCTAGGTTAGTCCAAGGTTGAATGATGTGTGCCTGTAATAATGATGGTAGAACTATGGGAGTTCAAGGGAGGCATATGCCTAAGTCATCTTACCCATTTCAGAGACTGCAGATTGACTACATTTAGTTACCAAAGGTGGGATGATGTGCATATGTCCTTATCTATGTTGATCTCTTTTGAGGATATTCAGAGATCTGGTCTATAGAAAAAGCAAAAGATACAGCTTAGAAGATACTAGCAGAGGTGGTACAGTATGTAGATAGAATTGCACACATTGTTGAGCAATAGGGGGAACCCATTTCACTGAAGTAATACCAGAAATTATGGAAACACTGGGTATAGTGGAGAGATGAATGAAATGGTATCAAAAGATTGATGCAAAGAGAAAAAGACCTTGTATGGAATGCCTCCACATAGTTTTGTATTCAGTAAGGATCATGTCTCAGAAGAACATAGTCTTGTCATCCTATAGGATATTCTGGGGCTATATTATCTTCAACAGGCTCAGATACTGTATGTTGGATCTTACTACCTTATTGTTATGGGTTGTAGCTTCTGACTCATGAGGATCAGAGACACCAAAGTTAGGTACAGGGAAGTAGGCTATACTTTGTACAGGAACAGGTTGTGGTTTTATGCAGAGTTTATGCAGATCTGTAATACAGTCTAGAAGTTAGTATACAGCAGACAAGCAGAATTATAGCTCTTTTAGAGAGGAAACAGACCGCCAGTGTCAACTAATTGCTGCATATGACTAAGTGTATGATTCCCTTCCAGATCTGGATTCAGTGACTTTACCATTTCCTCAAACCCGGTGATTGAGCAAGTGTTAAGAGAGATAAGAAAGAGTCCCAGATTTGATGGTGACTTCCAGGTGCAGCTAACCACTCCAACACTGATGAAGCTTGAAGGAGAATCTACCAGGACAAACACCAGACATTACAAATAAATCTGTAACTCAGCAACCACCATGAGAGTCTTCAGTTTTTGCATTGTGCTACTTACTGAACTCAAGAGGTTTTAAAGGACAACTGGGACTATATGTTTATTAATCATGAATTTGATTGTTTGATTTGTGTAAATTGTTCAAAAGTTTCCAGTTTTACAATTGTACACCAGTATGCATTAAAATGAACCTGTCACTATGAAAATGCAATGTAAGCTACAAGCAGCATGTTAAAGAGGACCTTTCACCACTTTGGACATGCCTATTTTAATAGCTTCATGCATTCCCCATGTAATGACAATTCTGGAACATCTATTCTTATGTCTGTATGTTGTACCATTCTTTTATTATTTTTACTAGAAGTTATGACTGAATTGACACAGTATTAGCCTTCAGTAAAGGTACAGAGGGGAGGTAACCAGTTGGGGGGGGGGGGTGTACCTACACAGACTCACTCTAGCCAATCAGTGCTGACATTTTCAGACTGTGGGGATACACACCCCCAACTGGTTATCTCCCCTCTCTACCCTTACTGCAGACTGCTAGCAATTCATTCATAACTTCTAGTAGAAATAATGAAGGAATGGCACAACATAGAGCCATAAGAATAGATGCTCCAGAATTGTTAGTACATGGGTAATGCATGAAACTATTAAAACATGCATGTCAGGAGTGGTGAAAAGTCCTCTTTAAATAGCAGGAGGAACTGAGAAGATGGATATATAGTTTTATGGAAAAAATCAGTATATCCTGTAATTTATTTATTTAAATTTCTGCACATTCTGAGCTTGAAGTCAAGGATGAGGTCCTATCAGTGATTGTCCCTCTAAGACTGTGTATGCAGTTAGCTATAAATCACTGATAGAACCGCCTCTTTGACTTCAAAGCCCAGAATGAGCAGGAATTTAAATGGATAAATTACAATTTTTACTGAATCTTTTCCTATAAAACCAGGGGTGTAGTTAAAGGTTCATGGGCCCTGGTGCAAGAGTACAGCTTGGGCCCCACTTCTCTCAGTGCTTTGTGGCCAGGGGCAGGGGTGCATCTATCCTTTATGCTGCTTGTAGAAGCACCCCTCAAAGTTCTCAACCTAACCCCTTCCCTCCAGCCCTACTGTTAAAGACATACTTGGAAAACATGGCATACAGAGCTAAAAACATACAGGGGTATACAGCACTAGATACCTCTTACATCTAGTGACGTGTCCTCTGATGTAGATGTTCTCTTTCCGCATCTTTTATATTCAGAACAGACCGCCATGATGATTTATTTCAGCCATTTCTTGCCTCTGAAAACACCCCATCCTACCACCCTCAATACTGTGCTTGCTGTGTTCCCCAATACTATACTGCAGATAGTGCCCATTTCATTAATTATTGGCACTCAGTTCCCTAAAAATTACTGCACCCAGCAAGTAGTTTCCATGACACTAATAAGTGTAAACCAGTTGTGTACAGTACATAGAGAAGTTAGGACCCCATAGCAAGGATGAAACCAGGCCCCCCACACAGGACAGAAGGATTATTGCCTAAACCCTTTTCAATGACCCTTGGGCCATTTTTCCACTGCCTCATTTGCTAAAAGTTTAGAGGGTAGAGTCCTGACCAAGTGCGTGCTGGTACAAAAATACCTCCTTATAATGTGTGCCAGCACAAAAATACCCCCTTATAATGTGCACCAATAGAAAAAAAACACCCTTACATACAGTACACCCTTATCTTTCAATTAAGACCCCTATATCAGATCCTCATATCAGACCACCATATCAGATGCTTAGATCAGACCACCATATCAGATGCTCAGATCAGGCCACCATATCAGATGCTCAGATCAGACCACCATATCAGATCCTCAGATCAGAACCCCATATCATACCTCAAATCAGAACCCTATATCAGACCTCAAATTAGAACCTCATATCAGATCATCAAATCAGACCCCCATATCAGACCTCAAACCAGACCCCCATATCAGACCTGAGATGAGCCCACATCTGACCTCCACATTAAACCCTCATATCAGACCCACTTTAGACCTCCATCTCAGACCCCCATCAGACCTCAAAGCAAACCCCAACTAAATAAATTAACTTACCTCTCCTGCTCCGCTGCTACTCTACAGGTCAGGTGTTCTCTCCTGCAGTCACACTCCCTGGTTTTCTCCGGCCTGCACTGCACTGTGACCTGACTGCGTAGAACATCAGGTCTTATTACACACACTACATCAGGACAGTGCAGCGGGGGCCCGGAGAAGACTAGGGAGGGGTGAGTATTGGCAGCACAGGACTTCAATCACCGCTTCTTGTGTCTCCTGCATACTAGTGAGCGCTTCCATAAAGGAAGCACTCACTAGTATTCACTTTATAAGACCACTGACATCCCCCACTTCCCCCACTACTAGAAAAAATGTGTCTTTTAAAGGGAAAAACACAGAAATTGGTGTCTTAGGGGCCCGGTCACTGCAACCCCTATAGCTACACCTCTGCATAAAACTATATATATCAATCTGCTCAGCTACTCTGCAGCTCAGACACAATGTTCAAGTGACAGGTTTCCTTTAAGGGTAAAGTGATAAGACAGATGATTAAGTATGTGCACTTGGTTGCACAGTTATTATCAAGAAAAAAGGAACAGGGAAGAATAAGGTGTCAAAGGGACGCTATGATTTAAAAAAGAATGAAGCCTTTAAGATGCTATAAAACTAATACAGGCAGAGGGTGGAGCATTTGCATTCAGCAGCAAGCTAGATTCCAACTTTGATCCGTTTTATTACTGATGACTTAAGTCACATGTCACATATTTTAATTTTAACTGGTATATAATCTTACTGACGTCACTTCACATAAAGAAATTTTATTGTGCAGCGAGCCCCTGAGGAAGCTGGAGCAGAGGATGAAAGTGGTAGTAGCCCCGATGATGATGTATCATGGTGTACTCCCTCAGGCCGTCACTCCCTGGGGTCGGTACAGTCAAGGGGGTACACCTTGTGTTCCCTTGGGGCGCTCACTTTAGTCCTGGGTTCCCTGCCTGATGGTAGCTTGAGGGTGCCCTTGAAGTTAATGTCCATGTGGGTGCTAGGCTGGGCAGTTGATGGTTCAACGGCCAGAGTGTGATGTTAGGAGAGTCAGTAACCAGACCAGATTAACCAAATGGAAGTCTCTTTTAACTGTGTTCACAATGGGAGTTGTAATACACCCAGCAATTATCTGTACACAGTGCAAATTCCTCCCAGATGATCAAGCAGTTTATAGCAATAGCCATCTTATTACTCCTTCTCTGGCTAAAGTCTCTGTATCTGGGAACTCTGGCTAGCAATTACAGTCTGGTCACCATGGCTGTAGTGATCAATAATCTGGGCGTGCATAGGGTGTCTTAACACGTTATCCCCTTTGCAGCAGCAGGGTCTGGAATGCACCAAGCTGCATTACCTTGCTGACCCGGATGCTCTGACAATGCAAATCCTCCTCCTTCCATTCCCATAGCTGTAGGGCTTTTTTTTTTTTTTTTTGCGGGACAAGTTGTAATTTCTAATAGCACCATTTAATATTGCATATGATTTAGTGAGGAGCTGGAAAAAAATCCAAATGGGGTAGAGTTGGGAAAAAGGCAATTCTGACCCAGTTTTATGTTTTTGTTTTTGTTTTTTTTACTGCATTCCTTATGCAGTAAAATTGAACTGTTACCTTGATTCTCCAGGTCAGTACGATCATAATGAAAAAAAAATTTAAAAAAAAAAAAAAAAAAACTTTGAGAAAAATTATTTTTTTCTTTTTATTGCCATATTCCAGCTTTTTATATTTACGACTATGGAGATGTGTATGGAGGGCTGCACTTTTGTTATCGAGGAGACTAGGCTTAGTAAAAAGCAACATAGCTTCACAGGAAAAAAAACATGGCTTAAAATGCGCTGGTGTACAACAGTTTTTATCTGGCCGACACCCAGCATGCCATGCCAGGGAGCGTCCGTATCCCTGCCAGATCCCATTATAGTCAATGAGGTCCAGCAGTGTGCAGCACTATCGGGCTATGCTGACAGTATTCTCTGCTGAAACAACCTGCCGTATTAATTTTGCTGCAAGTGTGAAGTTAGCCTAAATTTACACCATCTAAATTTTAGACAGGATTAGTAAAACTGCCCCACACAGCATTGTGATGCTGCAGAACATCATTATAAACACTTGAGCTGCTGCAGAACTTATTTTTACAAAGTGTAAGGGTGTTTCACATCAGAGGAGAACAGAAATCATCAAGCTACTGAGGTGTGTATTATAAGGTATAATGTACAGTGCTGGCCAAAAGTACTGGCACCCCTGCAATTCTGTCAGACAATACTCAATTTCTTCCAGAAAATGATTGCAATCACAAATGCTTTGGTAATAATATCTTCATTTATTTTGCTTGCAATGAAAAAACACAAAAGAGAATGAAAAAAAGTCAAATCATTGATCATTTTACACAAAACTCCAAAAATGGGCTGGACAAAAGTATTGGCACCCTCAGCCTAATACTTGGTAGCACAACCTTTAGACAAAATAACTGCGAACAACCGCTTCCGGTAACCATCAATGAGTTTCTTACAATGCTCTGCTGGAATTTTAGACCATTCTTCTTTGGCAAATTGCTCCAGGTCCCTGAGATTTGAAGGGTGCCTTCTCCAAACTGCCATTTTGAGATCTCTCCACAGCAGGGTTGCCAACCGTCCGTAGATTCACGGACAGTCCGTAAAAACAGGGTGTTTTTTTCTGCGGTCCGTAGCGTCCGGCAGAAAAAAAGCCTGTCTGTGAATCTACTACAGCTGCGGGCTTTTTTTTTTTTTTCCCCGTAATCCTCACTCACCCCCTGGCGGCCCGGCCCTTTAAAAGTGGCGTGCACAGTCTTCTCCGCGGCTCAGCGGTTGCCGGCGCCGCCTACCTCCTTGATTGCCGCGCTTCAGCTGTCTCCTCCTCCTTCCCACCGCCACCAGCAGAGCAGGACGCAGCAGAAGCGCAAGGGCAAGATGAGGACTGAGGCGGCGCCATCTTAGAGTGGCAGGTGCAGCGACACCAGCCCAGCAACTCGGTCCACTAAGTAAGTGTTGCCCATCTTGCCCCAGCCCAGCCCAGTCTGAAATGTCTTTTGCTGCAATGAAAGGATCGGGGGGGGGCAACATTACTACTTATGGGGCCTACTATGGGGGCTTTATTTCTACTGGGTCACTATGGTGGGCTATATTTTTACTGGGGGCACTGTTGAGAACATTTGTAGTGCTGGGGCTAGGAAAGTATGTTTTTTAAAAGTGGCTGGGTGGGCTGGTCTGAGGGGGGGCACAAGACGCTGGTCTGAGGGGGGCACAAGACGTTGATCTGAGGTCTGATGAGGCACAAGACGCTGATCTGAGGTCTGATGGGGGCACAAGACGCTGACCTGAGGTCTGATGGGGGCAGAAGACGCTGACCTGAGGTCTGATGGGGGCACAAGACGCTGACCTGAGGTCTGATGGGGGCAGAAGACGCTGACCTGAGGTCTGATGGGGGCACAAGACACTGACCTGAGGTCTGATGGGGGCACAAGACACTGACCTGAGGTCTGATGGGGGCACATTGTGATGATCTGAGGTCTGATGGGGGCAAAAGATGCTGATCTGAGGTCTGATGGGGCACAAGACGCTGACCTGAGGTCTGATGGGGCACATTGTGATGATCTGAGGTCTGATGGGTGCACTAGACGCTGACCTGAGTTCTGATGGGGGCAGAAGACGCTGACCTGAGGTCTGATGGCGGCACAAGACGCTGACCTGAGGTCTGATGGGGGCACAAGACGCTGACCTGATGTCTGATGGGGGCACAAGACGCTGACCTGAGGTCTGATGGGGGCACAAGACGCTGACCTGAGGTCTGATGGGGGCACAAGACGCTGACCTGAGGTCTGATGGGGGCAGAAGACGCTGATCTGAGGTCTGATGGGGCACAAGACGCTGACCTGAGGTCTGATGGGGCACATTGTGTTGATCTGAGGTCTGATGGGTGCACTAGACGCTGACCTGAGGTCTGATGGGGGCAGAAGACGCTGACCTGAGATCTGATGGGGGCACAAGATGCTGACCTGAGGTCTGATGGGGGCACAAGACGGTGACCTGAGGTCTGATGGGGGCACAAGACGCTGACCTGAGGTCTGATGGGGGCACAAGACGCTGACCTGAGGTCTGATGGGGGCACAAGACGCTGACCTGAGGTCTGATGGGGGCACATTGTGATGATCTGAGGTCTGATGGGGGCAGAAGACGCTGACCTGAGGTCTGATGGGGGCACAAGACGCTGACCTGAGGTCTGATGGGGCACATTGTGTTGATCTGAGGTCTGATGTGTGCACTAGAAGCTGATCTGAGGTCTGATGGGGCAGAAGACGCTGACCTGAGGTCTGATGGGGGCACAAGACGCTGATCTGAGGTCTGATGGGTGCACTAGACGCTGATCTGAGGTCTGATGGGGGCAAAAGACGCTGATCTGAGGTCTGATGGGGGGACATTCTGCTGATCTGAGGTCTGATGGGGGCACATTCTGCTGATCTGAGGTCTGATGGGGGCACAAGACACTGACCTGAGGTCTGATGGGGGCACAAGACGGTGACCTGAGGTCTGATGGGGGCACAAGACGCTGATCTGAGGTCTGATGGGGGCACAAGACGCTGATCTGTGGTAGTACCACATTATCAGTACTAGTGTTATCTGTGATTTTACACAGGACTGCAGGTAACACTACTACATTTTCTATACTCAGATAGCCATCACTGTGTTACCTCTACAGTTACAAAGGACTGCAGGGGACATCTACTATATTATCTATACACAGATAGTTATCACTCTGTAAGGGGGCCCTCTGAGACTTTATCGCCCAAGGGCCCACCTGAACCTGGAGCCGGCCCTGCATGCAGGCTCCGCCTGCGATGTACAATAGGCCGCAGGCAGGTCAGCCTGCAGCCTAATGTTACAGTACCTCTGTCCTGGGCCCGGCGCAGGCATCTCACTCTGTGATGACGTCACCACGAACGTACAGACGTGATGACATCATCATGCGGCGCGCCGCCCGTGCCAGGACGGAGTTACAGTGTGGTATTGAGAACTGCCTTAAGGAATCAGGTAAGTATATCATTTTTGTTTTTATTTCACTGCTGGGGCACTATATGGGGGCTATCTGTACTAAAGGGGGCTATCTAATGTCTGGGGGCACTATGGGGACTACCTGAACTACAGGGGCTATCTAAACTACTGGGGGCACTAGAGTGGACCGTTTAAGCTACTGGGGGAACTATAAGAGGTATTATAATTACTGGGACCATTACAGCGGTTCCTTATTATTTCTGGTAGCACTACTGGAGGCACTATGGGGAAAAATGATTTCTATTATGGGGAATTATTATTACTATCAGGGGTACTATTGCGGGTGTTACTATTATTAGTACAATATGGAGGGCACTAGTGCTAAAAGGGCTACTCGTGGAGCATTATCACTATTGGGGCACTATTACTAATGAGGGCACTCTGGGAGAGAATTATTAGTATCAGTGGGACTTTGGGGAGCAATGTAACTATATGGGGTCCTACCTATATGGCACTGTTATATCTACAGTATAGTATTTGGGGAGAACAGTGGGCACAGTATTTTAGGTAGCAGCAGGATAACAGAAAAGTGGGTAATCTAAGGTGTCTTTGTGGCAAACTCTGCAGAGAGAAGATGTGGCTGAAAGAACTCGTCATGGCGGTGTGGGACAAATAGAGAAGATGAGAAAAGAGAACATCTACATCAGGGAGACATCACTGGATTTAAGAGGTATGTGGTGATGTGTCATCTTGTATGTTTGGTAATGGTGAATGTAATGTCCGTCCAAATATGTGTCACCTATTTCTTCAGCAAGGACTTGCCGGTATATGGTATGTTACTGCTGCAGCCAATCAGTGATCTAATGCTGAGAACAGCAGTGGACATATACCATACACCTGTACATCAGTGTGCACATCACCAACATTGTGACAGATGTGCACACTTGCCCATTACATGCCTGTCAGTCTTTGTTTACATGGCAGCAGCAATGATGCCAGAAAGTCCAGTGTGTCCAGGCATCATCACTGCAGCCATATACACACAAAGCACTCAGACTAGAACTGATTTATTTTCCATATGCCATATTTTATTTTCAAATACTGAACAATCCTCTTTATTCTGGGGCGTGAAAGGGGGCGTGTCCTCTAAAAGGGGTGTGGTTTATTATGTCCGTAAAAAATTTTGGGCCGTCCGTAAATTTTGGTTCAGTTGTCCAGAAAAATTTGAAAGGAAGGTTGGCAACCCTGCTCCACAGGTGTTCTATGGGATTCAGGTCTGGACTCATTGCTGGCCACTTTAGAAGTCTCCAGTGCTTTCTCTCAAACCATTTTCTAGTGCTTTTTGAAGTGTGTTTTGGGTCGTTGTCCTGCTGGAAGACCCATGACCTCTGAGGGAGACCCAGCTTTCTCACACTGGGCCCTACATTATGCTGCAAAATTTGCTTGTAGTCTTCAGACTTCATAATGCCATGCACACGGTCAAGCAGTCCAGTGCCAGAGGCAGCAAAGCAACCCCAAAACATCAGGGAACCTCCGCCATGTTTGACTGTAGGGACCGTGTTCTTTTCTTTGAAGGCCTCTTTTTTCCTGTAAATTCTATGTTGATGCCTTTTCCCAAAAAGCTCTACTTTTGTCTCATCTGACCAGAGAACATTCTTCCAAAAAGTTTGTGACTTTCTCAGGTAAGTTTTGGCAAACTCCAGCCTGGCTTTTTTATGTCTCTGGGTCATAAGTGGGGTCTTCCTGGGTATCCTACCATAGAGTCCCTTTTCATTCAGACGCCGACGGATAGTACGGGTTGACACTGTTACTCTCGGACTGCAGGGCAGCTAGAACTTATTTAGATGTTAGTCGAGGTTCTTTAGCCACCATCCGCACAATCTTTCGTTGAAATCTCTCGTCAATTTTTCTTTTCCGTCCACATCTAGGGAGGTTAGCCACAGTGCCATGGGCTTTAAACTTCTTGATGACACTGCGCACGGTAGACACAGGAACATTCAGGTCTTTGGAGATGGACTTGTAGCCTTGAGATTGCTCATGCTTCCTCACAATTTTGCTTCTCAAGTCCTCAGACAGTTCTTTGGTCTTCTTTCTTTTCTCCATGCTCAATGTGGTACACACAAGGACACAGGACAGAGGTTGAGTCAACTTTAATCCATTTCAACTGGCTGCAAGTGTGATTTAGTTATTGCCACCACCTGTTATGTGCCACAGGTAAGTAACAGGTGCTGTTAATTACACAAATTAGAGAAGCATCACATGATTTTTCAAAGGGTGCCAATACTTTTGTCCACCCCCTTTTTTATGTTTGGTGTGGAATTATATCCAATTTGGCTTTTTGACAATTCTTTTTGTGGTTTTTCCATTGAAGACAAATTAAATGAAGATATTATTACCAAAGCATTTGTGATTGCAATCATTTTCTGGAAGAAATTGAGTATTATCTGACAGAATTGCAGGGGTGCCAATACTTTTGGCCAGCACTGTACCTGTTACTTTAAAGGGAGTCTGTCAGCAGTTTTGACCGTGCAATAGCACTAACAGCGCTAGGTTGGGGGTCAAGGAATTCAGACTAAACAATCATTTTCTGGAGCTTTTATTATCAGGAGTAGTGTGAATATGAACTTTTATTCTGCCAGGTTTTGCCCTTTCAAGTGTCCTGGAGGCAGAGCTTCACTATGAAGTGCTCTTGGAAATGTGTAGCTTCACAGCCCAACTTCTCTGCTCTGATCGACATCTGCAGAGGTCTCCTAGTCGAAGAACTAGTGCCTGGCAGAATAAAAGTTCATATTCACACTACTCTTCATAATGAAATGTCCACACAAGTTATGTTTGACCTGCTCTCGACATCCCAGTGCTGTCATCAGTTCTGCATGGTCAAAAATGCTGACAGGTTCCATTTAAAAGGGTAGGTTCACAACGGAGGAGGCTTTGAGGCAGATTTTCCTGCAGGTTTCTCAGCTAAAGCCAGAAATGGATGCAAAACAATGGAGAAATATTAGGTTACTTTCACACTTCCGGCAGCAGGGTCTGGCAGGCAGTTCCGGTGGGGGAACAACCGGCTGGATCCATGCTAATGCTAGACCACTGGCAAACAAGCCAAGACGGATGAAATGCTTTCGTTTTGTCCTGCCGCCTCTCGGCATGTTTGCCAGACCTCCAGCCCGACCCCATTATAATGAATGGGGCCGGAGCGGACTTCTAGCGGCATGGTGGACTAGCGTTAGCACAGATCTGGCAGCCTGCCTGCCAAATCCTGCTACCGCAAGTGTGAAGGTAGCCTTAGTCCTTTCTTTAAAGTGCCAATTCGAATTCAACTTTTTGGCCTTGGCTGAAAAACCTGCAGGCAAATCTGCCTCAAACCCTATTCCAAAAAGTCTCCATGTGAACCTTCCCTAAAAGACACATCTGTCTAAACCCTATGGTCACAATGTTAATTTACATATTGTTCTTTGGTAACTTGTTTCCAGAAAAGGCTCATCATCAGTGAAATACAATTGCAGAGTAGGTGAACTAGTTATTCTGTAAATAAAGATTATTTTCATATCATCATTGCCAACAGGAAGATGTAATAAGCTAGGTACAAGCTACAATATGTACAGCCTCTCCCCGCCCTTGGTCTACTTCTGTCATTAGCTAAAGCGTCCCATTCTGTCACTTGTTCATACTGTGACCACAGCAGCAGCTTACATTGGAGGTAAGGTTTTACAGATGCCTGAAATTATCTAGATTTTCCAATATTTGCTTTCCAATGTCAAAATGTACGTGAACAAGTGTGTTTTGATTTATTTTGTATATGTTGCATCAATGATACAATGTTCATTTATGTCAAGAGTAATAGTGGAGATTTATACGGCAATCAGTCTGTGTATTGACTCAATGGGGGAGCTTTATCCAAACTGGTGTGAAGGAAAACTGGTGTAGTTTCCCAGAGCAGCCAAAGAGTCCACCTTTCATTTTTCAGAGCTCCTTTGGAAAATTAAAGGTGGTATTTGTGCTATTGGCCACTAAGCCAGTTTTCTTTTGCATCAGTTTTGATGGTAATCCATTCCTACATTTATTTTATGTACAATTAAAGGGGTTTTCCACTTTTCCCATTCTATTGATCTATCTTCAGGATAGGTCATCAATATCAGATCGGCAGCGGTCTGACTCCTGGCACCCTCACCGGCCAGCTGTTTGAAGAAGGTTACCCCTTTGAAGAAGTCAGAACCGAAACGCTTGTTAGGGCAGGCAGCATCCTGGTGGTGGGAGATATTATGGGTAAGATCTTATGGTGACAGCTGCAGTGATCTGTTTATTTGGTACTGTGGGCACAGTATCTATAGATGGTATATATGGTACATTGGCAGTGGTTCTTTAGATTAAAGGGGTTGTCTCACATCAGCAAATAGCATTTATCATGTAAAGAAAGTTAATACAAGGCACTTACTAATGTATTGTGATTGTCCGTATTGCCTCCTTTACTGGCTGGATTCCTTTTTCCATCACATTATACACTACTCATTTCCATGGTTACGACAACCCTGCAATCCATCAGTGGTGGTCGTGCTTGCAGACTATAGGAAAAGGAACTGGCCTCTATGGTGGCCGGGACTATGGGAGCTCACATAGGCTAGTGCCTTTTCCTAAAGTGTGCAAGCATGATCACCACTGATGGATTGCAGGGTGGTCGTAACCATGGAAATGAGCAGTGTATAATAAGATGGAAAAATGAATCCATCCAGCTAAGTAAGCAATATGGACAATCACAATACATTCGTAACTGCCTTGTATTAATTTCCTCTACATAATAAATGCCATTTGCTGAAGTGAGACTCCTTTAACCACACTTTATGCATCTGCATCTTTGTGTAATCATTGAAATTATAATTGGTTTCATATGGTCATGGATGGTGCAATTATTGTATAGACCAGGGATCAGCAACCTCCAGCACCCCAGCTGCTGTGAAACTCCCAGCATACACATTTACTCAGCTGTTCTTGGAATCCCCATAGACGTGAAAGGAGGATTCTGGAAGTTGTAGTTTTTGAACAGCTGGAGTGCTGGAGGTTGCTGATCCCTGGTATAGATGGATCTTGTCCACCCACCCTTTTAATTGTTGTTGCTTCCATTTTTGCATATTCCATTTTTTATTCTGTGTTTCTTTTTAACTAATTGTTAAGAAATAAAGATTTACATTTTAATATCATTCCTGACTGTGTCATCTGGTGCAGTTTGTTTGTCGGTTTATGTATGCTTGAAGAAAACTAGTGCTAGTGCCAGGGTTGACACCCATCTAGAAATTTCTAAATCCCTAAAAATAGGCGACCTTTTTCCTGTGTCCATGAAAAAAAAATAGATGTATCTGTAATTTTTTTAGGCTGGTGGTACGTGACTAGATTACTTTGATGGTTATTATTAGGGATGAGCGAAATATCCAAAGTCGATTCGCAAAAAAACATTGTTCTAATACTGTACGGAGCAGGAGCGGAAGTTATTACATCACGAAGGTACCACTTGGAACCGGACCCGAGTTCTAGAAATGGTTTTTTACAGTAAAAATCAATTTCTGAAGTTATTACGCAAAGTCTTGTGAAACTTCACGAAGTAATAACTTCGGCTCATCGGAGCCAATACATTCTAATACTGTACGGCGCTCCCGCTCCGTACAATATTAGAACAAAGTTTTTTTGCGAATCGACTTCGGATATTTCATCCGAAGTCAATTCGCTCATCCCTAGTTATTATCATCATTTTACAATACATGCTGGTGATGAGTTCTTATCAGTATATTTAGCCAGGCTCGGACTGGCCCACAGGGGAACAGGTGAATCCCCCGGTGGGCCCCTGAGCTAGGTAGGCCTCTAGTCCCCTACCTCATGCACAAGTGACACAAGGCACAGTAGACTGACCTATAAATAGGCTGCCTAGGATGCTATGCAGTACATTGCCTATGTCCATATAAAATACTGGATAGTGTGGGCAGGTAGCATATGCACGTGGGCCCCCAGAGTGAGTTTTACAGTGGGCCCCCAGAGGGAATTTTACTGGTGGGCCCTAGACACCCCAGTCCGACCCTGTATTTAGCTTTAGACATGAAATACCTAATAATCTTCATCCTTCATTATGGTTTTCCAATTTGTTGGTAAAAAATATTGGCTGTCTGTAATAACATTGATAGATCTGACAGGATACAAGTTTGGCATCTTGGGTGGTATAGTTGATCGTGTCAAACTGGGGTTGTTTGTTATTATTGTACACACAGGATACATCATCTAACAGGTTTTTTAATATTGAATTTATAAGCGATAGACCCTAGTAGTAAGGGATTGACTTAAAAGTCCTTCAAATGGGGCTGTCTTCTAGTCTAGGACAATTCTCTGATTAGTGGAAGGTTTGCAGAATAGACTTTTAAGATCCTACAGCTGGATCTGCAGCTTTATTTCTCAATGTGTCATTGGCGTCTCTTTTTATGTTTTAGGCAGGAGATGGCAAGAAGATAAAATAAATAAAACCCTTCCAAGGAAAACTGTTTCCAAATACATTGTGGCTTAGGCTACTTTCACACTAGCGTTTTTAAATTCCGGTATTGAGTTCCGTCATAGGGGCTCAATACCGGAAAAAAACGCTTCAGTTTTGTCCCCATTCATTGTCAATGGGGACAAAACTGAAATGAAGACAACGGAATGCGCCTGAAAGCATTCCGTTCCGTCTTCAGACCGAAGAACAAACCGCAGCATACTGCGGTTTTCTCTCCGGTCCAGGCATCTGCACAAAGACGGATCCGGAATGACCCCCAATGCAAGTCAATGGGGACGGATCCGTTTGGTGTGACCAACATGGTAAACGGATCCGCCCTCCATTGACTTTCAATGGAGTTCAGGACGGATCCGTCACCACATACAGACAGACAGACAGACGTACACACACATACACATACACACAAACACATACATACTTACATACTCCAGGCAGGCAGGCCACACGTCTTCATGCCCAGGAGGCGCGCCGCTATGACGATTCCCTACAGCACCCAGCAGAGGGCGCTGTGGGGAATCGTCATAGCTGCGCACCTCCTGGGAGTGAAGACGTGCGGCCTGCCTGCCTGGAGTATGTAAGTATGTATGTGTTTGTGTGTATGTGTGTGTATGTCTGTATATGGTACTGTGTGACATGTGTGGGGCCGGAACGCGGTTCCGGCCCCACACATGTCCCTGCGGCAGTCCGGATCCCACGGCACCCTTCACCTGCCTGATCCGGACTGCCGCTAGTGTGAAAGAGGCCTTAGGTGTTTGGAGGCACTTGGTTTCTTACAGGGGAGTATATCTTTAAGGAAGGAGAGGCTAGGGCAGTGATGGCTAACCGCCAGCACTTCAGTTATAGTGAAACTGAGACTCCCAGCATGCTCTATTCGTTTCTATAAAAAAAAATCTTGACATAGGGGCCACTTAATATGGTGGATTTGGTGATCTCTGTAATGGGGACACCCATTTGCTTGGTTTTCCTTCCTTTGAGGTATATCTGGCTTTCACTGTGTTATAACTGGGCATAACTGGGGCTCCACGGTTATTTTGCATATTACCATTCATTTCTCTGGAGTTCTGAGAACATCCAAGCAAGTTGGCATCTTGGGAGTTGTACTTTTACCACAGCTAGGGGCTTAAATGTTTGAGGTGTTTGTTTTTTTTTCTTATTAGGGAAGTATATCTAAAGGCCGTTCAATGTTTGGGCTGATTATCTGGAACGAACATTTGTACGAAATGCTCGTTCATTGGGTAAAATGATTATTGGTGCAGACACCACAGTCATCATTCTACTGCCCAGAAATAGAGATGAGCGAATCTTCAAAAATCCGCTTCAGCGAATAATCGGCAAATTTATAACAAGATTCGTTCTTAATACGAATTTATTCGGTCGAAGTTGCGTTAAAAAATAATCGTTGTTCTGCAAACATTCATGCACAAATTATGAACATGCAGTCTAACCGTTGTTAAAAGTACGCTACTGAACTGAATTCATAAGCATTAGCGTACAAAGTGTGTACGAATCCTTAGTGTACTATTATTTCGTGATTGCGTCATACACACGCACAACGCTATATAGGTTGCGGCGTACAGTCCTCAGAGGCAGTCCATATGAGCTAGAAAAGTATCCGGCTAAGTGCATAATTTACCAAAAACACCATACAATAAGTGCATAATAGGACACACTGCAGTACCTGAAAAAGAATACACACAATGGGCTAAAGTGCTTGAACGTGCTGAACCTGTAAAGACATTATTGCTAAAATACTGCAAAGACATAATGATGCAAACATTTTAGTGCAATCAATTTCACATTTGCAAGCATAATAGGCTCAGATATACGTTTGAGTCTCATTTCTTGGCTGCTTGGCATAAAACACTGGAACACATAGTCCAAAATTGTAATCCACATGAGGTAATTTTGTAATCCAAACAGGTAACGTGTAATCCACATGGATAATATAAAATAGCAGCAAATAGAGAACCCTTTTTGCAAAGGGTGCCCCCAAATAACCTGAGAAGGGGGAAAAAAGGAAAATAGGAGCGCTTAGTTGCAACTGGGAATTTTCTGCAGAATGGGGGGTGTCCTGACAAGCCATGGCCATCTGGGTGAGTGTCAAACGTGGGGCAATAAAAACAAGATAAATTAAAAACGTGCCAACTAGCTCTCACCCGTCAGGTGCAGTCCATGTTGTGGCTCCCTTAGGTCCAGACCATGAGGTGTCCTTTAAGTCATCCAAACAGAGACCAGCCCGTTGTAGAAGGGTTCCTCACATGAGTGATCTGAAGTCCTCCTCGCTGCTACTGCTGCTAAACGACTTAAGTTGACGCTCCTGCCTCCTGTAGACCAGGCTGGCTGCAGTTGTTGAGCTCCACTGCCTCCTGCTGCTTGAATTTGGACTTGACCGGGTCCCACTGGTGAACGCTGATGCCACTTGAGCCTTCACCTTTCCGGATCCTCCAACAGAGGTAAGGATTTCTGGCTGCAGCGGTTGAGGCAAGGCTGCACCCAAGGAAGAACCGCTCCCCGAGCTGCTGCTGATTCCATTTTCCACGGTAGCTGGTACTAGATCACCATATAGTGAAAGATGAGGTAGTCAGCTGACCCAGGTGAAAGGACTGTGGTGGTGGTGGCAATCCAGGGATCAGAGGCTCCGTCTGTGGCTGTGGTTACTCTCTGAAATGAAGGGTGTGTTCCATCTGCTGTCTGTTGTAGGCAGAGCACGAGTCCTGCAGCTGCTGGTTCCTCCGGCCAAACTTCTGCTGGTGATGCATGGACCAAGGTCTTAGACAATGACGTTACCCCCTGTAGCAAAGGGGCCTTTCAGGGATGCCATGGGGGTATATTCCACCTGATCCCCCACATATAGGCTGTGACAGGCTTGGGGCAGATAAGGCCGTTTAACAGACCTGCGGCCCACAAAGTACTTCTCCCCGTCCTTGTCGTCTGCAAGGAAGCCACTGCCTCTCTCCACCAAAAACCATATGACGGTTCCTTTTCACCTTTCCAGTGTAGGGTGTCCTGGCCTTGGATGGTCAAGCACTTGGATGACCCAGTCCTCCACCGCTTTCTTATAGTCCTATAGAGTCTTGGCGTGGGCTGTCACTGATGCAGGCACAATGGGAGTCTGCCGCATAGAATGTGTTTTCCTCCTGGCTGGCGGAGTGGACGCTCCAGCCGCCTCCGCTGTATCATCCCGCACAGCGGACACCGCCGGTGCCCGTGCGATTCTCGAGATCACTTGTGCCACTCTGTTCTCTTCAGGCCTCTCCGGTGGTTCGGGCTCGGGACCCCACACCATCTCTCCCCATGATGTGTAGTTGTTTCGCCATGCTGTCTTGTACACCGCTGGCTTGAACTGGAGAGGATGGTGGAGTAATGAAGGAGGAGTCTTCACTCCCTATACTTGCAAACAGAAAGGTGGGCCGGGCTGTTTTTTTTCGCTTCTGAGGGGGCGTATCTTCACTTTCCCGCTCTTGAGGGGGTGTATCGTCATTTTCCCGCTTCAGGGGGCCGGGGAGCAAGAAGAATGCGTATGTAGCGTTAGCGTACAAAATTTTAAGAACATTTAATATTCGTACGAAACTAATCTGAAAACATCAGTAGTAGAAAATAGGAGGATTCGTAACGAATATACAAAGCGGCGAATAGATTTGCTCATCTCTACCCAGAAAAAATGAATTTGTATGACAACAAGCGATGGCAGCATCCATTGCTTGTCCTCATGCAGTAAAGTTGATCGCTACATGTAAATCCAGCTCTTCATCTCCACTGATGAGCAAATAGCTATCAGGAAAGAATGCTTCCTTCCTGACAATTGTCTGCTCATCAGCACAGTGTAAATGTTCCTTAAGGAAGAGGAAGATAGGACACTGGGCAATTTTGTTTTTCCTTCATTCTGAGTTGCGGAGTGAAGGGTCCTTGGAGGCATCAGATCTGAAGTCAATAAACAAGACATTATTCAAATGAGGAAAAACACTAACTGTTCAGAGTACAGCTGGTGTTGGCCCATTTGGTGGTTGTTCGGGGCCCCAAGACTTTCTTGGAAGTGGAGTAGTACATAGGCTTCAATTTAGGTGACCTTGGGTGAAGTGGCCATGGCCAAAATTAAAGTTAATTATCCTGGCCCAGTCCTCTTAGGAAATTAAGGTGTGGGCTGGCTCCACCCCTAGTTCAAGAAAATTCTAGTTAGGGTTCATGCCCACAAACATGTGGCAGCTGGGCCCGTATTGTGGTCTGTAAACAGCGGGTCTGCAAAATATGGGCCACGGCCGTTTTACCTCCACATCACGGACCGCGGACCCACTCACTGGGTCCGGAATCCAGGAGATACGCTGCCGTTAGGAACGGAATGCTTTCATGGGGTTTCTGTCCATGCCTCCGCACCGCATGCACTACTTTTTTGCAGTGTGGACCGTTGGATGCGGATCACAGACACCATTCAAGTGAGTGGGTCCACGATCTGCATGCGGCGGCCCCACGGTCGGTGCCCTTGCATTGCGGACTGCAATTTGCGGTCTGCAGCACGGGCCCAGCTAACGCACATTCGTGGGCATGAGCCCTTAGTCTGAGGGAGAGCTTGATGGGTGGTAGTGAGCAGACTCTATGTGCTGTTTTACTCAGGCCTAGCTTCAAGAATTCAGAGATTAACAGATCTCCATAGGATGCTCTGCTTCTGCCACAGCAAGAAATACAAGATTGGAGAATCTGCATAACCATGTGAGGAGTCAGTCAGCAAGGTAATTTGCATAAAGCTTTCAGACCCTGCTGCTGTGGAGGGGTAACAAGTTAAGAAACCCTACATACATAAGTAATGACTTGGTCAGTCGTATCTTTTGATCTGCACCCCGGCGTGCGAATTGCAAGAGTTATTGATAGAATACAGTCACCAGCCAGAGATTCTAGAGAGAGACACTTGAGGAAGAGAGTGTAAACAGAGAGCCATTGCTTCTAACATTGTCTAATTCATGCATAGATATCGAGGAAAATGATTTGCACTATGTACAGACTATTGTTGGATGTACTACAACTCCTATTTTGCATTCAAGTAAAGAAGGAAATTTGTTGTGTTAAACTTGGCCTGGTTACTGACTCCTACTACACCACACGCTGGCCATTGCGTTGCAATGCACCTATACAACCATACAGCTATCAACATCAAGAACACCCCAAGCTATGATTAGGTAGGAGCCCCAACTACAGGGAGTACCCGAGGGAAGAAGGGGTGGTCCCTCCTTTTTACTGCATCAGTTCTCAGAAGCGATGGCCTGAGGAAGACCACTGTGACACATCCTCTAGTCAGGGCCACTAACACTCTTATCCTCCACTCCGGATTCTCTGGGTTTTACTGCATTAGGTGCACGGCTATTGAGGGGGAGTGGTAATATGGAAGGTGTTGGGGTGCCTGCAGGGACCCTCCCAAAAATTAGATTATTTCAAAAGTTTTAAAGGGGTTTTCCGGAAGTTGACTACTGATGACCTATCCTCAGGATAGGTTATCAGTATCTGATCGGTGGGGGGCTGACAACTGGGAACCCTGCTGATCAGCTGTTTGAGAAGGTACGGGTGCTCCTATGAGCACCATTACCTTCTCCCCACTCACCAAGCACAGTGCCGTACATTGTACAGCGGCTGTGCTTGGTGTCGCAATGTGAATGGGGCTGAGCCGCTCCTAGACCATGTGACCGATGAACGTGACGTCACTGACCTAGAAAAAGCAGAGAGAAGGCCGCGGCGCTCACTGGAGCGCCGGTGCCTTCTCAAACAGCTGATCGGCAGGGGTCCTGGGTGTTGGACCCCCACCAATCAGATACCGATGACCTATCCTGAGGATAGGTCATCAGTAGTTAACCCCTTTAAAAGTTGTCTAATTGTGGGTTTTATGATAATAAAAAATGTCTGCTGCAGCCTTTTTTAGCAAAAACTTGAGTGTTTGTGGTTATTTAATGGTGCGTTAGGTACAGTAGGGCGTACTGTAAAAATAGTTGTGCCAAGGAGAGACAAAGTCTTAAATCCCATGAACTTTTCTATGTTTGCAGAGTAGAACATCACAATGAGGAACACTTCCAAGTGACTTTGGCACAATCTTTCATTTGATTAATTTTGTTTTTATTGCTTGTTGTCTTTACATAGTAATTTACTTTCTAACTGAGTTGCCAACTGTCCAGAAATTTCTGAACAGTCCGTAAAAAAAAAAGGCCTGTGTCCATGACTAAAAATAGATGTGTCTGTGAATTTTTTGAGGCTGGTAGTACCTGACTAGATTATTTCGGAGGTAATTATCATTATTTTATAGCTCACAGTGAATGCTGGTAATGAGTTATCAGTATATTGAGCTATAGACATGTATGACTTATCTTTATCATTAATTATAGTTTTCAATTTGTCCATAAAAAATGTTGGCTGTTTGTGATTTTGGGATAAGATGTCCAGAAAAAAGAAGAATTCGAGTTGGCAACCCTGCTTTCTAAGGCTGGAAAAAAGACATCCATCCAGTTCAGCCTTTTATCCTGCAAAGTTGATCCTATGGAAGGCAAAAAAAATGTCCTCATAAGGTTGAATACATCTTTGCTTATTTTAGGGGAAAGAAATTCCTGCCTGACTCCAATCAGGCAATCAGAATAACTCCCTGGATCAATGACCCCTCTCTAGTAACTATAACCTGTAATATTATTACCCTCCAGAAATACATCCAGGCCTCTCTTGAACTCTTTTATTGAATTCCCAATTACCATTTTCCGTATGTCCACATGGCCGTTTCGCCCCCCAAAAAATAGAACATGTCCTATTATTATCCGCATTATGGACAAGGATAAGACTGTTGTATTAGGGGCCAGCCATTCCGTTCTGCAAAAGGTACAAGGCACATGACTGGTATCTATGTTTTGTGGATCTGCAAACCATCCAACGGTCGTGTGCATGAGCCCTTGGTACGAGAGGAGACCTTATCTGAAGAGTTGAACATGACCATCATAGTGAGAATGTACGAACAGTAGCAGATAAGGGATTGACTTCTCCTAGTATGATGACCACCACATTACGCCGAGTTGATAGTATAAAAAATACAATACACTAATAACACTGTATCATACAAAATACTATACAAATCCTGCTGACCACAGTATTGGCACTTGTAAACGTATAAGCTTTTTTATTGTAAAATACATTTACTGGTAACCATAGCCATCTGAATTGCATGATAAGTTACCTAACCATACATTGTCCACTTAGACAAACTAAAAAGAACGTGTTGTATAGTTAATTTTTGCTTTTTCTTTCTGTTTTAGATGTGAAATGAAGCCTGTACTGCAATTTACACTGAATCATAAATATATTACAATATTCCCCACATTAGCTTTACTCGCCCTTCTGCTATTTACCTTTAATAACTTTTATAAATATGGTTCCCTTGAATCCCGTTGTTCCAGTCAACTTCTTCCATCCGAAACAGAAGCAGATTTGATTGTGTTGCTATGGACGTGGCCCTTCGGCACTCACTTCCCCTTACATGAGTGTCCAAAACCCTTTAATAATCCACGGTGCTTGTTCACCGATGACCGCAGCTGGTATTCGAAAGCAAATGCTGTCATTTTCCACCACAGAGAAGTTTGCAGCTCCAAAAGTCAAATGCCACAGATACCAAGACCAGAAGGACAGTACTGGGTGTGGTTTAACTTGGAATCTCCAAGACATAGTCAGAACTTGGACTTTATGGACAATCTCATCAACCTCACTATGTCCTACAGAAGTGACTCTGACATCTTCACTCCTTACGGTTGGCTACAGAAGAAAGATGTATCTCAAAACTTTACCATTCCAGCAAAGTCAAAATTAGTAGCATGGACTATAAGTAACTGGGATCCTACGTCTAAGAGGGTTAAGATTTATGAGGAACTAAAGAATCACATAAATATAGAAATTTATGGTCAAAACAACAAAAAGCTATCCATGGACAAGTTAAATGCAGTCTTATCAAGCTATAAATTCTACTTGTCATTTGAGAACTCCATACATACAGATTATATCACCGAAAAACTCTGGAGGAATGCTCTACAATCTGGAACTGTGCCGGTAGTTCTAGGCCCACCTAGAGAAATTTATGAAAAATTTATTCCTTCAGATTCTTTTATTCATGTTAATGATTTTCCTACTGCAAAGGACCTTGCTAATTATCTGCTAGAACTGGACAAACAGCCCCTTAAATATGAACAGTATTTTAAGTGGAGGTCAAGACTACAGCCGGTCGGGGATTTCAATTGGAAAATCTATTACTGCAAAGCTTGTTTAGCTCTGCATAAGGCTCCATCATACAGAACTATTCCAAGTCTTTCTAAATGGTACACATGATGGATGCGCTAACATCAGCACCACACCGCTGACTTGATTGACGGGTGGAAAAGGAACATTACACCATACATTGATCTGATGACTGATGGAAGAACATCCTTGTAAACTTATTTATGATTACAACTTAAAAGAATTACATTTATTTAATCTTGAGAAGAGACATTTAAAGGGAGTCTTTCACCTGTTTTTCACCTATATAACTGACAGCACTGTCCCACAGAAGATTGCAGACACATCCCAGACATACCTGTGTGCACTGTGTGTCTGTATTACATGTCACATCCCAGACATACCTATGTGCACTGTGTGTCTGTATTACATGTCACATCCCAGACATACCTGTGTGCACTGCGTGTGTATTACATGTTACATCCCAGACATACCTATGTGCACTGTGTGTGTGTATTACATGTCACATCCCAGACATACCTGGGTGCACTGTGTGTCTGTATTACATGTCACATCCCAGACATATCTGTGTGTACTGTGTGTCTGTATTACATGTCACATCCCAGACATACCTGTGTGCACTGTGTGTCTGTATTACATGTCACATCCCAGACATACCTATGTGCACTGTGTGTGTATTACATGTTACATCCTAGACATACCTGTTAGCACTGTGTGTCTGTATTACATGTCCAGGAAAAGAACTTTTATTCTGCAGGAAAACAGCTCAAGTGCCCAGCTAAAAGCGAAATTAAAAACAGCTTTCTCTCCCAACTCAATTTCTAATAGCTATATCTTCTGATATACTGGATATAATGCTGTGACTTTGGTATCATTTCAAAGCTTGGGATGCCAGCAAGGTCAGAATCATTTTTCTATCTGCTACCAATCCCAAGATATGAGCAGCTAAAGCAGCCCTCCCCTCTTCAGTCTGGTTTGATTTGGTAACTTGCAGCAACAGACTGGGCACTTGGGAGCTGTTTTCCTGCAGAATAAAATGCTTTCTCTGAACATGGAATAAAGGTACAAAGTGCATACAGGTATGTCTGGGATGTGTCTGCAATCTTCTGTGGGGCAGTGCTGTTAGTTATATTGGTGAAAAACAGGTGAAAGACTCCCTTTAAATAAGGTAAATTATATATGTTTATTTTTATTGAGATAATCCTGGATAGCATCTTTTAGAAGACCTTTGACCAGTTTATCCACAACAGATGTTAGACTTACCGGCCTATAGTTTCCAAGCTCTGTTTTTGACACCTTTCTGAATACTGCCACTACATTTTCTAAACGCCAATCCTGTGGAACACTCCCTGTCATTATAGAGTGCCTAAATATCAGAAAAAAGGGTCTCTCTATTTAATTACTTAATTCTCTTGGGGGGATATGGGGTGTATTCCATCTGGATCCAAGTGATTTGCCTATTTTAATCTTTTTAAGGCACCAATGCACTTCTTCCTGGGTCAGACAGGCCACTTTTAATGGGGAGTTTCCTTTGACACTCTGCATTTCACCTGACACTTCATTTCCTTCACTTCAGCAAATACATCTTCACCATCTTCCTCATCACCCTCAACAACTTCTCCCTCATTACTCCTTAAAGGGCCAACACTTTCAGGTTTGACCTTTTTACCATTAGTATAACTGAAGAACACATGAGGGTTAGTTTTACTCTCTTTGGCAATGAGTCTCTTTGTCTACAGCATGGTTGCTTTTATCTGTCTTTTACATATCATATTTTTTCCTTATAGTTTTTCAATGCTTCTTTGCTACCTTCCTGTTTTAGTGATACTTTCTTTTTGTTATTTATTGCCCTTTGTAGAAGGAAGTGCTGGTATGTATGTGTGTATGTGTATATGCATGCATGCCCCCTTTATGAGGCATGCAGATACATGTATATCTATATATGGGCCTTCTATATATGTATCTGTGGGTCTCCAGATATACCCCAATATGTGGTGCCCTCTGATGCATATGATGCCCCTATATATATTATATTGTGCCCCCAGTTGCTCCTAATGTATATAGATACATGTATATATGCCCCAGTTTTATATGCATTTATCTATATACATATAAACTGACTCTCCACCCTGCATCCTCCTGGAGGCACATACCAGCGCACTTGCAGGAGGGAGATGCCGCCCTGATGACAGTCTTGGGCACATCAAAGGACAGAGGATTTATAAGATCCTCTGCCCCTTTGTTGTTATCTAAGGCTTGCTATGAACAGGGGTGTTGGCCTCCATTGCTTGCATTGTAAAGGTTTATCACACCTGATCGGTATCTAGACCCTTTGTGTGGAGACTCCAATCAAGCAGTTGGTGACTTGCTAAACCTGTTTTTATAGCATGGACTGTCCACACCTTCCCCCCTACCTATGAGGGAAATAGTCCAGCATTTAGGGACTAAGCGGAGGAGCTTTTGACCACCACAGAGAGAGGAGCTTTGACCACGACAAGCAGAGGGAGCTTTCACCACAGAGCAAGGACAACATACATGGAGCCAAGTAGCCCCTACAGAAACAGAGACTGGCTAAGTACCCCTGGAACTCCCTGTTACCCCTAATTATCCCCAAACTCCTGACCCCTGCAGTGCCTCATCACTGCAGATAACCCCTTGCATTCCCCTATAACCCCTGTACCCTTAATTATCCCCAAACTCCTGACCCTTGCAGTGCCTTATCACTGCAGATAACCCCTTGCATTCCCCTATAACCCCTGTACCCCTAATTATCCCCAAACTCCTGACCCCTGCAGTGCCTTATCACTGCAGATAACCCCTTGCATTCCCCTATAACCCCTGTACCCCTAATTATCCCCAAACTCCTGACCCTTGCAGTGCCTTATCACTGCAGATAACCCCTTGCATTCCCCTATAACCCCTGTACCCCTAATTATCCCCAAACTCCTGACCCCTGCAGTGCCTTATCACTGCAGATAACCCCTTGCATTCCCCTATAACCCCTGTATTGTAAGTAACCCCTTTTAGGGACAGCTAGTAGTAGGCTTGGGAGGGTACTGCTGTAATTATATGTATTTCTGTATGAGTGTATGTTTAATTAGTATTGTGGGTGGAATTAAGTGGGATTGTGCAGTGTAGTTGAGTTTTTATACTGAGGTTGTGTTATTGTATTGTTGTGCGGCTATATGTATATATATTTATATATGCCAATATAAAAATATATATAGATATAGTCTAAATAATTAGACTGTAGACTTTTAGTATTTTGTAATAAATCTTTCTATTATATAAATACTGTAAACATTGTCTTTTTGTGTAGCCGCCATAGTACAGTTCAGTACACATAGTGCAGGGAACGGACTTCAGTAAAGGAAAAAATAGGCGGAGCTAGCGAGAGCCGGTTTACGCCTATTTATGAATATTGATTATTAATATCACAGAAAATATTAATAATTAATAGTTCCTTTAACACCCTTTTACATTTCTATGTATCCACATTGGTCTTTCTTGTTCCTCAACCTCTTATTCCTATAAGGTGTTTAGGATGTATATGGGATATAAAATGTGATATAAAAAATATCCCATTTTGTGGCCACATTTTTATTTTTGAGGACATTGCCCTAGTTAATGAGACTAATGTCCTCTCTTAGGCCTCTTTCACATTAGCGGCAGCACGGATCCGGCAGGTGATCCGTGCTGCCGCAGGGACATGTGTGGGTCCGGAAACGCGCTCCGGCCCCACACATGTCACACAGTACATACACACAGACACACACACACAGACATATACACATACAAATACACATACATACTTACATGCTCCCGGCAGGTCTCCACAGCGCAGGAGGAGCAGGACGGCGCGCACATAGGACGATTCCCCACAGCGCCCTCTGCTGGGCGGCGGGTGGAATCGTCCTATGTGTGCACCATCCTGCTCCTCCTGCGCTGTGGAGACCTGCCGGGAGCATGTAAGTATGTACAGTATGTGTATTTGTATGTGTATATGTCTGTGTATGTTTATGTGTATGTCTGTATGTGTGTATGTATGTATGTGTGCAGGTGACGGATTCGTCATGAACTCCATTGAAAGTCAATGGAGGACGGATCCGTTCACCATTGTGTTACACCAAACGGATCCGTCCCCATTGACTTTCATTGGGGGTCATGACGGATCCATGTTGGATGCCTGGACCGCATGCTGCGGTTTGCTCTCCGGTCTGGAAACGGAACGGAATGCTTTTAGAAGCATTCCGTTGTCTTCAGTTCAGTTTTGCCACCACTGACAATGAATGGGGACAAAAATAAGTAGGAACTCAATACCGGAATTATAAAACGCAAGTGTGAAAGTAGCTTTAGATTGTCAAATTTCGCTGTTTGGAAGTTCAGTTTTTGTGCCTTCATGAAGAAACACTCTTGATAATGAATGATAATTGGACGGTTATTATTTTATAGTCAAAACCTACACCTCTTATTCTGTCCGGTCTAAGGGTTAATAAGTCCAGTATGGCCGTCCCTCTGAACCAGTTTCTATTATGACTTCCACTGGTTTCAATTTTCCAATCTATATCTGGGAGCAGTGGCGTAACTAGAAGTGACTCAGCCCCACAGCAAATTTTTAACTGCCTTTTTAACTGCCCCTACTGACCCTCTTCTCCCGTGCAACCTTCACTCCTGAGGCTAGTCAAGAAAGTCCTTGCAGACCAGGTCAGGCAGCTGTTCCATCTGTTCCCTACATGTATATACTGTATGTTATGTCACTGTATATAATGTCATTGTATAATACTGTTGAGGGGGCGCTGACAAAATCTTTCAGTCTTCCTCCCAGGCAGACTCCTTTCCACTTTGGGCCCCATAGTGGCCGCTTCCCCTGATTCCACTATATCTACTTCCTTGGAGGTTGAAGTCCCCCACAATAATGACATCATTATGATTTCACTAGATTAAAATTCATATTTGTTAAAAACATCAGAATTATTCTCAGGCCAGGAAAATTCAGGTCTTAAGCTCACTTACATAAGCGGAACCTGACAATTTTAGGAGGACTGGTCGATCATCTAATACAGTATATGTGTGGGTTTTCTGAATCTCCCCCAGAAGCAAATGTTGGGGGAGGGAGGGATTGAGCAATTTGGCAGTTGTATTTTGACACAGCGGATCCTGCGAATAGGAAATAAGTATTGTTAGTGAGAAAACCCCTTTAAAGAAAGTCTGTTACCACGACCTCCCTATCAAACCAATGCAGTTCTTCTTTTGTTGATCTGTGGCTCCTTTCCTGATTTGTGATAGTTTTTCGTAATATGTAAATTAGGTGTTTGGTGTAATGAGGGTATCCTCATCGCTATCACTGCACCCAAGCTCCGCTCCTTTCTGTGACCAGCCCCTCCCTCGCTGCTCTGCCATTGCCTGGTCCCGTCCATCAAAGCAGCAAGGAAAGGTCTGGCCACAGAAATGTGTGGAACTTGGGTGCAATGAGAATACATCTGGTTCTTATCATCCGTTGCCTAAACCAGCTCAGACCTTTATTTAACTTTCCACAAAGTATACTTTCACACAAGTTAGTGGTAATAAAAAAATGATAAGAAAGTAGGAACAGTGCCAATCTAGCTGGCAAAAACAGAAAAATATAAGCAGCAACAGAATATATAATCCAGGGTGCTCGTGCATTGGATCTGGCTCAGACTTCAAACATCAAGATTAAAGGGGGTTATCCTATGAATAATGTAAAAAATCTAAATCAGACATCATATAGTCCATGACACCATTTTTTTTAACAAAGCTAGAACCAGCCCTGTACCTCACATGGATCCAGAGATCTTCTCATTCATTGCTATACTAGATTTATATCAAGCTGCCAGCTCAAGGGGAGTGTCTTTTCTGCTGCAGCTAAGGGGGCGTGTCTCAGCTCTTCCTATCACACTTCAGGAGGCGTGTCCATGCCCTCCCTATCACAACTCAGCAAGCAGTTGAAGGATGAAACTGAGCATGTGCGGCCATCTTTGTGAGCAGAACAAGAAATAAGGATAAGAATAAACAGCAGGTGCCGTTATACAGATACATTTTATTGAATAGCCTAGTAACCATGCTAAATATTTAAGTATATGCAATTATAAAAGAATTCGGATCCAGGTGCTGGTTTGAAAACCGTAGAATATTTTTCATGGGAAAACCCCTTACACACACCTCCACAACTATTATAGGAAATTAAATATACTAAATTGCTAGCATCAAATTTAAAATGTAACAAATGTAAGAATTTTATTTAGAAAAGAATGCATAGCTAATGCTTAAAGGTGGACATGTATGACATAATACAGTATGCCATAAAGGTCTAACAAGTGCGGTCCGACTTCTGGGGAACCCTCTCCTATCTAATGAACAGTAAAAAGTAAATGGAGAGCAAGCCACACATGTGCAATACATAATAAAACATAATAACAATTGCAGATAACTCCAGGTCTGGGGTACTCTAGTTTCACGAAAGAGAATGCTACCCACTAATGAGGGGCTACAGCCCTCATCAGGCACAGTCAGTGTCAGAATAAACATTTACATTTAGACAAGGTTGACACAAGGTTTACCAACGCCAAACATATAAACGGAGCACTGTTGAATCACCGCTAATTAGGGAGAGTCTGCATGACTAATATTTAATCAGCTACATACAGTTAGAAATCAATTACAGCAACTCTCAACATACGATTAGGGGTCAAATAAAGCAGCTAACTAGCAGCTGCTCATTCAGACCATGCAGGTGGCTGGTTTTAAAGGGATTCTGTCACCTAGTTTAAGCCTATAGAGCTGAGGACATGGGCTGCTAGATGGCCACTAGCCCGTCCACAATATACTTTTCCTATTGCTGTGTGTGTCTTTGTTTAGTAAAAAAAACGATTTTATTCATATGCTAATCCTGGTTATAAGGAGCCCGAGGGGCGGTTACCAATCTTCCTGGATCCCAGCCGTGCCCACTGTGAAGGAGCCCAGCACCGCCCCGCATCCTCTCATCTCCTCCTTGCTCCCCCGACTTCACGCTTTCAGAGCGCTGTAATCTCGCGCGAGCCATCTCGCACATGCGCAGTTCGTTCCCTGATGCTGATGCCAGCATAGGGAAGGAACAGTTTACCAGCACTGACAAGCGGTGTACTCGCGCATGCGCGAGAATACGGCGCTCTGAAAGCGTGAAGTCGGGGGAGCAAGGAGGAGATGAGAGGATGCGGGGCGGTGCTGGGCTCCTTCACAGTGGGCACGGCTGGGATCCAGGAAGATTGGTAACCGCCCCTTGGGCTCCTTATAACCAGAATTAGCATATGAATAAAATCGTTTTTTTTTACTAAACAAAGACACACACAGCAATAGGAAAAGTATATTGTGGACGGGCTAGTGGCCATCTACGCTGTAGAACTTTTTCATTCCAGTCACCCCTTCTCATTGAAGTGGGGAACAATTTAATCCCCATGAACTTAATCAGGGATGCATCTCTCCCATGTTGTACCTCCACATGTTGTGCTAGTGGGGTGTCCTTTTTATGCCTTATGTCTCCAAGGTGCTCCCCAACTCTTCTGCGGAATTCCCTGTTCGTCTTTCCAACATATTCCAGTACACACTTTATACAGTGGGGAAAAAAGTATTTAGTCAGCCACCAATTGTGCAAGTTCTCCCACTTAAAAAGATGAGAGAGGCCTGTAATTGACATCAAGATAGACCCTTAACTATAAGAGACAAAATGAGAAAACCAATCCAGAAAATCACATTGTCTGATTTTTAAAGAATTTATTTGCAAATTATGATGGAAAAAAAGTATTCGGTCACCTACAAACAAGCAAGATTTCTGGCTCTCACAGACCTGTAACTTCTTCTTTAAGAGGCTCCTCTGTCCTTCACTTATTACCTGTAGTAATGGCACCTGTTTAAACTTGTTATCAGTATAAAAGACACCTGTCCACAACCTCAAACAGTCACACTCCAAACTCCACTATGGTGAAGACCAAATTGCTGTCGAAGGACACCAGAAACAAAATTGTAGACCTGCACCAGGCTGGGAAGACTGAATCTGCAATAGGCCAGCAGCTTGGTGTGAAGAAATCAACTGTGGGAGCAATAATTAGAAAATGGAAGACATACAAGACCACTGATAATCTCCCTCGATCAGGGGCTCCACGCAAGATCTCACCCCGTGGGGTCAAAATGATCACAAGAACTGCGAGCAAAAATCTCAGAACCACACGGAGGGACCTAGTGTATGACATGCAGAAAGCTGGGACCAACGTAACAAAGGCTACCATCAGTAACACACTACGCCGCCAGGGACTCAGGTCCTGTAGTGCCAGATGTGTCCCCCTGCTTAAGCCAGTAAATATCCGGGCCCATCTGAAGTTTGCTAGAGAGCATTTGGATGTTTCAGAAGAGTATTGGGAGAATGTCATATGGTCAGATGAAACCAAAGTAGAACTGTTTGTTAGAAACACAACTCGTCATGTTTGGAGGAGAGTAAATGCTGAGTTGCATCCAAAGAACACCATACCTACTGTGAAGCATGGGGGTGGCAACATCATGCTTTGGGGCTGTTTCTCTGCAAAGGGACCAGGACGACTGATCCGTGTACATGAAAGAATGAATGGGGCCATGTATCGTGAGATTTTGAGGGCAAACCTCCTTCCATCAGCAAGGGCATTGAAGATGAAACATGGCTGGGTCTTTCAGCATGACAATGATCCCAAGCACACCTCCAGGGCAACGAAGGAGTGGCTTCGTAAGAAGCATTTCAAGGTCCTGGAGTGGCCTAGTCATTCTCCAGATCTCAACCCCATAGAAAACCTTTGGAGGGTGTTGAAAGTCCGTGTTTCCCAGTGACAGCCCCAAAACATCACTGCTCTAGAGGAGATCTGCATGGAGGAATGGGCCAGCATACCAGCAACAGTGTGCCAACCTTGTGAGGATTTACAGAAAACGTTTGACCTCTGTCATTGCCAACAAAGGATATATAACAAAGTATTGAGATGAACTTTTGTTATTGACCAAGTACTTATTTTCCACCATAATTTGCAAATAAATTCTTTAAAAATCAGACAATGTGATTTTCTGGATTTGTTTTCTCATTTTGTCTCTCATAGTTGAGGTCTACCTATGATGTCAATTACAGGCCTCTCTCATCTTTTTAAGTGGGAGAACTTGCACAATTGGTGGCTGACTAAATATTTTTTCCCCCACTGGGGTCACTGGAATATGTTGGCGAGACGAACAGGGAATTCTTTAGAAGAGTTGGGGAGCACCTTGGAGACATAAGGCATAAAAATGACACCCCACTCGCACAACATGTGGAGGTACAACATGGGGGAGATGCATCCCTGATTAAGTTCATGGGGATTGTGTTTGGCGTTGGTAAACCTTGTGTCCATTCTTTCAGTGCTATTCATATATTTGACGGTAAAACAATGATAGTAATTGTTCTTTATCGGTGTTGTCTTTTCATTTTTGTATTTTTTGGAAGATTCTCGGGTTCTAGATCGGGGTTGTAACTATGGTAGCCTGTCCAGGTTAAACCCCTGAGGTGCCAGCCTTAGTTTATGTATCCAAAAAGGCTGGTTACCGTTATTGGCCATAAAAACATCTACTTAATGGTTTTAGATCAATATAATTCTGCTGGGATTCTATCTCCAGCTTAGTGGCAGGGACTCCTGGGGCGTGGCTGTAGCCCACACGCTGCGGTGTGTATGTTTTGTGCCTCCGCCCTTTTTCTGGATGATGCGATGTGTACATATGCCTGTGGCGTCAATTTGGGTGATGCAATACGTAAGCTCGCTTGCGTACGTACGCCGCACGCACGAGTCGAACGATCGTACGAGCGTGCGCACGTGCTGTAGAAACACTCCCACATGACGCCTCCTGAAGGCGTTGTTTTGAGGAGCCGGTGGCGCTAAATAGCCACGTGAGACAGCTCCAGAGGTGGACGCCATACGCCTCACCTTATCCAGGCTGTCAGTACTGCAGGATACCAAGGCAGTACTAGATGCCATTCCTCTAGGTCCAGATGGAATACCAAAAAGACCAATATGAGCTGGGAGATATTAATGATTAAAAAAAACCCAAGCAACACTCCTTAATTCATTGGCAATATGTCCCTATAGATAATGGGAACAGTGTATATAAACACAATAAAATATAACTTTTAATAGATATGCAATAAAAGCACAATTTGCATCAACACCATTGGGTCCCTTATACAAAACGGAACAAAACAACCAGACTACTAATAGGATATATGAAAGAATGTCCTACTAATAAATAAAATGGAAAAGTCTTACCCCATCCACCAAGATATACCAGTGGGATCTGTGGGTAGGGCATCAGGCGGGGTTCATCTCAAGGCGTCTTAGAGGATTGTAATCTCAACTGTGTAGTACTTCTTGCAGGGGTGGACAGAGGTCCCTGAACAACCCTGAGATCTTGATGAGGGGATGGGGGCTATAATGACCCCTACCTATCTACACAGAGCACCCACCCCGAAAGGAGCGACCTTGTCCGGATACCTGTCCCTATCAACGGCCAAATCCCTAGGGTAATTTCCTCGTGTCCACTCCCGACATGACACGTTTCTGTTGATAATACATCAGAGGAGTGTAATCCAGAAGGGCTCAGAGGGGCCACCATTTTCAGGGTGAACATTGGCTCCCTGAACATATAGGACCAGCTCAGGACAAGTAGGGCCTTATAGAAGCAGAGACCCAGCACCTATAGAATAGAGACCCCCTCTAGGGACCTCGATTCTACAGAGTGGTAAGAGCGCTCCTTTTTTGCTTGCACTGTTTAATTTGGCACAAACATACAGTAGAGTGCAAAGGTTTTAGGCAGGGCTGAAAAATGCTGCAGAGTGTTTATAGTTTATTTTATATCAGATAACAAATGTAAAGTGAATAAAGAAAAGAGAAATCTGAACCAAATCAATATTCGGTGTGACCACCCTTTTCCTTCAAAACAGCCCCAGTTCTTCGAAGGAACTCGGCAGGGAAGTTGGTCCAAACATCTTGGAGAACTAAGTGCAGATCTTCTGTGGATGTAGGCTTGCTCAAATCAATCTGTCTCTTCATGTAATCCCAGATAGAGTGGATGATGTTGAGATCAGAGTTCCGTGGGGGCCATATCATCACTTCCAGCACTCCATGATGTTGGCTGGATATTTGGGAATGATGGTATTGTATGAAGGGTAAGTATCTGCCTGTATCAATCTCTTTTGAAGAAAAACAGAGAATCGGCATCATTGTTTCCAATAATTGAACAAGGAAACCACAAAGTTTTTGTTTTTTTTTCTAATCCTGGACAATCCCTTCAAAGTTCCTGTGAGAACATGGAGAAACAATACTTGTGACTTGTTTCAATTCCCTGGTGATGTCTTACACCACTGTTTATATATAAAGCAATGATTTCTTCACAGGGCTTTTTTTTATAGTTTGTGAATACGTATTACTCAAGATGTTGTATTTCAGGTTTGATTGGGAAATAATTATTTTTAACTTGGAACAAGTGAATTCATTGTCCTTTAATTCACCACTCTCTGTTAAGATCTAATCACTTTGGTGAACCTTTACATCCTCCGCACGCTCCCTTCATTCCAGCTGTGCAAATCTGTCATGTCGCTGCAGAATAGTAGCCTCACCTGGTTAGCTGTTTCCATGCTACATTTGGCTAAGGCAGAGTGAATTGTTGACACCTCTATTCCAGGCACCCGGAGCATACGCCCTGACTGCACCCTTCCCCCCGAGATACTGTATGTCCCTGTGTGTCATCACAACGACATTATCATATGGCATATTCCCTAATGATTTATTTCCCATATTTGTAAAATCGCTCCTTTTTGTAAAGGGATCAGTTTGCCTTATAGATATGCATAAGCAGGTTATTATAGATTTCTTAAACTTTGTTGTATGGCAGGGTTAAAGGGTAGGTGACAAATGGGCACCATTGAGAGGGGGGGTTTAATTTATGGTTGAAAACAAGCAAAAAACTGCTCTGCCTTTAAATTTCTTTTTACGACCAGTTAGTCATTTTGTCGAATGCTGTACCCCTACCGGTGCACAGCCCTCAACATGCAGCGCCACCCCCAACCACTAGGACACCACCATATTTATCTACTTCTTGATTTTTCAGAGAGACATACGTATGGGACATGATGTGGTTGGCACTGTCAAGGAGGGCAGTGTGTCTTACACGGCTATGATGGACAAGGTGAGGATGATATTGTTATGTAGGGCATTGTGCGGCTGGTAACTTTATGGAGGATACTGTGCACAGTTAAAGGGGTTATAGCATGAATACTGTAAAAAATGAAAATTAGACATCATATAATACATGACAACTTCTTTCTAACAAAGCTAGAACCAGCCCTGTACCTCACATGGATCCTGAGATCTCCACATTCATTACTCTGCTAGATTTATATCAAGCCCAAGGGGAGTGTCTTTTCTGTTGCAGCTCAGGGGGCGTGTCTCAGCTCTCCCTATCACAGCTCAGCGGGCGTGTCTCAGCCCTCCCTATCACAGCTCAGGGGGCGTGTCTCAGCTCTCCCTATCACAGCTCAGGAGGCAGGTGAAGGATGAAACTGAGCACGTGCGGCCTTCTCAGTGAGCAGCTCAAAGAAATAAGAAAAAGACCAAACTGCAGCTGGCACTGTACAGATACATTATATAGAATAACTGGCTATGCTAAATTTTTTAATTACATGCAATTACAAAAGTATACAGATACAAGTGCTGGTTTGAAAACTGTAGAATATTTTATGTGGGACAATTCCTTTAAGGAGGTTTATTTTAGGCAACTTAAAGAGGATCTGTCTGTTCTCCTAATTTATTCTTAGTCGCCACCTAAAAAAAATTTATAACGTTAACACACAATCAAAAAGCGTAACTTACCCCATAATGAAAACTACAAGTCGTCCTGCAGGAATTAAGACCTCACACAACTCCACAGAAAGAAAAATAAAAAAGTTATGGGTCTTTAGAAGCAGCGATGCAAAAAGATCTTCTTCCTTTAAAAAAAAAAGGCGTTTTATTGCACAAAAGTAGTTTTATTGCACAAAACATATTTGGTATCGCTGTAATCGTACTGACCCAGAGAATAAAAATATCATGTTATCTATACGAAAAATGAATGCTGTAAAATTTATCATGTAAAACTCAGAGGAGGTATTGCTGTTTTTTCCCATCTCCCTCCCAGAAAGAGTTAATAAATCAGAAATAATCAGAAAGTGTGTACCCCAAAATGGTGCCATTAAAAACTACAACTTGACCCGTAAAAAAATGAGCCCTCATACAGCTACATAGACTGAAAAATTAAAAAGGTATAGCTGTTGGAAGGCGACAATGAAAAAAAGAATTAAAGCGCTTGGTCAGTAAGGCCTAAAACAAGCTGGTCACTGAGGAGTTAAAGGATAATACAGTCTGAGACATGTATGGCATAGCCACAGCATAAACCTTAAAGGCGTTGTCCAAGTTAAATAAAGTTTGGGCAGTCCTTGTAAATTGTCTAAAATGACAAAGAAATTGATACTTACCCCTTTTGTTTCCTGACTCTTCCTGGGCTGTGGTCCAGTCCTCCACTCTGCTGTTTGTTTTGCTGGCTGCAGTGCTGATGTTCCATGCACACAGATCACGGCTGCAGCAAATCACTGGCCTCTCCAGTGACATCCCATATACTGCTGAAGCCAGTGATTGGCTGCACTCTGACCTGCACCTTCCCTCCCCTCAAGTGCGCCACCGAAGACAAATGCAGATGGGATGGCTTCAGTAAGGTGAGATGGCCCTGCAGATGTGATGGCTGCAGATGCAACTTGGAGCAGCAAAGACAACCATGGGAGGAGAGGGAGTCCCACTGCCGGATCCAGCAATAACGCCAGTGTGAAAGAAGCCTCAGAGTGAAGAAGTGCAAATATGTAACATTTTTGTTTGCTGCAAAAACGTTAGCGCCTTTGCCTGCCTTACTTTCAGGCCAACCAAAGAACCTGTAAAGAGCGCCTCTACTAGCAGTTTTCTGTAGGCACAGCCCTGAACATGGCCTTGAAGAACCTGATGACTACAAAAGATAGAACCCTCTGGAGAAACACTATTCATATGGTCACTGACTTGATGGCACACATATAATAATATTTGGACAAAATATTTTGAATTAATCATGTGTTTTTTCAAAAATAATTTAACACATAAACTAGATTTAATCCTAAATTTATAATCTAATATTTTTCCTTGAAAATTGCAGTTACAAGGGAAGAATGACATTTTAATACAGTAGCTCTTCAAATATCAAAAGCTTTTTGATAGCACTTGTTATGTGTTGTGGACCCGCACCTGGTTTTGGCTCACAATCACAAAGGTCCTTAGGCAGTGAAGAAAAAAGGAGAAATGCAAGGATCTGAGTGACTCTGACATGGACCAAAGTGTGACGGTTAGATGACTGTATCAGAGCATCAACAACATGGTAGTTTCCTGGAATAAGGGGTGTTCAATAAGTTATCTACCCCAGCATGTTCTGTCAGTGTTAGAGAGCTGAGCTTGTGAGTGCAGGTTGAGACATGTTTGGACATGCAACACACACAGTAGCAATTCAGTCTGATTAAAGCAGCGGAAGTGACAGGATGGCAAGTGTGGGTCTACAAAGAAAGTGAGGGATTTGGAGTTTCGTTCTGTGGCTAGCTGGAAAGATCATGGCAACTGTTTTTTGGGATACAAAAGGATACCAACGCTTCAAAAATGAAGGCATTACGTGAGGCACTCAAAGAGAAGGAAAAGTTGTCGGCAGATGTGTTGCTGCTTCACGACAATGCGCCAGCTCACAAGTCTTGCAAATCACAAGCTGCTATCAGGGAATGCGGCTTCATGGAGCTGAACCATCCACCCTACAGTCCAGACCTAGCTCCCAATGATTACTTTCTCTTTAGGACCCTGAAGAAATATTTGTTTTCTGATAATAATGTAGTCAAAGGCCTCATGGCCTCGAGTGAATGGGTCCGCATCCGTGACGCGGTGTGCACACGGCCAGGTCCATATATCGCGGACCCGCTGTTTGAGAGGCCATAATACACACAGCCTGGCAACAGATGTCTTGTGCTATATCAAGTCGGATTTTAATTTTTTCCATTAATCATGTCCTGGCAGCTTAGAGGACATTTCTTTTCTCAGGAAGCATGTCCTTTCTGCTGTTGCTCTTTCCTTGTAACTGCCACAGCTTCTAAGAGAAGATATGGCTCATGGTAGCTGAAGATTTAAACTGAGCGCGTGTGACCACCTTTGTGAGGTGGACAGAGAAATAAGGAAAAGAACAAATAGTAGGCGGCACTCTACAGATACATTTTATTGAATAACTCAGGGGCTATACTAAATTTCTAATTACATGTAATTACAAGAGTATTCAGATCCAGGTGCTGATTTGAAAAATGTGGAATATTTTTCATAGCATATCTCCTTAAAACCTTTGGTGCAAGGAGGGTGTCACCATTGCTCTTCTTGCACCAAATATCCACTCCTTTCTGTGGCCAGACCATCCCTCACTGCTTTTATTGACAGGGCCAGTCAGTGGTGAAGCAGGGAGGGAGGGGTGGCCACAGAAAGGAGTGGAGCTTGGGTGCAGCAGGAGCAGTGGTGACACCCTCATTGCACCAAAGACTTAATTTGCATATGAAGAAAAAGTGTTATAAAGTGGGCACAGAGCCTCACAACAAGAAAAGAAAAACAGCATTTTAATCATGTGACAGCTATGAGTCTGTGTTGGATGTTTCTGGTGAGAGATTACCTTTAAAGGGGTTGCCTCACTTCAGCAAATAGCATTTATCATGTAGGGGAAGTTAATACAAGGCACTTACTAATGTATTGTGATTGTCCATATTGCCTCCTTTGCTGACTGGATTCATTTTTCCATCACTTGATACACTGGTCATTTCCATAATTACGACCACCCTGCAGTCCATCAGTGGTGGTCGTGATTGCACACTATAGAAAAAAGCATCGGCCTCTCTGGTGGCTCTCATCATGGGAGCTCACATAAGCTGGTGGGTTTTTTTTATAATGCAAGCATGTCCAGTTGCTGGATTGCAGGGTGGTCGTAGGAGGTCGTGCAGGTGATAAAGATCAGATACCCTGATTAATACTTGATAGTACAATTGCCGCTACTGCACACATATGTCAGTCACTGTTGACTGCTGGATCCCACAATGGTGTCGATATACCACATAACATGCTGTAAAGGTTATCCTTATCCCTTTGGATCAGTTCGTGCTCATTATGCTCACACTTGGGTATAATTTTTCTGCTTTATTTTTTGGCGCATGGAGGCCATAGCTCCTCTCCGGCAAAGCCATGCCCCCTTGTTGGGTGAGCCGTAGTAACCTTAGAAATGTATAAAACAGTTGGTAAATGTGATGCAAAGCATGCATGCCAGTTTTGGGTGCCTTTTTTTAATAGTAAATGTGTCCCAGTCCCTTACAGTACTGGTCAAATACATATAGTTAAATCATTCAATAATTGTACCACTCAGGGGTGGATTGGCCATAGACCTTACAGGGAAATCTCCCGGTGGGCTGATGCCCAGGGGGGCACCTGAGTCCTCCTCAGTCCAGCTAGTGGAAGCATTTGGGGATGTATTTTGTGCTGCTGGCAGTATTTTGTGATGGACTGTGGTATTTGGCTCTGTTGGGTTGGTACAATATGCCACAATATGGTATTGTTGGCCCTGCCTTCCATCAATTTGGACCCGACTATAAAATGGGGACGCTTTTAGTATTTTTTCTAGGGCCACTTTAAGTTCCCAGTCCACCCCTGGTACCACTGATCATGTGATGATGTCATTCATCGAGGGAGCGGGCACAGGCAGGAGCTCAATAGAGCACATCGATGCTCCTGCCTGTGCCCGCTCCTCTAAAGCCTGGCATAGCAAATATATACCAGGCTTTAGTAGGGCTGGCACAGGCAGGAGCGCACATTTTTGCGCTCAGCTTGCTGCAGCCCCAGTGGAATCCATACATCAGTACACCTTTGCCACATCAGACATGTGTGTTTTGGGATTCCAAAACACAATAGATACCTGAACTTGGTGTCTATTTTGCAAGGAAAACCTGAAAAAAAAATAAAGTACATAACATTACAAAAAAAAATATTTTAAATTATTTAGAGTACTTTTGAAAAAAGTTATTTAAAAGTTTAGGTGCACTTTAAGAGTGTCATTTTTTGTCCGAAACGCGTAAGAATCTACCACTTCTTCTCGTGAAATTTGACAATAAGCTTTCTGCGTTTTTCATGGAGTGCGGGGGGCTCATCTTTCGTTTGGATTATCCCAAAGACTACCCACCTGTACATAATGCAAGTAAAGTAAATGGGTTGCACTCGTTGACGGTATGAGGTGCAGGGTGGTACGGGTATGACCCAATATATAAAGTAAATATACCACTGCACACTCTGAGGTTTTTTAGATGCAAATTAAATCGTTTTATTTATCTTCTTTTATGAAGAAATTTAGTAAGACAATGTGCCTTTATGGCAATGGTGACTTGTAGAAACAGCAGACGTTTCGGTCACACCGGACCTTGGTCACTGAAAGTCACTAGAACGGAAAAAGAATAATTATTAAAGGAATATAAAGGCTCAAAAAATGAGAGGGGTTATTAATTCAGGATAGCGAATGTCTAAGTAGCAGAGCTATTATAGAAGGTGGTCCCCTAGTTAATGCAAGTATCATAAGAGGCAATGATATGCTATATATGCTGTCAATAACTGATTAGGTTATTAGGCTATATATATAAATAGATAAATCACTAGCGGGATGGTATGTTGTGATATATAAAAAACTACTACTACTTAGACATTCGCTATCCTGAATTAATAACCCCTCTCATTTTTTGAGCCTTTATATTCCTTTATTAATTATTCTTTTTCCGTTCTAGTGACTTTCAGTGACCAAGGTCCGGTGTGACCGAAACGTCTGCTGTTTCTACAAGTCACCATTGCCATAAAGGCACATTGTCTTACTAAATTTCTTCATAAAAGAAGATAAATAAAACGATTTAATTTGCATCTAAGAAACCTCCGAGTGTGCAGTGGTATATTTACTTTCCCTGTACATAATGTTAGGTTTTAATGCTAGGGCTGATTTTTGTGTTTAAGGCATGCATAGCAAACCTTCTCACATTAAAAAAAGGAGAAAAAAAACATAGAGAGTGTCCTGGAGTTTCTATTCAATTATTGCTGCTTATTTTGGCACTTTTCCAGTAGAGGCGGTGATCTTTTATCACTGATCACCTTAGAAGTAAACGTGTAAAAGTCATATCAGGAGTCTATAAAAGCAAGATATAGTAACACAAATCCTTTTAATTGCTTTTAGCGATAATCAAAGTGAAAAGATTTCTCCAAAAGGCCACTTTCACAAGGTCAGTGTTTGGTTAGTAACTTTTATCAGAGTGAAACCTACAGGGAAAAAGTATAATGGAAAGCTTTGAGCCTCTTCTGTGGTTTGGACCTGCTCCTGGTTTTGGCTGATGAATACTGATAAAAAATGCTGATCATGTGAAAGTGACCAAAGAAATATAAAGAGACAATGTAACAAATATTAGGCTACTTTCACACTAGCGTTTTAAAATTCCGGTATTGAGTTCCGTCATATGGGCTCAATACCGGAATAAAACGCTTCAGTTTTGTCCCCATTCATTGTCAATGGGGACAAAACTGAACTGAAGACAACGGAATGCTCCTGAAAGCATTCCGTTCCGTCTTCAGACCGGAGAACAAACCGCAGCATGCTGCGGTTTGCTCTCCGGTCCAGGCATCCGCACCAAGACGGATCCGGAATGACCCCCAATGCAAGTCAATGGGGGTGGATCCGTCTGGTGTGACCAAAATGGTAACCGGATCCGCCCTCCATTGACTTTCAATGGAGTTCATTACGGATCCGGCTACACATAGACACATACAGACATACACATAAACATACACACACATATAGACATACAAATACACATACATACTTACATGCTCCCCGGCAGGTCTTCGGAGCGTCGGAGGGACAGGACGGCGCGCACAGATGACGATTCCACCAGGCGCCCATCAGAGGGCGCTGTGGGGAATCGTGACCTGTGTGAGCCGTCCAGTCCCTCTGACGCTCCGAAGACCTGCCGGGGAGCATGTAAGTATGTATGTGTATTTGTTTGTCTATATGTGTGTGTATGTTTATGTGTATGTATGTACTGTGTGACATGTGTGGGGCCGGAGCGCGGTTCCGGCTCCACACATGTCACTGCGGCAGGCCTGATCCAGCAGCACCCTTCACCTGCCGGATCAGGCCTGCCGCCAGTGTGAAAGAGGCCTAAGTTGTTCACTTACATAGATAATAGATAAGATGCTGTCAACTGCAGCGTCCCTTCTGTCGGCTGAAATAGTAAAGAGAAACCTGTAATATTACTGGTACCAGTGGGCAGGGGTGCACCACCAATGAGTAGTGTTGACCGAGCACCTCTGTGCTCGTTTGCTCAGGTGCTCTGGCCGAGCACTAGGGGGTTGCTCCAGTGCTCGGCCGAGCACCCGAGCATGATGTTAGTCAATGGGACTAAACCAGGCACCCCCCGCTCGGAAGAGGGGAGGGTGTCTGGTTAATAGAAAAAGGTCAGAATCGCGACTTCTCCTCTTTTACTCCTTTCACGCGTAAAAGCATGCTAATTAACTGAATTTGTATGCATTAGCACACAATGCGTACGCATTAGCATACAAATTCGTACACATTAGCGTACAATGCGTAGCGTTAGCGTACAAATTAACATTACAGTGAATGCCAGTACTCTCCCGCACGTTTATTCGCTGCGTAGCAGGGAAAAGACTCGAGCATTGCGCTCGAGTACACTCGGTGTTCGGCTGAACACCGAGTGGACCCGAGCGTAGGCATGCTCGGCCGAACTCACTGTTGCATGCTCGCTCAACACTACCAATGAGGCCAGGTGAGGCGATCGCCTCAGGCAGCACCAGGTAGGGGCAAGAAGGGGGTCAGCTGAAGGGCCATGGGCAATGAGCCCATTGTGGCAAAGGGGTAAGGTTAAGAAATTGGCCTGGGGAGGAGGAGCGCCATTTCAGTTTTCGCCTCAGGCAGCAAAAAGGCTAGGTGCACCCCTGCCAGTGGGTATATATTGGCTGCTGCTGTGTTGTCCCCATACTTTACAGTGCTGAGAAGGTTATTAAAGGGGTTGACCCATCTCATCCCAGATATTGATGGCATATTGCTAGGATATGCCATTCAGGGTTGCCAACCGTCCAGAAATTTCTGGACAGTCTGTAAAAATAGACAACTTTTTTCCTGTGTCCTTAGATGTGTCCATGATTTTTTTGCGGCTGGTGGTATGTGATTAGATTATTTTGGTGTTAATTATCATTATTTCACATCTCACAGTAAATACTAGTGATGAGTTTTTATCACTATTTTGAGCTATAGACATGAATTACTTATAATTAGGGATGAGCGAACCCGTGGAAGTTCGGGTTCGCTGGGTTCGGCAAAACTACAGGTCAAAGTTCGGGTTCGGGACCCGAACTTCACCCTGAACCCAGACTACAATAAAGTCAATGGGGACTCAAATTTCACTTTATTATTTTCCTCTATAACATAACGGAAAATAATAGCATTCTTAAGACACAATGCTAAATAAAATGGCCTTTGAGGGGTTAAAAAGAATTAAAAAAAAAAAAAAAACTCACTTCATCCACTTGATCGCGGAGCCGGTATCCTCTTCTTTGTTCTTTCTGCAGGACCTGCAAAAGGACGTCACCGCAAGTACTTCTATCTTCATTCAGCAGGACTTGCAGCAAGAAGAAAGAAGAGGATACCGGCTGCCCGATCAAGAAGTGGATGAGGTGAGTTTATTTTATTTTTTTTTTTTTTAATTATTATTTTTAACCTCTCAAAGGCCATTTTATTTAGCATTTTGTCTTAAGAATGCTATTATTTTCCATGATAACCATGTTATAACAGAAAATAAATAATAACCCGAACACCGATCCTGAACTTCAGTTAAAAAGTTCGGGTCCGGGAACCCGACCTCGCAAAGTTTGGTACGACTACGAACCCAAACTTTGCAGTTCGGGTTCGCTCATCCCTACTTACAATCTTCATCATTCATTATGGTTTTCCAATTTGTTGAGGACCCGGAGAAGACGGTGGGAGTGGTAGTGGCCCTGATGATGATAATGTGTCATTGTGTACTCCCTCAGGCCGTCGCTCTCTAAGGTCAGGGCAGTGAAGAAGGGGCACTCTTTGTTCCCTCAGGTCCCTGTAACCATGGGCGTCCTGCCTGATGGTAGTTGAAGGGCGCCCATGTTGTTAATGTCCATGGGGGTCCTAGGCAGGGCATGTGATGAAAATGCAATGGCCAGCCTGTGGTGTTAAGAGAATCAGAAACCAGGCCAGAATGAACTTACCAACGTCTCTCTACTGTGAGCATAATAGGAGTTGTAGTATGTCTAGCATTTACCCGTGCAAAGTGCAAATTCGTCCCAGATTTCCAAGCATGTGCTAGGCAGGTTGTTGCAGCAATAGCCTCTGGTAAGTCCTTCTCTTACTAAAGTCCCTGTTACTGGGATCTCTGGTTAACAACTCTAGGTTTTATCGGAACAAAGAAGAACAGTCTGAGAGTCATTTAGGAGCTTTTTTGTACTTTCATGTGTATTTTACAGAGGATAGGCTCCTTTCTGGCCACTCTGCCATAAATCCCAGATTGGTGGAGTGCTTCAGTAATGGTTCACATTCCTGAAGATTCACCTATCTACACACAGGATCTGTGGAGCTGAGACAGAGAGCCAAGACCCTTTCCCCAGATTACTTAGGTTGGGAGGCCAGCTCTAAGAAGTCCTGATTGTTCCAAACATCTGAGTGGAAATGCCGACTGAGTGCACATGGATTGTAAAGCATGGAGATCCGGTAGCCTGAACATAGCAGAATGGAATATGAAACATATGACAGATTTTTATCTTTTTATGGACTATCAAATGGATTTATGAATAAAGGAACTGTTTAATCGACTTTGGTCAGTCGAATATACTTGCCTCCACACAATCCTGTCTCTTAGCTCCACAGGCTGTTCTTCCTTCCTCATGGCTTGGTTTTTGCTCTGATATGCCTCATCAGCTGTGAGACCTTATATAGACAGGGCTGTGTTTTTCCAAATCGTATCCAACTAAAGTTACCACAAGTGGACTCCAATCAGGGTGTAGAAACACCTCAAAGATGATCAAGAGCAATTGGAAGCCCCCAGAGCTAAATTTCAAGTGTCATAGCAAAGGGTCTGAAAACTTCCGGGGAAACTTTAATTTTTCCTTTTTAATAAATTTGGAAACATTTCTAAAATGCTGTTTTCGCTTTCTCATTATGGGGCATTGAGTGCAGATTGATGGGGGAGCTTTTTTATTTTTTATTTTAGCACAAGGCCACAACATAAAAAAAGGGGAAAAAAGTGAAAAGGTCTGAAAACTTTTGAAATGCACTGTAAATACACACCAGCAAGAACGGAATAATGATAATGCAAGCGATTTACAGCATCCCTTCTTTGTCCACGGATATATGATATGCCACAAATGGGATTCCAGTTGTGATTCCAACCTACGACTAGAATTGAAATCCCACTGTACACATCAGTGAGAGAAGGACCAAAAATCAGACGGTGCACTCTCCATTTTAGTATATGGGCATTTGGTTGTTTCTCTCATAAAGTATAAAGAAGCGCAACTAAAGCTCTGGTTTCCTCTTCTCCTCAGCTTTATGGTCCACAATGTGACTCCTGTAACATTGATTCTATGAATTCATAAATGATTCTGGTTCAAATACCACTATAATCAAAATGGCAATCATCTGCCAACCTTTATTATAACAGCAAAAATGAAACAAGACAACAACACAAATGCTGGAATAAAGACAACCACACACATGCTGGAATTAAGACAACACAAATGCTGGAATCATGACAACACAAATTCTGGAATCAAGACAGCAACACAAATGCTGTAATCAGGACAACAACACAAATGCTGGAATCAAGACAACAACACAAATGCTGGGATCAAGACAACAACACAAATGCTGGTATCAAGACAGCAACACAAATGCTGGAATCAAGACAACAACACAAATGCTGGAATCAAGACAACAACACAACTGCTGGAATCAAGACAACACAAATGCTGGAATCAAGACAACACAAATGCTGGAATCAAGACAACACAAATGCTGGAATTTAGACAATACAAATGCTGGAATCAAGACTACAATGCAAATACTGGGATCGTGACAACACAAATGCTGGAATCAAAACAACAACACAAATGCTGGAATCAAGACAACAACACAAATGCTGGAATCAAGACAACAACACAAATGCTAGAATCAAGACAACATCACAAATGCTGGAATCAAGACGACAACACAAATGCTGGAATCAAGACAACAACACAAATGCTGAAATCAAGACATCACAATATCAAGGATCTGAAAGACTTTATTAATGTCATAGCAGTGATAACACACAGATACTGGTAAAGAAGTGTCCCATGTACACACCGGAATCTAAGGACCTATTTCTCTGCAGATTTCTGTCATTTCTAAACCACATCACACTTTTCATTTAGCAGTCAAAGGGATTATACACATTTTATTAACTGTAAAAAGAGTATTTGCATGTCTAATATAAACTGCATTATAACATGGTCGTCAGACACCTATATAAATCTGGCTGTAGATATGAGACTGACACAGAACTGAGCAAACACCCCCCCCCATTGCAGTTCCTAATACCATAAAAACAATTTTATATCAGAAAGCCTTACCTATGCGCTACCTTGGCATTCCTTTAAACTGAATTGCATTCTTAGCAATGCATTAATAAATATCTAGCACCTTAAAGGGGTTATATCATGATTTATATTTAAAAAATGAAATATCTTATACAATAGCACATGACAAGCTCTTTCTAAGAAAGCAAGAACTAGCCCTGTACCTCACGTGGATCCAGAAATCTCCACATTCATTGCTCCAATTGCTAAATTTTTTTTCAAGTTGGCTGAATCTCTCCTCCTATCACAGCACAGGAGACGGGGTCCCTTCTGCTGCAGCTCTCCCCTGCATCTGTCACAGCTTCTAACAGAAGAAACAGGTGGTGGCAGTTGAAAGATAGAACTGAGCATGTGTGACCACCTTAGCCAAGTGGACAGAGAAATACAGACAAGTACAAACAGCTGGTGGCGCTATACATATTTTTTGAATACCTCAGTGGCTACACTAAATTTCTAATTTCATGCAATTTCAAAAGTATTCAGACATCCAGGTGCTGCTTTCAGAAATGTAGACATTTTTTTTCATTTAATAGTTTACATGGTAAGTGATTTGAGTAAAATTGCAGGTTAGTTGTGGAGAATTGTGTGGAGTACCAATAACATCTAACCATCACTGGGACAATGGATATTATCATTAACACACATAACAGTTAGGGTAAAGGAACCTGCAATGTACGGTAAATATTCTGTTGCCTCAAAGTAATGAGATTTCCTCAAACAGAAATAAAGTAAAATAAAAAAGATTTAAAAAAGACAAAAATAAAGTCAGTATTAAAATGAGTATCAAGAGATAAAAAAAAGACTAGACTAGTGTGTCTGAACCTAACGTCTAAGCATGGACCTACTGCAAATGTGTAAAACCTACAGTGTATGTATGAACATATATTTGTGAACCCATAATGAATATTTCAGCTTATTGGACATGGGTGAGTCTATTGTGTATGTATGAACACATATTTGTATAACTGGGGTGTATTAATGAACCTACTGTGTATGTGTGAACATATAGTGCATGTATGGACCTATAGTGTATGTTTATGATGAGTGGTACAACACAGCGTCTGGCAGTCCATGAGCCTGAACTGAAATCTACTCCAGCCCCTGGAATGGCATAGATTTCAGTGTTCTTCTATGCCTGAAAACCGGCGTAGATGATGATAAATGGGCTGGGGCCAGTGGCCCCACCCTTGCCACTCCCCCTTTTCGTGAAAGAGCCGGAGGTTGGTGGAAAAATGGCAAAAACTGATATGGGGCCTCCCCCAATGCCAATTTCTTAACCTAACCCCTTTGCCACAATGAAAGTGCTCATTGCCCATGGCCCTTCTGCTGCCCCCCTCTTGCCCCTACCTGCTGCTGCCTGAGGTGATCGCCTCACCTGGCCTCATTGGTGGTGCACCCCTGGTTGGAATAGTTGAAAACGTGCAGTTTATGACTTTTTCAGGCCATAAACGTGGCTTATTTTAATGATACATGTGGGCCTTAGTCTATGTGTGAAACTACAGTGTTGTGTATTACATATACTATATCTAATAAATACACTGTTAGGTCCGCACATACACTATAGGTTGACACGTAGCCTATAGGATATATGGGAACCTATAGTGTATGTATTCAGTTGTGGGGAGAGGCATCCTTATATTAAATTAAATCCTTCTCTTGTTATTGAACCCCTACGTCTAATAAAATTCATAAAATGTCTAAAAGATATCACAAAAATAACATACAAATTCACATAAATTAAAAAATGACTATCAGAAATTCTCACAAAATGCAAATAACTCATATAATCTGTGATGTTCATATATATACATAAGTATGGCAACTGTGAGTGGAGAACTTTTGATAATCCATCTTACATATTATCAAAGGGGTCTCCCAGGCTCCTGATATTGATGAGCTATTCTCAGGATAGATCATTATTGTCCGATCAGTGAGGGTCCAACACCCCACACCCCCACTGACCAGCTGTTTCGTACACCCTCTGTATGAAACAGCTGGCGTGGAAAATGATGAATGAGACAGGCCTGCCGGCCCATCCCCTTCCGCGCCCACACCATGTCCACAATTTTAGACTTGGCGTGAGTGGGGCGAAGTCACAGACGACGACGTGATTAAGCGTTGTGCCGCTAATACGCCAAAATTAGACATATTTCAGAATAGTAAATGACCCCCCAAGCTTTGATTATCAATTATGCCAAATGACTGCACAACCGAGACAGTAACAACCTCTACTAAAACTTAAAGGGGTATTCCGATAACGTAACTTAATTTTTGATAAACTGCATTAAGGCTGCAAGCTGTGACCCAACCAGAACCCATACCTATGCATATAACCAGAGCTTCATTTTACCTTGCAGTCCATTTGTCTAGTTCCTGTGTGAGCCTGCAGCACACTGACAGTATCATGGCTCCTGATCTTCCCTCACAAAACTACAATTCCCACAATGCCTAGCTTTCCTGCTGTGAGTTTCTGCTTGTTCATGAGTGTTGATGATCACTGATTGGCTGCCTGATATCACAGTCCAGACACTCCCCCTCCACTCAGTAATCTGCGGCACACTGACATAAGCTAAAGAACTGATAGCAACACACTGAGCATGCCTGACCTGACAAAGGCTCAGAACTACAGGGCGGTGCCACTGTAACTTATGAGGAACACAGTGGGTAGCAGGGGAAGAAAAGTACTTTATAACTACTGAACGGTAAATATGTGAAATTGACATTATATTAGGTAATGATTGATGATGAATTAGTCTACAAAATAAGTTATATTTATGGTAACCGGAATACCCCTTTAAAGGGGTTGGCTGGTTTTAGCAGATTATGGTTTGCCTAATTAAAAGATATACAAAGTTAATATGCTTGCTACAGTATATCAGTTCTTCATGGTTATCAAGATCTTTGCTTGCTAATATTAATTTTAGAACCTTCACAATCTTGTGTGTGATGGACAACAGTCTCAATTAGAAGACCAGAATTCAGTTCAATCCTCTAGAAGTAGACAACGATAGTTCCTATTGAAGATAGCAAAGATCTTAAAAACCATGAACAAAAAAAAACCAAAAAGGATATTAGACAATTGTATAATGAAGCAGTGGCAGATTTTGGCAGTTTGAACATACCCTGACATGAATCTATTTACTTGTTATATCTTCCATTCCTGTTCTTAAAAATAAAATACCAAACAAAAAAAATTCTAAAGACAAGTCTTATTTAAATATATTGTAATTACGGTAGAACTTCAACACTAGGAAGATTCTGCATTTGGAGGGCAGCAGTATTTGATATCAATCACACAAACTTTATAGTCTCCCATTTATCGTGCCTTGAACATGGAATTTTGACTTCAAAAAGTAGCAAAATGGGACTTTTGGGCTCAGTTGTGAAAAAAGTTTTGTGACCTTTTGAATTTTTACACCACTAAGGCTATTCTCACACCTGCGGCACGGGGCTCTGGCAGGCTCTTCCGGTGGGTGAGCAGCAACATGTTGTATTTTCGTTCCGGCCGCCTCTCGGCAGGAGTTGCCGTGCTGCGGCCGGATCCGCGGCCCGCCCCCATTACAGTTAATGGAACTCCGCTCCGGCCCCAAACGTGCACCTGCGGCAGCGCGGATCTGGTGGGCTGTTCACCCACCGGAACAGCCTGCTGGAGCCCCGTGCCGCAGGTGTGAAAGGGGCCTCACTCCAGTTTTGAAATGTGGCCAGGTATGGTTCGTTATGTTAATTAGATTAACTCCAGTAACAGAGTGGAGTAGTAAAAATGGAGTGGCTTTTCTAGACAAAAGTGTTTAAGGTTTAAAGGCTATGTAAGCCTTTGGAGTCAATTTTTTTTATGATTGTATTTAACTTATTTTTGGCTGAAAGTCATATTTTCAATTGGTCTTTATTAAAAATATTGAGCTGTTCAGTCACAAAGGTTAACTGTCTAGCTGGGTGACTGGTACTTTCACTTTCACTTTGTGCTGGTCATCTAATTACCCTTATCTGTAAACTACTAAGAGGTCATAAACACTTCTTTAAGCCACATTATTATCAGTAAGGTAAGGATTAAGCTTAACTGAGTGTTTATAAGGTCAGAGAGAAGAGATAAACTGTCCGTCTGCTCCTCAGATGACGGAATTAAGAAAAATCCACAGGCAGCTAGTACAGAGTCTCAGCTCTGTACACAAAAACATTTTCATATTGTTAATAAAGATCAATTGAAATTGATTTTTAGGTCAAAATAAGTATAATGCAATAATAAAAAAAAATTGCCCCCAAAGGTGTACATAGCCTTTAAGGATAAGATAAATATATCAAACATGCAACATTTGATAAATGTGGCATAAATTAGGTCAATGCAGACTCAAGCAAAACTGACTTCAAATATTTCCCTCATGATAAATTCCTCCTATGTCTGCTTCTTTTATGTATATGCAGTCCTTAGTTTCATAAACCTGAAAAAAAAATCAGCATCCAGTGTCACCAATCTTAAGCAAGTATGACCACATGTAGTTATTACTCATAGCGCAGAGCTAAGGGAGGGCTACATTTAGCTCAAAATGTATAACGGGTGCTCTCTCTCCTGCAATGGATTTTAACTGGTATCAATAAAGCCTAAGAAGTTTCTATTTATGTTGGATGCTGGATTTTCATTCTGTGAGAAGGTGCCTGAGCAATAGTTCTATTATAATAGTTCAATTGTTCTAGTATTCCCGCAGAAGTGTGCTAATTCCTTTTCTAAGAGATTTGACCCTTTGTCGCCTGATAAGACTCCTGCCTGACTTTTGTATTGATCCGGTGCTGTCTGCCATGACCCTGAGCTTCATTTTCGGAAAGAATGCTTTTTGCCTGCCCTGATTTCAGCTTGTTCCAGGACTACGGTTTTGCCTGATCTCTTGGTGCTCTACACTGGTGTCTCTTGACCCCCGTGGGTCAGCAGACACTGAACTGAGACTACTCCAGGAGGTAGTGAATTGGTGGTTCCCCTGCAGCAGAGCCCAGATACCTGTCCAGGGGTTAAAGGATGAAAACCAGGGGGCTGTCAAGGTACCATTCTTAAGAGTAGCCCCAAGCAAATGTTAATAGAACACAGGAGCTTCAAGTTAGGCTACCTTCACACTAGCATTCCCTAGTGCCGGATTCAGCAAAAACGCTTCCGTTACACCTCCGCTACTGATAATACAACCATCTGCATCCGTTATGAAAGGATCCGGTTGTATTATCTTTAACATAGCCAAGACGGATCCGTCATGAACTCATTTAAAGTCAATGGGGGACAGATCCGTTTACTATTGTGTCAGAGAAAATGGATCTGTCCCCATTGACTTGCATTGAGGGTCATGTCGGATCAGTTTTGTTGCGCATGCCATGACGGAAAGAAAACTTGTGGTATGGGAATGCAACCAAACGGAATGGAATGCTTTTTGGAGCATTCCGTTCTGTTCAGTTACGTTTTGTCCCCATTGACAATGAATGGGGACAAAACAGAAGCGTTTTTCTCCGGTATTGAGATCCTATGACAGATTTCAATACCATAAAATAGAATCGCTAGTGTGAAAGTAGTCTTGTCTGTTTTTTTCATTATTATTTACAAACGCAGTAGCAGACTGAAAAACTACACTGAGCAGAAATGAGCTGCTTCCCTATAAGCACTATATAAATTCTCATGGAACTGTTATTGTAAGGGAGGGGTGACATCTATACAGCTCCTTACTCATCACTAATTTAGGAAAAGCCTGGAGCTGCCAGCATCAATTATGTAACTACTAATTGTTAATTACCTCAGCATAATTGAACATTTATTTGCACACACAATTATAACATATCCATACATAAACTAATAAAAAGTTCTGCAACTTTCTAATATACTTAGGGGCACAATTATTAAAACTGGTGTTTTGGACGCCGATCTTAATAAACCCCTAACATGGGGGTGGTTCCGCCTTAGTAATGAAGAGGCGCCGACGGATCCTCCACCAGTTCTAAATGTAAGACAGCTTTCTTGCTGTCTTTCATTTAGACCTTTTCAACACCTGAAACAGGCATAGAGAATGGTAAATGAGAGGGGCCTGCCAACCCATCCCCTTCCCCACCCGCGCCACAACCACTTTTTTAGACTTGGCGTGAGCGGGGAAGAACTAATATAGGCGTATTTCAGCATCATAAATGACCCCCTTAGTGTTAATTGTGCACAATTTTCAGTATCTCAGTTTGCTGGCAGTGAATGAGAAGTTTCCTGTTTACATAAAGTACATAACTAGCACTATGTAAAAGAGACTTTGTTACAACTGTATCCAGTCCAGTAAATCGTCTGACTACATTTTACCTTAGCTGATGTTCACTTTATGACAATTAATTGCAAGGTTTCTTTGCCTTTAGAAGCATTCCGTTTTGATCCGTCATAATAGAAGTCTATGAGGATCATAATGGATCCATCTGGTACCCGTTATGCAAGACGGAAAACAAAGTCCTGTCGACAAACCTCTATTGTTCCTGCACCAAATTAGTAGAAACAATAAAGCACTTGGCTCATCCTACTAGAAGTGCAATTTTCCATCTTTCCTGACAGTGGTGCCACAGTCCCAGTGTAATACTGCAGTTGTACAGCTACAGTGTAGAAGTTGGATAACCATGTACAATATGCTTGTAGTCCCCTGATATTTAGTAGAGCTTTCCTCTATACTTGTTAATTACCAGTTAAAAAATGATGCACAAAGTTACCAAGATGCCAGATCCTTCAGATCCACTAAAATGTTTCCTAGTCTAATAATAGGCCTTTTGGTCATTTGAGGGACATGATTACTTTCAGAACTTTTGCAGGTACCGTTTTCTGCATTGTATGACCTTTCATATTCAACAGGGCAGACCTGCAGGAATAGACATAGTCACCCACATACTGTATAGGTAGGGTAACTGTATAGAAAACTGGGCAGTGGAAAGGGTCAAAGTAGGACCGCCCCTTATTTTTAGTGAGTTTTCAGCCCAAATGAAGAAGACAATACCGCCATATACACGCCACATAAATAACACCACATAATTACTAAATAGCAGAATCTAAACAATATCAAATTTTAATAAATCTAATCTAAAATCAAAACTCTTCAGGAGCCACATCAAACTGTAATCCAATTCCAAATTAATACCAGCATGTACCACTAAATATTACTACAGGGTTTTTGTTACTCCTAGCAGCCCCTAGGAAATGTGTGAGCCACCCAATTGGCCAACCTTGTGTGTAAAATATGGCAGAGATGAGTTACTGCTCATTTCTTCTGCAAGCATGGGACTCCATCAACCCTACATTGATGTCCTATCGTAAGGATAGCTCAACCATGTCAAGATCTTGTAAACCTCTTTAAAAGGAGTCTAACAGCAGTCTTGACCATGCAAAACTGCTGACAGTCCTAGGTAGGGGCTGGGGAGAGTAGGAGAAATATACTTTTTGTGGAGCTCTTATTGTCAGGAGTGATGTGAATATCAGCTTTTATTCTGTCAGGCACTGCTCTTGCAAGTGCTCTGAAGACAGCGCTTTAACGTGAAATTTTAAATTATCAAAACTGGTGACAGACCACCTCAAAGTGGCAATAAGACTAGCCTAAAGAGGGCTGTCCCAACAGAAAGTAATAATGCTAAAATAAGAGAATAATAAAGATAGAAGCCATTAGTGATGGCCAAGTACAGTGATATTTAGTTGTCTCACCACGATGAGCTATGACAGTGGCTGTTCTGCACCCTGCCATGTGCCCATACAGCAAATGGAAAAATGTGAGGTATCAGTCACAGCAAACAAGACTTATCAGAAACTACAAGGCACTTTTATCTCTATTAGGGTACAACCACATGTTCAAACCCGCTACATGTCAATCTTTGTTGCGAATATCTACTGCTGATTTTACCCTTTGCAATGACGGTGGATTTCAGCAGTATCCGCCTCTTGTTTCACAGCAGAAGCAGCCATGGTTTTTCAATTTGAATGGAGCTAAACCACAAACAGACACTGGTTGACCTGTTACATGTGCACTTGGCAGCTGAAGGCATCTGTGTTGGTCCCATGTTCATATGTGCCCACATTGTTGAGAAAAATTATGTTTTATTATATGCTAATGAGCCTCTAGGAGCAACGGGGGAGTTGCCATTACACCTAGAGGCTCTTCTCTCTCTGCAACTGCTGTGCCCTCTGTACTTTGATTGACAGGGCCAGACAGTGTATATGTGATCATGCCTGCCTGGCCCTGTTAATCAAAGTGCAGAGGGTGTGGCAGCTGCAGAGAGAGAAGAGCCTCTAGGTGTAACGGCAACGCCTCCGTTGCTCCTAGAGGCTCATTTGCATATGTTAAAACATGATTTTTCTCAGCAATGTAGACACATATGAACATGGGACCAACACAGATGCCTTCAGCTGCCAAGCAGACATGTAACTGGTCAGCCAGTGTCATAGGTACAAATCTGCTGACAGATGCCCTTTAAGTCCAGCAGAGCTCTTCTTTGTCCTTCTTCCTTGTGTCTCCAAACTTTCTAATAGATGGTAATTCTGAGTCATAGAAAACCTCCTACTAAGGTATTAGAAATGTTGGATCATTGGGCGCAAGAAAACCCCTTTAAGATCTAAACCTCTCTTACAATTACAGGCAAAATAAGCCTTTTAATCATCAGTGAAGGTGAAAGCCTACATGAAGACAAAACTCATACTATGTGTTTAAGCAGCCAAGCATGCACAGTAATCCCATAGTCTTGGGTTAATAAATACAAACTGTGAACGATGTGGATTGAGCAGCATTTTAAAGTTTACAAAAGATGCATTAAAGGGGTATTCCCTTCTTGTAACGTTACGGCATATCACTAGGATGGTATGCTACTAACAGTATGATTGGTGGGATCTGGCTTCGGAAACCTTAGCCAATCATGACAACTAAAGTCCCGAGGTCCCTTTGGCGAATTCCCTACACATTGGTTTTCTTTGTCACCTGCTGTGCACTGCAACGCTGTCTTATTTAAGTGAATGGGGATGTTTTGTAGTTCTCTTAAAGGGAACCTGTCATCTCCGAAACACCCCCTGAACTAGAGTAAGCTTGGTATAGTGTAAGTGATGCTGAATCCGATTATGTAAGTTTTATCTTCATACTCGCTTCCATTCCGACGCTGTGCTCCCACAAACCTGCAGTAAAATGCACTCAGTGGACTCCAGTGCTCACTTATATAATGGAGAGGACTCAAAGAAGAGTCCTCTCAATGCATTTTACTGCAGGTTTGTGGGAGCACAGCATCGGAATGGAAGCGAGTATGAAGATAAAACTTACATATTCGGATTCAGCATCACTTACACTATACATCTATTACTCTAGTTCAGGGGGTGTTTCAGAGATGACAGGTTCCCTTTAATAGCGGGTGGCCAGGAGCGGACAATCTGTGAAGGAGCACAGCGCTTTTAACTTTGAGGATTGAGAGGGTCCCAGCAGTCATATCCTCTCCAATACGTTATTGAGGGCATATCCTAACAATATGCCATCAGTTAGTATTGTGGGAATACCCCTTAAACTTTGCATCCTCTTTCACATATTACTCACACCTACATGGACCACAAATGTTCCAATCTTCTCCTTCATCACATTTAAAACCTGTTTCTTACCCCAGCTTCTAGCTTCATCATCGTATTACAGTCCCTGGTAAATGGCTTTGTAGCAAGTAACTTGTGGATGAATAACTTATTAATCAGTCAATAATTTAACCGATTATTTTAGTGAGAAAATATCAGTCAATTGATGAGAAAACATCAGGAAGTTGAGTAGCTATGATAGTCTTGAGTCTTGGCTGCTCAACTGGCCCATCATCTTTAGTAGCATCTGGTTCTCATCCTTCAACCTCTTGTTTTCATCTTCAGCTCTCTTCATTTTCTGCAACAGACATCAGAAGATCATCAGAAAAAGTTCCTGTTGAGTTCTTCTCCAAAATTTGTCTATGGTTCCTCATGACTGATCAACAGATTTTCTTGACCATAAAGAAAACAAAGCTACTGAGTGGGCAATATCTACTGCATCTATCAGATGTGAAGTGCCCTCTTCATGTGTTAATGACGTCTTCAGACATGTTATAATGAACTATGCTCCAACACTCACCCTTATGTGTAAGACTAACCTTACCTGATTCAAGGTCTTCATCTCCTTTTGGAGTAGTAGCATAGACCCCTCCTGGTCATTGAGTTGAATGGTCAGTTTGTGATTGTCTTGTCTCTTTTCTCTAACTGCCTAATAAAAATACAAATACAGTTCACAGTACCAATCACCAGTACCATCAAGCACTTGGAGAGTCCTTTTCTATACTTGGAGTTGACTTGCTTGTAGGCTTTGGCCTTCAAGTCAATGATGTAATCATAATTACTAAATCACGGGTAAAGCTGGCATACATTAGATGTACTGTATGTCAGCCAAACAGATTTTGGTGGGACTGGCAGACCATCTAATGCATAGAGGGACCTCCTGACTCTCCACAGTCAGGGTTGAGAAGGATTGTGCTGCTGCATTTTAACATGCCTAATCCTTTGTTCTCTGGTGAATAACTGTCAGGGGAGTCTGGAGGTTATCTAATCTCTGGTGGCTATCTAATCTCCCCTCCTTACTGTATGCTCAGCCGAGTCAAGCATGCGGGAGAGATAATGCAGGTGTCAGCCGAACAACCATTTTGCATCAGCTATCTAACGGGTCTAAAGGCGGCCATAAACATTCAATAGCGATAGTTCGCCCAACAGCTATCTCTCTTGACTCCCTTATACACATACACATTGGGCTCGGCCAAATACGTATGGGTGTTCAATGGGGAGAGGAAAGAAAGTTGCTGCCAGACACTTCTGGAAACTTCTGATTTTTCTCACCCTTGTCATAATCTCTTGGGGAAGATTCGGCAGCCCCCCATACACATTAATGTCCAGTCTTAGTATTGTCCAAGTTCAGACAGCTGTCCAGCAGTGGCCATACCTTCTGTAGTTCTTCCATCCATGATTGCCTTGTTTTCAAGCTTTCATCCGTACTTTCTGAAGTAGAGTCATTCAAATGGGCCTCCGAATTTCTGTTAAGACACGAGAATAACTGAACTGAAATACAAGGGCAGACGTGTTCAAAATAATCTGTTTAACTGCCTGTATGAACAACGTTAAAATAATCTTTATTCTATTATATTTCTAAAAATCAAGTGGTTTGACACAGGCTTAGCATTGGTAATTTGAGAATGCCACTGAGAAACATATATATAGCATCTCATATTCCATATGCTTTAACGATCAGCACCATATATACAGTATCTCTAGGACCACTCCTAGAGTCACTTTACTTAAATGGCTGCTGATTTAACAAATAGTGGCACTTAGTCTGGGCAGGGCTCTATGGGTGGCTATTTGTTTCCTCACCACACCACTATTGTTGTAAGCCCAGTACCCCATGTAACGTGAAATTGCCACTATTGATTATCAATTGCTACCTGCCTCGTCTTGTATATAATGCGGCTCGACGCGTTTCTATTACTACAGTCCTTTAGTAAATCATCAGGAGCCATAAACAAGACTAAACAAACAAACAGACATGTAGCGCTGCACGCTTCCCCCCATGAATTATGCACCGCTACAATGTTATTTAATACTCTCCATTAGCTATCAATGTATCCGGCAGCAGGAGAGGTCTCCTGCAGTGATTGGCTTGGCCAGGGAGGCTCGGTCCAGAGGGGGCGTGGCTTAGCGGATAAAGATGCGTCGGGAATCGGCCGCACTACGGCCATCCCAGAGCCGCTTGCTACCCCGCTGCACGCACGCCATCAGTGGCGTGCAGCGCTACATGTCTGTTTGTTTGTTTAGTCTTGTTTATGGCTCCTGATGATTTACTAAAGGACTGTAGTAATAGAAACGCGTCGAGCCGCATTATATACAAGACGAGGCAGGTAGCAATTGATAATCAATAGTGGAAATTTCACGTTACATGGGGTACTGGGCTTACAACAATAGTGGTGTGGTGAGGAAACAAATAGCCACCCATAGAGCCCTGCCCAGACTAAGTGCCGCTATTTGTTAAATCAGCAGCCATTTAAGTAAAGTGACTTGCATTAATGGTTGTCCTAGAGATATATATGGCGCTGAGCCTGTGTAGTGATATTTTAGTGGTCAAACCACTTGATTTTTAGAAATATAATAGATAATAGAATAAAGATTATTTTAACGTTGTTCATACAGGCAGGAGCACAGTGGAAGTAGAGGAAGCAGCTGCTAAGGGGCCCAAACTTAGAAGGAGCCCACCCGGGAGTGTCATGGCCCCCTGAACAGTATTATACAATGACATACAGTATATACATGTAGAAAACGGACAAAGCGGCTGTCGGGCATAGTCTGAGAGAATGATCTTGACTAGCCACAGGAGTAGGGGTTTCACAGGAAGATGGAGCTATGAAGAAGTTGCTGGGGGTGTTTAAAAATTTGCTGTGGGACTCTTGTTGTCTTACTTTGGACACTGGCGCTAGGATATACCCCAAATGCCTGATAGGTGTGGATCACAACTCTGGGACCTGCACCTATCCTTAGTACAGAGCCCGCCAAGTGACAGAGAAGTAACAGGGAGCACACCACACATGCACGGCTGCCCTCCACTCATTTCTATGGGAGTGCAAAAAATTGCCGAGTACTGGCTCTGCTATTTCCGTAAGCACCCATAGAAATGAATGCAGTGGTGGTCGCACTTGTGCGGTGCACTTCTCATTCATTTCAATGGGACTTCTGAAAATAGCTGAGCGTTATTATGAAGGTACACGGTAACAAACTAATAAACAATTCAAATAAGAGACATGATGTCCCTGCTCGCCATTTACCTTAGGGTCCTTCACAACTATCCCGTGGACCACTTTGAGAGATATCAGAAGTTACCAAATATGCTAATTTTACAGAGAAATCATGAAAGTTAATGGAATACAAACCGGTTGGTACAAAGTCCATCTGATATCCACTTTTCCTGAAAAGCAAAAGACTTATTTAGAAAGACCAAGCGGCAAATTATATAAAGTTAAATTTATTATGTGCCTACTGGTCAGGGTTGCCAACTAGAATTTTTCTTTTTAACTTATCCCCCAAATCGCGGACAGCCAACATTTTTTTTACGGACAAATGGGAAAGCCATAATGAATTATAAAGATTATAAGTAATCCATGTCTGTAACTCAATAACTCATAAGATCTCATTACCAGCATTTACTGTCAGCTGTAAAATGATGATAATTACCACCAAAATAATCTAGTCAAGTGACACCGCCTCAAAAAAAATCATGGACACATCTATTTTTTGTTCACGGACATAGGAAAAAGTCACCTATTTTTACGGACTGTGCCGAAACTTCTGGACGGTTGGCAACTCTGCTACCGGTATATTGTGAGGGGTACATGCATCACACATTCTGGGGAAGGGGGGCATCCTAGTAGGAAGCACTGTATGGGACCATCTGAGAATTCCTGGAACATCTGACAGGTACTCCATGGGGCATCTCTGTGTGCTCTAGGGTAGCATTAGAGGCTGAAGCACTGTATGGGAGCTTCTCTGGTACTTACTTTTTGGGCTGGCACATGCAGTTAAATGAGAGTACTTTAACACTTGCGTTTTTGCTAGGGTGCAGCAAAAAGCTTCTGTTAGGATAATACAACTGGCTGAATCTGTTCTGAATGGATCCGGTTGTATTATCTCTAAAATGCGACACTGAAACCATTGTAAGTCAATGGGTGCCAGATGCGTTTTCTTTTGTGTCCGAGAAAACAGATCTGGCAGCAGTGACTTACATTGTGTTTCATGACGGATCCCTTTTGCTCTGTATGTCTAGACGCACTCAGAAACACTGCTTGCAGTGCTTTTGTTTGCGTTATGGGAACACAACAAAACGGAACGGAATGCATTCTGGTGCACTCTGTTCCAGTTTGTTCAGTTTTGTCCCCAATAACAATGAATCGGGCCAAAAACTGAAGCGTTTTCCTCTGGTTTTAAGATCCTGTGACAGATCTCAATAACGGAAAGGAAAATGCTGATCCTGGTTTTCCAGGATTCTCATAGTCATGACCCATGCTCAGGATAGGTCATCAATATGACACTGGCGGTGGTCCGACTCCTCAAACAGTTGATTGGCGTGGGTGCCGATGGGGGGGTGTCAGACCCCAGCCGATCTGATATTGATGACCTATCCTGAGGATAGGTCATTAGTGTTGAGCGAGCATGCTCGGCCGAACTCGCTGTTCTACCGAGCATGCCGACGCTCGGGTCCGCTCGGTGTTCGGCCGAACACCGAGTGTACTCGAGCGCAATGCTCGAGTCTCTTCCCCGCACTGTAATGTTGATTTGTACGCTAATGCGTACGCATTTGTATGCTAATGCGTACGCATTGTGCACTAATGCGTACAAAGTCAGTTAATTAGCATACTTTTACGAGTGAAAGGAGTAAAAGAGGAGAAGTCGCGATTCTTTTTCTATTAACCAGACAACCTCCCCTCTTCCGAGCGGGGGGTGCCTGGTTTAGTCCCATTGACTAACATTATGCTCGGGTGCTCGGCCGAGCACTCGAGCAACCCCCTAGTGCTCGGCCAGAGCACCCGAGCATACGAGCACAGAGCTGCTCGCTCAACACTATAGGTCATCAATATGAAAAAGCCTGGAGAACCCCTTTAAGCGCTTCGGCCTCCTCACAGGTTGCCAAGCACAGCACTGTACAGTTGATAACGGCTGTGCTGAGCTGCGCCCGAGCCATGTTACCTGTAGTGGTGATGCACTACTGCGAGCTCCGTGGCCTTCTCAGACAGCTGATCATCGAGGGTCCCAGGTGTTGGACCCTCATAAATCAGATTCTGATGACCTATCCAAAGGACAGATCATCAGTAAGAAAAAGGCGGACAACCCCTTTAAATTTTTGGTGGGTATATATCTAAGCAAGGTACTTGGCAACTCACATTTCATTGTGATATTGATGTAGATCCGTTATTTTACACAGATTATTTTTCTTTTCTTCTAAAATAACAGATCTGAGACAGAAATGGCTAAAAACAGATGCAAAATGTGCATAACTGAGAATAACAGGATCCATTTTTCTGTTCTTCTGATGGATCAGAAGAGCGGAAAACGAAACAGTGATGTGAACCCGGCCTTATTTAGCATTATGGAAAAATATCTGCAGGCCGCATAACTTGTCGTTTTATATTTTAGTGCTCCAGTGCTATATTTGGTATGCAACTCAACTCGGCAGAACAGTGGCGTTGCTGGGCATGCTACCAGACGTCCAGCATCTCCTGGAGGATGTGGCATTAGGTTTTACTATGTTATTATATTAACGTCAGATGATCTTCAAATCTTGCCCTCCCTGAGTGTTGCATTTAATAGTTTTACATTTAAAGGGATACTTCAATCAAAAAAAACTTTTATCTCTTATTAACAGCCTGTGAATATTAGGCCACTTTCACACGACAGTATTTTTTGCGGACTCCGATCCGCATTTTTCACATGAAAAATGCGGACCCATTCATTTCTATGGGTCCGCAAAAAATACTGAGAGCATACGGTGTGCTGTCCGCACCCGTATGCCCGTTCCGTAGCCCCGCAAAAAAAATAGAACATGTCCTATTCTTGTCCGCAAAACGGACAAGGATAGGCAATGTTACAATGGATCCGCAAAAAATACGGATGCCATACGGACGGCATCCGTTTTTTTTGCGGATCCGCAATTTGCGGACCGCAAAACACAACGTTCGTGTGAAAGAGGCCTTATAGTGTATTTTTTCTTATTCAGCTTTGGAAGCCAAAATCAGGAGTGAAGGAGAGAAAATATAAACAGCAGGTTTGCAACATACAAGCAAGCAAATGAGTCCCCATCCACAGACAGCGTGCACTTGGCCAGTACCTGTGCATTGCTCACCACTATTCACCACACAGCAGTAAATCCACAGCTAATCAGTCACGTGCCTGAGGCTACATTCACACAATACCGGATACCGGCCCGTGTGCGTTCCACAATTTTTGGACCACTAATGCCATCGCTACCATAGAAAATGCCTATTCTTGTTCACAATTGTGGACAAGAATAGGACATGCTTTATCTTTTTCGCGGGGCCGCGGAATAGAACTACGTCCGTTGCGCTGTCCGCATCTTTTGCGGCCCCATTGAAATGAATGGGTCCACACCCGTTCCGCAAAATTGCAAAACAGATGCAGACTCATTTATATAGTCGTGTGAGTGTGGCCTTAGGATACGACCACACAGAGTTTTTTGAAGGATATTTTGAGGCAGATCTGCCTGCAGGATTTTCAGCCAAAGCCAGAAGAGGATCCACCCGGAAGGAGAAGTATAAATCTTTTCTTTAGGCTCCATTCACACGTCCTGTTTTTCTTTCCTGATTCGATCCTGATCTGGATCCATTCATTTCAATGGGTCCTGAAAAAATCAGGATCGAATCAGGAAAGAAAAACAGGATGTGTGAATGGAGCCTTAGGCCCCATTCACACGACCGTATGAATGGGGCCGTATGTATTCCGCAAAATTGCGGAATACATGCAGCCCCATTCACCTCTATGGGAGCGCACAGCCGCGGCACGGAGAAGGCTCCGTGCCGCGGCTCCACAATAATAAGATAGAACATGTCCTATACTTGTCCGTACGCACGGACAAGTATAGGAATTTTCAATGGGGCCGCACAGCGTGTGTTCCGAGCGATGCGGAACACACGCCGGGTGGTCCCCGTATATTTGCGGGTCCGCAATAATGCGGACCCGCAAATATACGGTCGTCTGAATGAGGCCTTATACTGTATTTCCTTTCCTATATTCCTTTCAAATCCACTTATGACTTCAGCAAAAAATCCAGCAGGAAGACCTCCTCAAAAAATTCTGTGGTAGATTTATCAAAACTGGTAGAATCTGATTGGTTGCTATGGGCAACTAAGCCAGTTCTACTTTATACCAGTTTGAAAAATCAATCCCTCTGTGTAGCTACACCCTTAGGCCTCCTGTACACGGCTGCAGCTCGGCTGTTCAGTGCATTGCGGATCGGATGCAGACCAAAAATACAGTTGTGTGAATGCCCCCTTAGACCTCATGCACATGAACGTATTTTCAGTGCGGAACCATTCATTTCAATGGGTTCACAAAAAAAAAAGGAGGGTACACCATGTGCATTCCGTTTCCGTATGTCCGTATTTCAGTTCCGCAAAACAATAGAACATGTCCTATTATTGTCCGCATTACTGACAAGGATAGTATTGTTCTATTAGGGGACAGCTGTTCTGTTCCGCAAAATACGGAATGCAGATTCACAAAATACATACGGTCGTGTGCAAGAGGCCTTAGGCTGAGATTAGACCTAGACTTTTTTTTATCACGCTATAGAAAATCGCTGTGAAATTACTGGGGGTAGATCTTTGAAAACTGATGTAAAGGAAAAGTGGTTTAGATGCCCTTAGCAACCAATCAGATTCCAGCTTTCATTTTCCAGAGCTTCTTTGGAAAATGAAAGGCGAAATCTGATTGGTTGCTATGGACAACAAAGCCAGTTTTCCTTTGCACCAGTTTGAGAAATCTCCCCCACTGTCCGTAGGGAATACATTGTGGGACATTTGTTAACACTTGTTCACACTTCAGTTTTTTGATCAGTTATTTTCATCAGTTAGGCTCCATTCACACGTCCTGTTTTTCTTTCCTGATTCGATCCTGATTTTTTCAGGACCCATTGAAATGAATAGATCCAGATCAGGATCAGGATCGAATCAGGAAAGAAAAACAGGACGTGTGAATGGAGCCTTATTGTGAGCCAAAACGAGGTGCGAGTCAAAAACACAGAACAGTTGCAAATCTTTTCATTATATACCTTATGTCTGTGGAGCCTCCACTCCTGGTTTTGGCTCACAATAACTAATGGAAATAACTGATCAAATAACTGATGTGTGAACAAGCCCTTAGTCTAAAAAAAAAATCAAAAAAGAGGAACTAGGGGGCACATTTATCATAACGATTTGCGCCTGTTTTGGTCATATTTTATGTGTGTGTTGAGCAATCATTTCAACATAGTCGCATTTATTGTTATGTTTGCACCTTGCATAAGATTTTACATTGTATTCAGGGGCATAGCTATAGGGGGAGCAGAGGTAGCAGTCGCTAGCGGGCCCAGAAGCCTGAGGGGGTCCAAAGACCCTTCTGCCACATAAGAAGACACCAGTATTATAGAAAGTGCATGCTGGTTAAGTCACACCTCTGACTGGAGGGAAGGGGTTAGGTCAAGAATTTGGCATGGGGGAGTGCTGTGTCAGTTTTTGCTTTAGGTAGTGTGAAGACTATGCGCTTCCCTGCCCCTGGTCACAAAGCAGGGGAGCCCAAGCTGAACTCTTGCACCAGGATCCATGAGCCTTTAGCTATGCCACTGATCGTATTTGCACATGTTTTTTTTCAACAGTTTTGGGGATAGGTCTAAGTGTTTTGGCAGTGGGATAGTGCAATTTATGTATTTGCATCTTTTTAAAGTAAATAAATTTGATTTGTGAACATGCATAAAACGCCACAAGCTCCTGGCTGGAGTATGTTGCTGCATCTAGTCGGATCGTTTGCAGCTCTGATGATGGTGAAAGTCACATAATAAATGTATGCAACTTTCTGTCTATTTTGCGCTTTTTTAAAATATTTTTTCAACTGGAAAATACGACTTTTTAAACCATTAGATTTGTGACTTTCAAATGCCACACCAGACATAAATAACACCTAGAAAATACAACACACCTTAAAACACTCTAAAAAGATTGACAACTCAAATAGAAGCACATGATAAATAGGAGAAACTGAAACGTTCAACCCACAGAAGAACAGGCAAAAAATAGGTGTAAAATTCTACTAGCATGATAAATGTGTCCCCAAAAGCCTTCAAAACAGATGCAATTTCGTCAGTAAATGCAGCTAAAAAAAACTAAGACTGTCTAAAACAGCATTTTTTAGACTAAAAACAGACGCAAACTTTTTAGTAAATGTGCCTCAGTGTCAGGGTTGCCAACCAGAGTTTTTCTTTTTTCTGGACAACTTATCCCAAAATCACGGACGGCCAACATTTTTTACAGACAAATTGGAAAACCATAATGAATTATGAAGATTATAAGTGTTACACGTCTACAGCTCAATATACTGATAATAACTCATTGCCATAATTTACTGTGAGCTCTAAAATAATGATAATTATCACCAAACTAATCTAGTCAGGTACCAGCAGCAGGTACCAGCAGCATTTTAAAAAATCACGGACACGTCAATTTTTTTTCACAGACACAGTAAAAAAGTCACCTATTTTTACGGACTGTCCAGAAATTTCTGGACGGTTGGCAACCCTGCCCAGTGTGCTGTTCGAATCTTTTGCAGAACCATTGAAATAAATGTGAACTGAAAATATGGTTGTTAATTTATCTGACCCCTTGACAGGAGACATTGGGGCACATTTATCAAGCTTGCCTGTTTTTAGGCTGTCAATTATGTGTATTTTCTTCACCTGTCTTTCCTTTGTCAACTATATATTAAGCACTTCATAAATTAGACTAGGAGTTATTGGCTAGGTATTGCTATTAGCCTGACCTCTAGTGGTTCTTTATCAGTACAACAGCTTCATATTCACTAAGATTGGTCTAATTAGTATGCACATGAAAATGTGGCACAAGTGAGCTGAAATTAGGCGCACATCTCCATGAAAGTAGGCAAAATGTGGCACAACTCACCACTCAAAACAGAAGCAAAAAAAATATGCCAGCCCTGGAGTGGAGTAGAAATTAGACTGTTTTTACAACTAATTCAGGCGAAAATAAGGTGCACCTAGATAAATAGGTCAGATAATAGGCAGAAAAGTAAGAAAACTTCTGAATTAGTCTAAAAAATCAAAGTAGGCAAACGAGGCACAAATGCCTCCAAAATAGGCGCATTTTCAATAATAAATGAGACTAAAACAATAAGACAGTCTAGAACAAACCTAAAAACAGACACTAATAGTAAATGTGCCCCATTGTCATTATAATCCATATTATTCACGTCACATATCAGTGGTTTTAATTAGTGATGACCGAAGTTATAAAAAATCTGCAGCTTTGATGATTTCCAAGAAATTTGATTTGTGACAAATGTCTTTGTTGTGAAGTGAATTCCTTCATATTTAGCGGGCACAATGATGAAGAACATCTGTCATTGAACCCATCAGATGCCTCGTTCATCGCTGATTGAGGCTGATTGGGTTAATCCGGTAAAAAAAAAAAACTTACTCACCATACCCATTGATCATGGAGAGGCTGTAGCAGCCATCTTGATTGAAGACACTACGCAAAGTCTTGTGCGGGGTGACGTACTGACACACAAGTCACCTAGCGTGAGATTTCACATAGTTTCTGCAATTAAGATGGCCAGAATAGCCTCTTCATGTGCAATTGGATTAGGTGCGCATGTATTTTTTTTTTAACCGCCATTTCAGGAAAAATAGATTAATTCCCACAAAGCATTAGGAAATTCGGCTTCGCGGCTAATTGAATTTTTCCTAAAATTCGGATCAAAGTCCACTTCAGTTACTTCAATTCGCTCAACGTTAGTTTTAGGGCTCATGCTTACAACTGTATGTATTTTGAGGTCTGCAAAAAAACAGGTCCGCAAAAAGTACGGATGACTTCCATGTGCATTCCATATTTCATGGAACGGAACATCTGGCCACTAACAGTACTATCCTTGTGCATAATGTGGACAATAAGGACATGTTCTATTTTTTTGTGTAACTTCCATTTTTTGGCGGATCCATTGATATGGTCCACAAAAAAAAATGGAACAGACATGGAAAGAAAATACGTTCGTGTGCATGTTAATGTTATGACTGAGAGGTGTATATAGGACGGGGCAATAACTGTCCAGATTCCAGGTACATTTTCCTCACCTGACTCTGTATGACAGTCTCTTTCTCTTTGTTCTCCTCATTTGCATTATCTTCATTTTCTTCAGGATCCTATAAATCAGCAATGTGTTAGTCATGAAAAGCATTATTCATTATAGGCAAATGTTCATGATTCAGGGCTGAGGGAAAAAAACACACGTATTTTTTCTGGAAACTGCACCACCCCCGTCCACGTCTGCCATTATGGCTCAAGTCAACTCAGGTGAACGGGGCTGAAATGCACCAACAGTGAAATACCGATGGCTGTAAAATTACACATTTCTTATTAATTGATATCCAAATCAGTAATAGGTCTAATATATCTTAATACTTCAGTTACTAATATGAAGGCTGATAACTTAAAAAAGGTTGCCCCATCCTGTGGACAAGACATAAACGTCCAATAGATGTGGTACCCACTTCTGGGATCTGCTCCTATCTCGACAGTGGGGCCCATCTCCTACCGACGAAAACTGAGAGGTGGTTGTGCTTGTGCAACTCTCTCCTTCCACTTCTATGGGACTTCCAAAAAGAACCAAGTGTGCAGCCACGTCTCCCCTCACAGCAGCCCAAGATAGGACCCCATTCTAGAGACAGGAGGTTGAACCGCATCTTGAAGACATTTTGTAACAGTTGCGGCTGCAAGCTGCCGCTGTTCTGTCCGGCACGCCAACCTCTCCCGTCTTCAGGTCTGCTTTGTTCCTGTTTGCAAGCTGCAGCTTGCTTGCAAGCAAGGCATCTCCTCCTGTGGCCATAGGGCGTGCCCCCTCCCTCAGACTCTTAAAGAGCCAGTGCAAACACTTGCTACTCCTCACCAGCCGATAGCTGGCAACCTTGGGGTAATTCAGACACCTTCTCCAGCGGGAGGATGCCTCAGCAGTAGGTCTCTTAGCTTGCTAAGTTCCTGCTTGGTGTGCTTTATCTTATAATCTGCTCATGTATCGACCTCTGCCCATTTACCTGTATTTGACCTTTTGCTGCCTGACCGGTGTATTGATCCTACGCTGCTTGCCCTGACCTCAGACCTGTCACCGTATTGTAAGTATTCCACCAGCCCATGGATTAGCTGTTAATCACACAGAGACTACTCTAGGAGGTAGGGGTCAGGTGGTTCACCTGCAGCAAAGTCCAGATTCCTGTATAGGGGTTAAAGGGTAAATACCAGGGGACTACCAGGATAACGCCCTTAGGAATAGTCCTATGTCAAATCTATTGGTCAACACAGTGGTTCCACACCGACCAATACATTTATGGCATATCCTGTATCTCTCACCCATGCCGTGTTGCTCCAGGCATGATCTGCATTTCTTTGAAGTCCTGTCCACTTTTGCTGTGGTGTCAGGACCTCATAAGTATGATGTTTGAATCAAATGCCATATTTTTTAATGTATTTGCTCCAAAAATTTTCAGCTCCACTGTGAACATTGGTGGATACATTTGGAGGAACAGTAGCAGTGGAGTTGCACCTGCAGTCACCTTTGGCCTCTTCACCTATGTGACATTTGATTAAAGGGGTTGTCCCATCTCACACAATGGAGGCATATTGCTACATCGAGAACGGAGCAGGGAAATGAATGGAGGGCACACTGCGCATGCACAGCCGGCCGCCCTCCATTCATTTCAATGGGGCCGCCGAAAATAGCCGCGCTCTGGCTCGGCTGTTTCCGTCTACCCCATAGAAATGAATGGGAGCAGAGGCTGCGCATATCGATAGCTAGGGATATGCCCCCCATTGTCTGAGATGGGAATACCCCTTTAATGTTACTTAGGGGGAAAAGATGTAGGATGTTTTCTAGCAGGTAATGGGTTAGTAATGTGAAATGGCAGACTAATATTCAGAAGAAAAAGGAATGTCCAGCAACAGTGGCAGACTAATATTTGTATTTTTTAGTTTTTCATCATGGACTTAAAGAAGCTCTCCCATATGATATGATGAAATGTCGTTATTATGTGCCATAACTTTATGATCGTGGGGACCCAACATTTAACACCCCCATGATCCTGAAAAGGAAGGGCATGCACACCGGATGCAGAGTGTGTCCCCTTCAATGTTGTCCCATGCGCAGTAGCACCAGAACAAAGGGCACAGCTAAGGGGTAAAAAACTAAACCAGTTTTGCATCCCTTCATTCTCAGGATTGCGAGGGATCCCAGAAAACCCCTTTAAACAGTCTTCAATAAGAATATTTTACTGCCTTATGCATATAGTTCTTATACAGACCTATGTGTTTCCATGGTTTCAGACTACAAACATGTTCCCTTCCATGGATCCCCTACTTCTTGGCAACTTATCAAATGTAGGTTCACAATTGAGTAGGATAACACTACCTAGGATTCAACATAACCTGGATATAGACACAGATATTTAATCTAGACTATTTGCAAAGTTTTATCATTATTTTACACGCATTGGACCAATAAAAATGGTTGCAAAGTTGGACATCGCCTTTAACTTGATGTCAGTCAGCTGCAGGTTCAGACCCCGAAATCAATAAGCTTGAATAAGCAAGTTTAAAGAGTTTTCTGAGATATCTTATCTGGTGATCTGTCCTCTGAATAGGTCATCAGTATCTGATCAGTGGAGGTCTGACACCTGGGACCCTCGGCGATCAGGAGTAGCGTTGCGGCCTTCTCACAGCTTTCATCAGTCAAAATTATCAGACACATGGCCTTGGCGTAGCTCAGCCCTATTGAAGAGAATGGGGCTGAGCTGCCATACCAAGCACAGCTGGTATACAATGAATGGTGCTGTGCTTGGTCAGCTGAGAGAAGACCGCAGGCCTACTACTACAAGCGCTGATGCCTTCTCAAACAGCTGATTTCAGGCAGTTCTGGTTGTCACACCCCCACGAATCAGATACTATGACCTATTCTGAGAATAGTTCATTAGTTAAAATATCTCTGAAAACCCCTTTAATTTGTGACATATAACTCTAAAATGTAATTGCTCAGCTGTAGAAGAGATTAACTTAAAGGGTTATTCCCATCTTAAAGAAGAACTTAGCAAAACAAAATTATTCCATGTCCTGCTAGAAATGTACATGCTATAATCTGTAGTGAATGTCATTTTCTTACCAATGGCTGTATTTTGGAGTTATATCTCCCTGATGCTTCTCATCTGTGTCATGTGACTAGGAATCAGACCCACCAACTCACACAGAGACTTATGTGTGGACAGGAAGTCTAATTCTCTATGCATTCCTATGGGAGCCTCACTCTGAGTCTCATAGGAATGAATAGAGAAGTAACTGGCTTCCTGTACTGGGGCAGTTGGAGGTCAGGGAGTTGGTCACATGACACAGCTGCAATTAGAAGAGAGGGGATAACTCAGAAATGCAGTGTCTGATAAGAAGATTGCTTTCACTATAGATTACATCATGCCCCTTTCTAACAGGTCAGAGAATAAATTTTTTTGCGGGAGTTCTTCTTTAAGCATTTACATCTTCAGGATATGTCATAAATGCTGATAGGAGTCAGTCCCACCATTGTAACTCTTACATTTTGTGAAAACAGAAGTTCTAGGGGTTCCTCTTTTTCCAATTCCCAGCCATCATAATGGTCACTTGCTTAATGGTCAGCTGTTTTTGTAACTCCAACAAACTTCAGTAGTGATGATACACATACATAAGTAGGTCCTCCTACGTATGGTACACATATATAAGTAGGTCCTCCTCTCCACTGAAGTAAATGGATTGTATGGCAGCCAAGGACCAGCCTGTAAGGGTTACCAGGCTCCTGCTCACCATATAGGTGAGGGCCCCAAAGATAAAGGATAAATGTTTAAAATGGGAATACCACTTTAACTAGAAAGCGTCATCAGAATATGTTTCAGGGTAAAAATGACTGTTGATAGGGAGCTCTTAGGTTGTATGAGGTCTTACCACTGTTTGAATCATATTAGCTACTCCTGTAGGTCGTCTTTTCTCCCTGAGTTTCCTTTTTTCAATCTGAGTACGATGCTTCTTCTGCGGACTGCCTTTTTTCTCCTTGGTTTTTGAAGACACTGGATCATGGGCTTCAACATCCAAAGCAGCAGGAGACTGAACTTGATTGGAAGCTGCATCTTTATCACATGCTTGTCCCATATGTGAGGACCAGGTATGTGTTTGGCGTTCCACTTCTTGTTGAACCTGGGTCTCTACAGACTTACTGCCAGCAAGACTAGAAGTTGACCGTAGCCTCATTCTTTCTCTTCGTGCTTTCCATTCTTCCATAAACGGCACTTGCTCTGTACTATTACCCTTCATATCTCTGGACATCTTTGGTTTCTACAAAAAAGATTGTTACAATAAATCTAGGAATCTCATGAGAAGTCCTAATATTGACCTTGTTGGTTAATCCACTAGGAAGTGTTCTACATCTGAAGGTTTTATTGAAGAGGTATTCCCACCATATAATGTTATTATATTAAAACCATGGGGGGGTTGACCTCTGGGATCATGACAAGGTTCAAAAACTTTCATGCAGGTTCAAAAAATAATAACGCATCCTTTTTTTTTACAATGGAACCCTATAGTGACAGATGCCACCGTATGGCATCTATCTGAGGCATGCACGTAACGTATGCACCATCTGTATACATTAAACGTGGGACAAAAACTTGATCTGAACACTGTCCTAGGTTGGGTTCACATAGTGTTTCTAGCATACACTTAGCAGATCCATTTAAAAAATACCCAAAAACAGATGCAAATGAGCACCAAAAGAAAGGCATCAGTTTGTATCTGCTTTACCTAAACGTCAATTTAAAAAAAAATAAAAAAATATCCATCATTGTGCCTTTTTTTGCCAGATGGTAGGCTCCACTTTTGTGTCTGCTAAGAAAAAAGAATCGGGATGGATACATTCATGTCCATATAAAACAGATGTACTTCTGTTGGCATTTGTCTGCATCTGTTTTTGGGTACCTATTAAACAGATCCGCTAAGTGGATGCTAGAAACATAATAGGAAACGATGTGCATGGTTCAAACACACCGATTTCAGCAACTTCAGCCGACCGTCTAATGTGCATGAGGCTTCCCAATTCCCCCCCTGACATCTTATGCGTCGAATAAGAATTCGGTACATTGGATTCAGTTGCTCGATCCTTTTGTTAGCGGGGAGATAAACCACTACCCAGAAGAGGGTTTCTCCTATCTACCCATTAAGCAGGCATGCTCAGCTAAGCTGGACAGGCTTGTATAGTGGAAGGACTTAGGCTAGGGCTACACGGCGACAGTTGTCGCGCGACACCCGTCGCAGCCAGGATCCCTGAGTAGCGGGGATCCCATAGAGATGAATGGGATCGCCGCGGCAGTCGCAAGAAATCCAACACGGTTGGATTTCTTGTGACTGCCGCGGCAATCCCATTCATCTCTATGGGATCCCCGCTACTCAGGGATCCTGGCTGCGACGGGTGTCGCGAGACAACTGTCGCCGTGTAGCCCTAGCCTTAGAGAGATTCATTGAGTGGTGTAGTCTCAAAAAAAAATTGGGTCACGTATTGGGCTTTTTTACTGTACGGGTACTTCAGAGTCTCTGCAAATATGACGTAGCACCCAAAAACCATTCCAGCAAAATCCACGTTCCAAAAGCCAAATGGTTCTCCTTCCCTTCTGAGCCCTACCATGTGGCCATACAGAAGTTTATGTCCACATTTATGGCATTTCTGTACATTCTGTACCTGTCTATGAATCCAAGAAGTGTGGTGTGAGTTTCAGATGACACAAGCTGGTCATGGAACATTGGGCACTAAAATCTCATATCTGTGGAAAAATTGCAAGTTTCATATTGAATTAATTTCTACGAAATGCTCATTCCACCCCTTAAAAACTTAAGGATTGAAGTTTCCAAAATGGGGTCAATTCTCAGAGGTTCCATTTATTATTTTACCCCAGAACCTCTACACTTCTCAACACAAACTGTGTTAATCACCACATTGTGTTGTATTCTTGAGACCTCTAATACATTTATGCAAAAGAATAAAGCTATATGTAGGGTGTTTCTAAAACCAGGAAACACAGTATAATAAGAAGACTGGCTTTTCCCACTGGCACAAGATGGGCACAAGATATTGGGTACTGAAATGAGATGTCTGTGGAAAAATTGCAATTTTCATCGTCTGCTGTGCATTAATTTTTGCCAAACACCTGTGGGATCAAAATGCTAACAACACCCCTTAATAAATTAGAATACCTTGAGGGGTGTAGTTTCCAAAATGGGGTAACTTCTTGAGAGTTCAATTTATTATTTTACCCCAGAGCCTCTACAGTTGGCAGCAAAAAAAATCACTGCAATGAGCTTCAAATGCACATAGTGTCCTTTTACTCCTAAACCCTGTTGTATGTCCAGGCAAAAGATTAGGGCCACATGTAGGATGTCTGTAAAACCAGGAAGCACAACAAAATAATAAGAGGTCTGACTTTTCATACTGGCACATGCTGGACACAACATTTTCACTGTGCTAAACACATGTGGGGTCAAGGTCCTCATAACACCCTTGGTAAAATTTGTGAGGGGTGTGGTTTCTAAAATGTGGTCACTTCTTGGGGTTTTACACTGTACTGGAACCTCAGGGGCTTTTCTCATTAACGCTTATGAAAATGGAAAATGTAGGACTAAAGCAACATTTTATTGGCCGAAATTAAATTTTTTCAGGACGGAAACCAAAGTTCTGTCGACAGGACTTTGTTTTCCGTCCAGCATAATGGAAACCAGACGGATCCGTTATGCTTTCCCATAGGCTTCTATTTTGACGGGTCAAAACGGAATGCCTCTTAAAGGTGTCCGTTTTGATTTCCGTCCCATGGATTCTGTTATAACGGAAAGCTAGAATGGAATCCCTAATGGTGATGTGAACAAGCCCTAAATTCTATCAAATGCTTGTTGGGTAAATGTGCTCAATAAACCCCTCAAACAATTCCTTGAGATATGTAGTTTCCAAAATGGGGTCGTTTGAGGGTGTTTCTGCTTTAGGAGTAACTCTGGGTCTCTTCAAATGTGACAAGGCACCCTAAATCCATTCCACGAAAATCTGCCCTCCAAAAACCATATGGTACTACTTCTATTCTGAGCCCTGCCATATGCCCATACAGCAGTTTATGACCAAATATGGGATGCTCTTATAAACTCCAGAATCAGGGTAATAAATATTGAGGTTTGTGTTGCTGTTAAACCTTATTGTGTTATAGCAAAATAAAAATTTCAATTTCAACTTCTTCAATATCAGATCGGCGGGGGTCCACTGATCAACTATATGAGGAGACCGTATCTCTTCGTTCTTCTGGTTCACCGCTGCTGTCTATTGTCGTAACTCCGCTGATCTGATATTGATGACCTATCCTGAGGATAGGACATCAATATTAAAAGCCCGGAAAACCTCTTTAAGAGGCACAGGCTGTGTGCCAGAAACTGAAACCCACATCGGCTAGGAGCTGGTGTAGATTTCAGTTAATTTACAGCAGTTTCTCCTGTAAACTGTAGTAAATCTGGTGGGCAGTGGGAGGGTAGCTAAGTCCTGCTTCATGCCAAAGCCCACCCCTTTTCTCACCACTTTAAAAAAGCACAGAAAAGCTAGAAAAAGGTACAAATATGGCATGTGCCATAATCTGTGACTTTTTTACACCACAATAGTGACATAATAACATTGGTAAATTTCCCCGATAATGGGGTTGGTATATACTATAAGTACAGTGATGTCACAGACACTGGTGCAAATGTAGAGACACAGTGACATCACCATGTAGTTACACCTCTAGAACGCAGCCAGAACAGAATTTAAGGCCTCATGCACAATCCTGTATCCTTTTTGCCATCCGCAAACCAAGGATCTGCAAAACATACCAGCTGTGTGCATCCTGCACTTTCCTGTTTCCGCATGTCCCTCACTATTGTAAAAATGCCTATTCTTGCATTTTCTTGCAAACGAGAATACTGTAAGAAATGTTCTATATTTTTTGTGGGACAGTGGAACGGGCATAAGGATGTGAACAGCACACGGTGTACTATCTGCATTAAAGGGTCCCCATCCGATCCGTAAAAAATGCAGATGGGAAGTGTATCAAGAATACGGTCAACTGCATAAGGCCTTATTGTGTAGATAACATGGTCAGAATGCAGTTGCATGCTGTCAGAAAACACATCCAATAATATCAAGAAAAATTATGTCATAGTCTAGTCACAGGACCGTTAGTACCGTGATGTCATAATGTAACCACTATAAAAAAAAAAACTAAAAGAAAAACTGCAGCAAAAATGTTTTCTTTCATTTCTTTCATAGCAGTGCCTCTTTTTTGCTCATCCCTCTGCCCCTTTTGAACGCTATCCCACCCTCTCAAAGCACTTTGGGCGCCAGGCTGAATCTGATGACTCTGAATCCTGGTGCCACATACACTTTACAGTACATGGAGGAAGCAGCTCTCCATACTGTGCCTGGAAGATTTAGCAACTCCTCTGGGAGTCCAGAAGATCTCTCCATTTTCTGGGATGTTCCAGGAAATTTGGAAAGTGTGATCATTCATAATGTTACCCCACTGGGATAAAACAAGGGTGGCTAGGTATCCGGCTTTAGGACAGTCCGATTTCCTGGCACCTTGCTCAGACGCTGGGGTGTCCTCCTTTTCTCCAGCAGCATTACACTGACCGAGGCTTCTCTCAGTTGCCAACTGTCCCAAATTCGACAGGACTGTCCTTGATTTTCAGAGACAGTCCCAGCAAAATGGCGCTGTCACAGGCTGAAAATGGGTGGTACTAACACAAAGTGGCTTACATGCCCCGATTTTACCAACTAAAACCTTTCTAAGTATGCTAGTCAGTCACTAGAGCCAGTGGACATGTCACTCCGAGACTTACTGAGGTTGAGAGAAGCCTTCCTTTTTTTTTTTTTTTTGTAGGCCACCGTTACAGAGATATGGGCGTGAGTTGGAAAAGTTGGGGGCATGTGATTTGGAGGAGTTGGGGGCATGGCCTAGAATGTACAACTTTTTAGGGCGTGATTTGGAGGAGTTGGGGGCAAGGCCTAGAATGTCCACCTTTTTAGGGTGAAGCAGGCATCCGCAATAGCTAAAACTGAGGGGTTCCAGCAGTCAGGCTTCCACTGATCAATGGGTAATAACCTCTACCCCTGGATAGATTATAAATGTGAGCTGTTTCCATCACTCTCATAGAGTTTGAATGGTGAGGCCATGTGGATGCACGACCACCACTCCATTGGAACTCCACCTTCTAGACATGCTGATAGGGGTGGCAGGGGACAGCAATGGCATCACCACCGATCTAACATTTATTACCTCTTCAGGGCATAGATGATAAATGTTTTTGATTGGAACACCTCTCTAACTCGAGTTAGTGCTCTGTAACAAAAATAAATGGAGTCCTGACCCATATAATAAAATATATAGTCTAGGGCTACAAAAACCCTGGAAATCTTCAAAAAGTATTAAAAAATTGTCTATATACCATGCTTTATATTTCGTCCATAGGGGGTACTGTCAATGACCACTGTGACCACTGACATGAGGATACCATGGATGCAGTGCAGTGCCATCGCAGCCTGGAGTGAAGAAGAATGGCAGCAGTGCATTTGGGCATAAATACAGTAATTTTTTTGGGCTTGTTTTTGCAGGTTGTGGGGGAGGAGTCCTGTAAAACTAGTAATGAATTAAAGGAAATAATGGCCCCACCCTTATTGGTGATGTCATAATACATCATCATGCACACAGAAGAGTGGAAGCAGAGCAGCAACCAGACGTGTACAGGATGAGTGGTGAATAGGCAGAGGTTTAGTGATGTACCTACAAATTGCATATACATTGATTAGAGATGAGTGACATATTGAAAAATTCAATTTGGATGCTTCACCGAACTTCGTCAAGAAATTCAATTCATTACAAATTACTTCATCATCAATCGCCTTTCATTGAAGCGGGTGCAATGAGAGGGAATGGCGATCACGCCGACCCCGTCATTTAACCCCTCATTTGCCACGTTCAACCATGATTACGGCATCTGAGATTCACATTCAGGTGCTCAGAGGTTAATCCAGGGTTAAAAAAAAAAGACCTGCATCAAGCTTGAAGACGTCACCACATGATCACATTGGCCGCGTGCAGTGACGTAATGACGTCACCTTGTGATCAAGCTGGCTGCGTGCAGCGATGTCATCACTGGTGACATCACCACATGCGGCCAGCGTAAGCACATGGTTACGCTTCACGCTCTCCGCAGGTCCATTGGCGGGTTTTCTTCAATCAAGACAGGAGCAGACAGCCTCTCCATGATAAAGTGGATGAGGCGAGTATAATTTTTTTATACTTTTAGCCACCATTTTAGGAAAAATTGATTCGCTACCACGAAGGGCAAGGGTATTTTGGCTTAGTAGGGAATCTAATTTTTCCTGAAATTCGGATCGAAGTCCACTTAAGATACTTTGATTCGCTCAACACTAACCGTGACAGTAACAGTAATAATCATAGCAACCTTTATTTATATTGTATCAGTGTATTCAGCAGTATTCAGAAAATCTAAAAACAAGTATTGAAAAGCAATAAACGGTACAGTGATGCAATAGTACATGCAGTGAAGCAATAAAAAAGTTACAGTGATACAATATAAGGCATGGTAATAGACTAACACAGGTACAGTGATGTAATCTCAGGCACAGTGATGTGGTAACATAGGTACAGTGATGTAATATCAGGCACAGTGATGTGGTAACATAGGTACAGTGATGTAATATCAGGCACAATGATGTAGTAACACAGGTACAGTGATGTAATGTCAGGCACAGTGATGTAGTAACACAGGTATAGTGATGTCATATAAGGTACAGTGAGACAGTAACAAAGGTTCAGTGATGAATTATTAGGCATAATCAAATGGTAACACAGGTCTAGTGATGTCATATCAGGCACAGCGATTTAGTACTATGTAATATAAGGTGTAGTAATATACTTGCACAGGTACAGTGATGTAATTCATAGTAACATACAAAAGCAGGTTAAGTGATGTAATATCAGCACAGTGATATAGGAACACAGGTACAGTTATGTAATATAAGGTGTAGTAATACACTAGCACAAGTACAGTGATGTAATATGAGGCATAGTAATATACAAACACAGGTACGGTGATGTCATATCATGCACAGTGATGTAGTAACACAGGTACAGTCATATCATATCATGCACAGTGATGTAGTAACAGGTACAAGGATGTCATAACAGGCACATTGATATAGTAACAGGTACAGTGATGTCACAGCAGGCACATTGATATAGTAACAGGTACAGTGATGTCATAGCAGGCACATTGATGTAGTAACAGGTACAGTGATGTCATAGCAGGCACATTGATATAGTAACAGGTACAGTGATGTCATAGCAGGCACATTGATATAGTAACAGGTACAGTGATGTCATAGCAGGCACAGTGCTATAGTAACACAGGTTCCATGATAAAATAGCTGTAAAACAGGTACTACAGTGATGTATAAACACTGGTAATATAATAATAGTGACGTATAGATGCAGTACAGGTGAAATAGCAATTATAGCAACCTAATAACACATATATAATAAAAGAAAATTAGGTACAGCCTTGTAATAGTGTAGGGATAGCAATAGAATAACACAGGTGCAGTGATGTAATAACAGAGATATAGAAATGTAATAGGAGAAAAGTGATGTAATGACACAGGTATACCAGTGCAATAGCAGGTACAGCAAGGTATTAACATAAGTATAGTAATACAATAGGAGGTATATTGAGGTAATAACACAGGTACAGTATTGCAGTACAGTGACATAATAAGAGGATGATGATGTCATAAAAGGTATAATAAGACAGGTACAGTGATGCTATAACATGGGCGTAGTGATGAAGCAGGCATAGCAAGCAGCAAGTAGGTGACATAAGCATACAGGTAGAGATTGTTAATAATTGCTCAGTGGGCATTGCAGAAAAGTTATTGCTGATGAATGTTACAGTGAGTCCAGTAATGGGGGGAGATGACCCCATGCCTGATACCTCCTTGCTGGAGAGAGGATCCCTCTGCTTCCGCCTGCAGTGTGGGAACTCCCTGGGGGAGGAGTGAGACCCCCTGCCCGAAGCTGTGCAGATCAGACACTGCTTCCCAAAGGACCAGAAACCTCTGATCCTGACAGGAGGAGCCTGACAAACCCTCTTCCCCCCTCCCGAACACCCCTGACTCCTTATATAGGAACGTGCCTGGGACTTGGCATGCTTTACTTCCAAAAGGCAGTGAATCATTTCCTCCATTTAACAAAAATGGGAGAAAGCTCCTCAGGATTGATGGTTAAATTTAGATGGAATTTTTTTTTTTACTTTGCAAAAAAAAAAAAAATGAAAAAATGAAATAAATGAATTGTTGTGGTTACAGGAGCCAACAAGTGCATGGATAATGAGAAGTGCGATGTGAAGAGTGTGCGGGACGCTGCAAAGAAAGTGATCTGTGAGCTCCCCCACCTGACACAATGAGGTAAACACCAGCCAGCGATGTTCTACATGATCTGCTGCAAGGACCTCTGAACCTTCTAATACACGCCGATGGAAATTCTCCACTAACGTGTCTGTAAATAATACAGTATGTCTGATGTCAGAGTGTGACAATTGTACAGAGATGAGCAGATGATGAACTCATTGAGTCTAAACAAATTGAAATAGATACAAATTTCCCAGAAACTTCAGTTTAACAAATCCAAAGTTTGGAGGATTTGTTCAACATGAATCAATCAAAATGGAATCCACCATTTCACATATCAGAATACAAAGAGAATGAGAAGATGAAGGAGGTTCACATGACCTCTTCCTGGCGGATTTGCCCATAATGCCTTGCAGTCAGCCTCAGCCAATCAAGAGAGACTAGAGCTGTGATGTCAGTAGACGTGTCACAGGCGCTATGTGAGAAACCAATCAGAATCTGCCATGTTTTTCTGTTTTTCGTCTGTTGGATAAGAGGAAAAGATCTTAATTAACAGAATACAGCTAGTTTAGGGTCAGAGAGATTATTTCACAGGGAAGAAAAGACAATAGCTACACACTTACCATTTTAGTTGGTTAATTCAGGGCATGTTAACCCCGCCACCCCCGGGAACACTCCAAGCCCACCCGAACTGCCTAGTCCTGGGTGGAGCTTACATTAGCTCTGCCCATTTTGGGCCTTAGACAGGACGAATTTGCTGGGACTGTCTCTGAAAATTAGAGAGAGTCCATGCAAATTCAGGACAGCTGTAGCTATTCAGGTTTTATAATTAACAGAGATTTTAGAGATAGGACAGAATTCAGTGTGTTTTGTGTGCACTTTAAAGAGACACCTATTTATTGTTAAATAGGTTCTCTGGGAATAATTTAAAATAGCCGCCAGCAACCTGTCCTAGAATGTGAGTAGGACTGGTTGCCTCCACTTGCAGAGCTGTCTAGGGCAGTGAGGGGGCATTGCATATACTACATATTGGTAAGTGTTGCTGTCAGGCTGCTCAGCCATGGTGACATATCGTAGGCAGGATCACATCGTTATCATCTATTGTTCAGCAGTTTAGTGAGTCCTCACCCTCCCACCTCCCTAGGCAACTCTGACAGTGGAGACAACCAGTCCTGCTCACATTCTAGGACAGATCACTGGTGGCTATTTTAAATCATTCCCAGAGAACCCCTTTAATGTAAATCACCCCAATTTTCATCACATAATTCACAATTCAGACAGTTAGGCTTCCTCAGGAAGGTTGTTGCAAACATAATGTTAATGGTGCATAAAGTTATACAACTCAATTTATTATTAATGTGAACCACCCCAATCTTCATCACATCATTCACAAAAAATCTTTCACAATATTAATCCAGGTACTGATAGTGTGCCTCCTGGCCAACAAAACCACCTCAAGCTCTGTAGGCAGAGAACAAAACATGGCCATGAAGGCACCAGTGTAGGAACTACGGCTCTACTTCAACACGTGTATCGGCATCACTGGCTCACACGTGGAAAAACAGAAATGGCCAGCAATGTGAGCAAAGCTCCCACTTGGCCAAGTAGTTGGTGGTACATTCACTGCTGTGCCACTTAATGGATTGCATTGCCTTTGGGCAACTTGTAAAAAAAAAGCCATTCTTGCCTTGTACTCTAACATAGCAGAGAATGTGGGCCACTCCTTGGAATTGTCACTGTGTGGCAAGGTGCATACCACCATTGACATGTGAAGTAGCCCTTATGGCCAAGGACAGTATATGTCTTTCAAAGCACACTGGGTCAGTGTCTTGCATGGCATTGGTGACCATATACCGCAGAAATGTTTGTGCAGGTCAGGTGCTTATCGACCTGTCCTCCTCAATGGACCTCTATCTCCCCATCCCGGGCAGAAAGGAAGCAGAGCATGGCTTCCACTCCCCCTTCCTCCTCTCATATGTGTAAGCTGAAGGACTGCCATGCTGTCTTATAGCTGATGACCCTGGACAAGAGAAGCCACATAGGAAATCAGTTGAAAATTTTCTGTTGAATGTCTCCCCACCAACTACAATTGGGCAATGTGGTCAGCAACAATGGCAGGAACATTGTGGTTCTACTGCATTTGGGGGAAGTAATACATACCCCTGCATGTCTCATGTCATAAACATCTTTTAAAAATATATCAAGGCCTGCAGAAGATGCTCACCAGCTAAAAGCAAAAGGTGTATTTTTCTGAAGCATCCCAGTGTTAAGAAGTGGTGCGTGCAGAAGTTCTGTGGAGATAATCTTATGGACTTTTGGACTACACAGCTCATTTGTCCAGGAGATGAAAGGCTTCAGAACTCTGGACATACTTTACAGGCAGATTGTGAATCTGCTAGGGCCCACATCCTGCTGAGGATACTGTGGATCCTTTACTGTGAGCGCAGCAACTTGGAAAGTGAGCAGAACTTAGTCTGTCATAGAGAAGGGGTCACCCCATGGTTGCATAGTGAAAGTGAGAAGTGTTGCACACCTATTTCTGGATCTTTAAAGGGGTTTTCCAAGACTTTAATACTGATGACCTACAGTGCCTTGAAAAAGTGTTCGTACATTTTTTTCACATAACACCCACAAACTTAAATGTATTTTATGTGATAGACCAACACAAAGTAGCAAGTATGCGTGAAGTGAAAAGTTTTTAATAAATAAAAATCTGGAAAGTTTGGTGTGCATTTGTATTTAGCCCCGTGAGTCAATACTTTCAATACTAGGTAGAACCACCTTTCGCTGTAATTAGGGTTGCAAGTCTTTTGGAGTTTGTCTCTACCAGCTTTGCACATATAGAGGCTGAAATTGTTGCCCATTCTTCTTTGCAAAATAGCTCAAGCTCGGTCAGATTGGATGGAGAGCGTCTGTGAAGAGTAATTTCCAAGTATTGGTACAGATTCTCAATGTCTGTAGATCTGGGTCTGGATTTGACTGGGCCATTCTGACACATGGATAGGCTTTGATCTAAACCATTCCATTATAGCTCTGGCATGTGGCATAGCTATAGGGATTGCAGCGGTCACAGTTGCGACCAGGCTCTGAAGTCAGAGGGCCCCCCCTTGCCACTTGCAGGGTCGCACCACCAATTAGGCAAGGTGCAGCGCGGCCCTTATCACAGTTGGGGGGAAACGGCAGCGACGGGGCAGAGGGAGATGAGCGCTTCCATTGTGGAAGCACTCATCTCCATAGTCATCTGTATCGCCGTCCTGAGGACAGATGCCTGTGCTGCGGGGCAGGGGAGGGAGAGGCGTCTCCCCTGCCTGTTACTAAGATAGGTTTCAGGCACTAGGCCTGCAGCCTATCAGAGGTCGGCTCAGGTGGTGCAATGAAGTCATCGCTCCGCCTGTGCCGTACACCGCGGGACACAGGCCAGAAGAGGCCTGCATCGCATCGCTGCCAGCTCAATGGAGGTAAGTATAAGCGTTTATTTTTTTTATTGGTGCAATCACAGACTGGAGCTCTATTGGGGGCATTTGTTACTTACACATGGGGCATTTGTTACTGGCACATGGGGCACTGGGGGGCATTTCTTACTGGCACATGGGGGCACTGGGGGCATTTCTTACTGGCACTTGGGGGTACTGGGGGCATTTCTTACTGGCACATGGGGGCACTGGGGGCATTTCTTACTGGCACTGGGGGCTTTCTTACTGGCACATTGGGGCACTGGGGGCATTTCTTACTGGCACATGGGGCACTGGGGGCATTTCTTACTGGCACTGGGGGGCATTTACTGGCACATAGGGGCACTGGGGGCATTTCTTACTGGCACATGGGGCACTGGGGGCATTTCTTACTGGCACATGATTTGGGGGGCATCTATGGGGGTGGGACACTTTTTACTGGCACATGATTTTGGAGGGGAATCAATGGGGGGGAGCACTTCTTACTGGCACATTATTGGGGGAAAATTTGGGGGGCATTTCTGGCACATTATTGGGGCACTACTTACTGTCACATTATTGGGGGGCACTATGGGGCACTTCTTGGCACATTATTGGGGGCACTATGGGGACACTTCTTACTGGCACATTATTTGGGTACTTCTTACTGGCACATTATTGGGTGCACTTCTTACTGGCACATTGGAATCATTATTACTTCTGGGGCACAGTGGGGACATTAGTACTGTTGGGGACACTATTACTAACAAGTGCACTCTGGCAGAGAATTATTAGTTGGGACTTTGGGGAGCACTATTACTGTGGGGGGCACTATTACTGTGGGGGGCACGCTGGCACAGTATCAGCACAATTATTTCTGGGGGGACGTTATGTTTACACTATTACTGTCAGGGACACTATTTGCTGGGCGCAGTTATTTTAGGACACTGCCAATAATTATTGTAGGGCACTATCTGTGTGGTACTAGTGGCACAGTACTGGGGTGGTAGGATGATTTGTCCAGAAGACGGGAGGATGATGGAAAAGTAATAAACTAAGATTTTTTTTCTGTCAAACTGCAGAGATGAGAAATGGCTGAAAAATGGCGTCTGGTCTGAAAGGAGAAGATGAGGAAAGAGAAGATCTACATCAGAGGAGACGTCACTGGATGTACGAGGTATGGAGCGCTGTATTATACTGGATGTAAGAGGTATGGGGCGCTGTATTATACTGGATGTATGAGGTATGGGGTGCTGTATTATACTGGATGTAAGAGGTATGGGGCGCTGTATTATACTGGATGTAAGAGGTATGGGGCGCTGTATTATACTGGATGTATGAGGTATGGGGCGCTGTATTATACTGGATATAAGAGGTACGGGGCGCTGTATTATACTGGATGTAAGAGGTATGAGGCGCTGTATTATACTGGATGTATGAGGTATGGGGCGCTGTATTATACTGGGTGTAAGAGGTATGGGGCACTGTATTATACTGGATGTATGAGGTATGGGGCGCTGTATTATACTGGATGTAAGAGGTATGAGGCGCTGTATTATACTGGATGTATGAGGTATGGGGCGCTGTATTATACTGGGTGTAAGAGGTATGGGGCACTGTATTATACTGGATGTAAGAGGTATGGGGCGCTGTATTATACTGGATGTAAGAGGTATGGGGCTCTGTATTATACTGGATGTAACAGGTATGGGGCGCTGTATTATACTGGATGTAAGAGGTATGGAGCGCTGTATTATACTGGATGTAAGAGGTATGGGGCGCTGTATTATACTGGATGTAAGAGGTATGAGGCGCTTTATTAGGCTACATTCACACAAACGTTGTGTTTTGCAGTCTGCAAATTCAGCATCCGCAAAAAAAACGGATGATGATCCGTATGGCATCCATTTTTTGGGGGGATCCACTGTAAAAATGCCTATCCTTGTCCGCAAAACGGACAAAAATAGGAATGGAAATACACACACTGTCCGCATTTTTTACTAACCCATTGAAGTGAATGGGTCCGCATCTGACCCGCAAAATATGCGGATCTGAGGCCACAAAAAGAATTTTGTGAATGTAGCCTTACCCTGTATGTTCTGTAGTGATATATGTAATGTTAGGAGGAAAAAGGTTAAGGTGAGAATTTGGCATTGGGGGGGGGGTCAATTTTTGACTTGGCCAGCAGAAAAGCTAGGTGCACCAGCGCTGAGTCACCAGATCACCTTCTTCCACATGTTTGCTGTGTTTCCTACATGGTTTGTGGCAAACTGCAGGACTTCTTATGGCTTGCTTTCAAAAATGGCTTTTTTCTTGCCACTCTTCCATAAAGGCCAGATTTGTGGAGTACATGACTTATAGTTATCCTGCAGACAGATTCTCCCACCTGAGCTGTGGATCTCTGCAGCTCCTCCAGAGTGACCATGGGCTACTTCTCTAATTAATGCTCTCCTTGCTTGGGCTGTCAGTTTAGATGGATGGCCATGTCTTGGTAGGTTTGCGGTTGTGTCATCAAATGATGGATTGAACAGTGCTCCGTGAGATATTCAGAGCTTAGGATATTTTTTTTTTTATAACCCTGCTTTACACTTTACACTTTATCTCTGACCTGTCTGGTGTGTTCCTTGGTTTTCATGATGCCATTTGATTGCTAATGTTCTCTAACTAACCTCTGAGGCCGGTATCTTGTGCAATCATAGATGTATTAGTTTATTTGGATAACTTTGCGGCAAAACAAGTTACGTTTCGGCCAGAGTTGGCCTTCTTCAGACTAAATGCAAATCAAAAATAACATATATGTTAGTTTATAAGTCCAAGAAAAAACGGAGACCAACATATATAAATAATCATAAGGATTCCAGATTAAACACGTGAGTCAACCAAAATACATAGGTCATATAAGAAATATCTACATATACATATCCAATTCGGGTAAATTTGGAGAAATAGAATCATAAAGCATATACATCTACATATCCTGTGGGTATACATGTATACAGTGGCGGAGTAGATATATATCTTTTCAAAACTGAGAATTATCAAAGTTGAAGAATATCCAAAGCACAGAAGTAGACCCAAGCGGTTGTACCAATGTCATATTATTCAAAGGTGGGTCTATGACTACTAGATTCCAGGTAATAACACAGTCACTGGTTGTAAATATTTCATCCTACTCCCTAAGTCCCTCCCAGATATCAGTCTTAGAGAAGGGTTTATCTTTCAGTCCATCATGCATATTGGATACATTCCAATTAGAACTGGACCTACTAAGGTTTTTCCGCAATTTACGTTTAAAAGCACACTTCCATAAACCAGCCAACTCTACCCTGACGGAAAATCCCACTTCAGGAGCTCGTATTTCTCTCTCAGAACTAGGTCTTCGCAATAAAAGCACCTTCACACACCCCAAAAGTCACCCACCAATAGAAACTTACATCAGTCTGGTACAAAGGGATGTAGCCAAATTCTGTAAACATTTAGAACAGGGACACCTCAGATTTCAGAATAACCTCACAACCACAGACAGACAGGCACTTAGGGACCTTACTGAGCTCAAACAACTTATTTTCAAACCTGCAGATAAAGGGGGAGCATTAGTCATTATGGACAAAGGAAAATACATTGCGGAGATTGAACACCAATTAAATGATAGATAAAACCGTTAAATTTCTTACTAACCATAATCCAATAAACCCAATATTTTACATGCTACCAAAAATTCACAAGGACCTTAACAACCCACCTGGACGCCCGATTGTAGCATCCACGGACTCACTCTTATCACCAATTTCTGTTTTTCTTGAAAAAATATTAACACCACTCATCAGTAAGACTAATTCCTTTCTACCAGACACAATAGCTTTCCTGCATTCCATTATATACATCATGACAAAGGCATTCAAGCAGTAGAAAAATTACTAGTTCAAAATTACACGAATCCTCATATCATAGAGCTTTTAAACCTGGTACTACGCCACAATTTTTTTATGTTCCAGGTTGGGTTCTTTCTACAGAAACAGGGGACCGCCATGGGCTTGAATGTAGCCCCCCCATGCCAACAGCTACATGGTAGATTTTGAAAATACATTTCTATATACAGATATAAGATTCCAAACACATGTAGTCTTATGGAAACGCGACATAGACGATGTTTTCTGTATATGGTAAGGCCCGATGGAAACACTCATGGATTTTCATAAATACATCAACTCCGTTTATCCAGAGCTGAAATTTACTATAACCTTTGATTCCTCAAATATTAGTTTCCTGGAAACCACTGTGATCAAGAACGACCAGGGTATGCTATACACAGACATTTACCGTAAACCTACACACCGCAACAGCTTACATTTTTCCAGTTTTCATCCACATAGCACCAAGAAATCTTTACCCATCTCACAGTTCCAAAGGGTGAACAGATTTGTACAGGACAATACCATACGCTCCCAGAGACTGACCGAAATGCAGACTAGGTTCACTGAGAGGGGTTACCCCATTAAATTTCTTGAACAAAAGCCCAAATCCAAAACACAACGTATACCGGCGTCTCAACGCATACCTTTCATTCACACCTTCCACCCCTATATGAAAAAAGTCGAAAATATCCTCAGAGGCCATTGACATCTTCTAAAGAGAGCCTATCCTGACATTATTCAACAACCCGGTGCTGATGTGCAACAGAAGATCTAAAACATCAGGGATCTCTTAGTAATAGTAGATGTGGGCTCTAATCAAAAAATACCACGACAACTTTTCTTACATACTCAGAAAAAAGGCACATACCCATACCTACAATGCATGCAATGCTCTAATGTCCAAAAAGGAGCCAATTTTTACCATCCACATTCAGGGAAATCCTTCCCTATCAAGGATTTCTTTAGCTGCGATACGGATTATGTGGTCTACCTTCTGAAATGCCCATGCGGCCTGGATTATGTGGGAGAGACCACACAACCAATCTGCGACCGAATATGCCAGCACAAGTCCAGTATACGTAAACAAAATCTACTTCTTCTAGTCCCTGCTCATTTCCATCTAGCCAGACACACCATATCACTACTTAAATTCCAAGTAATCGAGCGCATCCAGAACCCTAGACGTGGAGGAAACAGGACCAAATTATTAAAAACTAGAGAAGCATATTGGATCTATAAGCTAGAAACCTTAGAACCCAAGGGGTTAAATCGAGAATATGAGGTCCAGCACCTCATATAGGAGTTCTCTGGTTATGTGATTTGCCTATAGGAATACAGTGCCTTGCGAAAGTATTCGGGCCCCCTGGAACTTTTTAACTTTTTGCCCCATTTCAGGCTTCACCAAAAATTTTATAACATTTTAAATTTTTGGTAAAGAATCAACAACAAGTGGGTCACAACTGTGAAGTGGAACGAAATTTATTGGATCATTTAAACCTTTTTTGTAATAATAAAACTGAAAAGTGGGGTGTGCAAAATTATTTGGCCCCCTTGCATTAATACTTTGTTGCGCCACCTTTTGCTGCGATTAAAGCTGCAAGTCGCTTGGGGTATGTCTCTATCAGTTTTGCACATCTAGAGACTGAAATTCTTGCCCATTCTTCTTTGCAAAACAGCTTGAGCTCTTTGAGGTTGGATGGAGAGCGTTTGTGAACAGCAGTTTTCAGCTCTTTCCACATATTCTCAAAAGAATTCAGGTCTGGACTTTGACTTGGCCATTCTAAGACCTGGATATGTTTATTTTTGAACCATTCCATTGTAGATTTTGCTTTATGTTTGGAAGATAAATCTCCGTCCTAGTCTCAGGTCTTTTGCAGACTCCAACAGGTTTTCATCCAGAATGGTCCTGTATTTGGCTACATCCATCTTCCCATCAATTTTAACCATCTTCCCTGTCCCTGCTGATGAAAAGCAGGTCCAAACCATGATGCTGCCACCACCATGTTTGACAGTGGGGATGGTGTGTTGCTTTTACGCTAAACATATCGTTTTGCATTGTTTCTAAAAAGTTGGATTTTGGTTTCATCTGACCAGAGCACCTTCTTCCACATGTTTGGTGTCTCCCAGGTGGCTTGAGACTTTTTATGGATATCTTTGAGAAATGGCTTTCTTCTTGCCACTCTTCCATAAAGGCCAGATTTGTGAAGTGTTCGACTGATTGTTGTCCTATGGACAGACTCTCCCACCTCAGCTATAGATCTCTGCAGTTCATCCAGAGTGATCATGGGCCTCTTGGCTGCATCTCTGATCAGTCTTCTCCTTGTTTGAGATGAAAGTTTAGAGGGAAGGCCGGGTCTTGGTAGATTTGCAGTGGTCTGATACTCCTTCCATTTCAATATGATTGCTTGCACAGTGCTCCTTGATATATATGTTATTTTTTATTTGCATTTCGTCTGAAGAAGGCCAGCTCTGGCCGAAACGTAACTTGTTTTGCCTCAAAGTTATCCAAATAAACTAATACATCTATGATTGCACAAGATACCGGAGTTTTCCATTTACTTGCACTGTGGGGTGGGAACCCTACTTCGGGAAAAGACAAGACAGAGTGCAACAAGTTATTACTTTAACCTCTGAGGCCTTCACAGAAAAGCTGTAGTTATACAGTAGTTAATCACACACAGATGGACTCTATTTACTAATTAGATGACTTCTGAAGGCAATTGGTCACATTGGATTTTATTTATGGGTATCTGAGTACAGGGGGCTGAATACAAAAGCATGCCACATTTTTCAGATTTGTATTTATTAAAACTTTTGAAAACCATGTATCATTTTCTTTTCACTTCACACATGCTTGCTACATCGTGTTGATCTATCCAATTAAATGCATTTGTAAGTTTGTGGGTGTAACATGAAACAAGCATGTGCCAAATCCCAAGTGCGCATGCACTAGCTCTCACCACTTATTCTGCGTCTTCGACTGCAACAAAATTCTGTGGATAAGTCTGCTTTCACATTACCTCTATTATTTTCTATTCTTCTGCTCCGTTTTAGGAACAGAAATAACAGAAGTGTTGGATTAGGCACATAACTGACATAAATGGAACCTAACAAATCCCATTGACTATAATAGGATGGGATCCGTTGGGTTTCTGCTCCAGCAAATATTCCCGCTTGCAGAACTTTTCTCTCCGCTATTTTTGACAATTTCTTTGATGGAGGTTCTAACGCAGATGTGAACATAAAATATGGGCCAGTCACACCAGGCGTATGCACAAACCCCTTGCACCATATTAGTGTTCTCAGTTTCCCAACATTAGTACTGGGCAGCTGTTAGATGCTTCAATGAGCAGAAACAAATATTTCAGCAAAAAATGAATTATTTTATACCTGACATTTAAACCACAAACTTGTATAAGTTGAGATATGTTTCTAGGACATCAACTGTAGAGTATTTCCTCCCCCTGCTGGAGATTTTTAAATCTCTATAAAGCTTGTTGTACTGTATAGGTTATATGTTAAGTCCTGTTAGATCTGAAGAAGGGTCTAGTACCCTGAAATGCATTATGTTTGGATTTAAATAAATACCTTATTAGATCAAATTTGCCAAGTATTTGTGTCCAGAACTTTTGCTGACGTTTTTTTTGTAGTTCCATGCACACCAATTTGTCCTGACGTCCATAGCAGTCCAGTCACGATTAATTGTCACCTGCAGCTGACAATCTGTTAAGGACAGTGGGCAGGGGCGGACTGGGAACTTAAAGTGGTCCTGGAAAAAATACTAAAAGTGGCCCCATTTTGTAGTTGGATCCGAATTGATGGAAGGCAGGACCAGCAATACCATATTGTGGCACATTATACCACCCCAACATAGCCAAATACCTCAGTCCATCACAAAATACTGCCAGCAGCACAAAATACATCCCCAAAAATCTGACAACTTCACTTTTTGATAGCTCTCAATGTTCAGACAGGATAAAATGGCTGGTGCTCTATCCTCAGGCTACCCACCAAGCCTGTATAGAAAGGATTTTAGTGCAAATTTGTAGAGATAGGCACTCACTCCTCCTGGGGTAGTTTTAGAAGAAAACTATTTATTTGTAAACATCAAATAAAAATTGCAAAAAGTTACACATACATAGGAGCTCCTATAAATAATAATAAAATAGTTAAAAACATAGACCATTCACCTATATAACTTAATATCACATAATCACTTGGACCTATATTCATGTAAAATCTCCAAAAACGGGTATATAGAACTTCAATCTTTTACTGCTCAATGGCAGAGAAATCTCATGTATCCCCTCTTGGAGATTTAATGGTCCTTCACTCTTAAGTATAAATAACTTCTTTTTCTTTCATAGGGTATAATACAGTGTTCCTTTTAAAAAGCTTTTCTCCCAATATTTAAATGTCTTCAATATTTCATTATGCATAGATTAATTGTTCCACAATGCAAATCCGTCTCTGCACTTCATATATACTTGTAACCTGAACGGTTTCTCCTCTGCAGATATTATATAGCAGTGACCGGTAAGGTTTCTTATCAACAGTGGATAAATACCAGTGACCGGGACAAACAGTTCACTTACTGGTAAGGTGTTTGTTCATTTATACTCGTATCAACTTGTTCCTACGGGGCCCATGGGCTGTGCACTTACCCGTCCCCTCTCTCAAGTCCGTGGTGCTATCGGCATGTTTCACACGCTACCGGGTTCTCGCGATACACGTTGTTTCGTAACCTCTTACTAGCCGTTGTATTCCGCCGGTTCCTCTTCCCAGGATATATGGTTCCGGCTTACTTTAAGTTCCCGGTCTTACTGGTAATCCATTGTATTCACTTGGGAGAAAAGTAGAAATCTCTGTTTAACTCCTCCGTGTGACATTCAAGGGTGGATTGATCACGTTTTCTCGCTAGACGCGTTTCGGTACCACCTGTACCTTCATCAGTAGCCGTGTCAATCCCCCATTTCCACTTTCCTTTTATCCACTCTCGAATGCCACAAACTATGGACTGGATTCCCCAATTCCATTACTCCACTTCCAAACAAGGTGTAATGGTTTTAAAAAAACTTCATATAGAGGCATTCAACCTTATTACCCTATATTCAATAACTCTAGGTGTCCATTTAGACAGTAAACAAGCATATGCATTATTCTTGCGTTTTTTCCTCCATCTTGCGTTTTTTTGGCATATGGTTGCGTTTTTTCCATTTTAACATCCATTACATTCCCTTTATATGCTCTAATATCGTAAAGTTATAAATTATACTTCAATAGTTAGGTTATCAAGGTAAACATAAAAAAAGCATAAAAATATATAAAAATTCATATATAAATATATAAACTCATGTAACATATGATGGTGGATATACACGTTTGATGGGTCCTTCCCATTTATCCATTATTTCACTACATAGAGGTTATGTTTCTTTTATTGTATGGCATACTCTAATCCTCTCAGAGAAGAAGGATGGAGGGTTGGTAGGAAGGAGAGATCAGAGTGCTGGAATATACACTACAGCCAAACTCCGATGTCTCATTCCACCCAACCCTCCATCTCACTTACATGAATCCAAAAATCTCCAGATCCGCATTCAATCCCTGCGGAGCTAATGTTCCAAATTCATATATCTTCCTAGATTCTGCTCGTGATATCTGGGATACATAGTTACCTCCTCTCCAGTGCGGTTTTATTTTTTCTAATCCTGAAAATATTAAACCTTTCGGATCTTTGTTATGATGGTCACTATAATGTTTTGACAATGTGTGTTTATCATATCCCTTACGTATATTATTTACATGTTCTGCAATTCTTTCTTTTAAACTCCTCTTCGTCCTACCAATATACTGCTTTCCGCAGGGGCATTGGATCATATATATAACTCCCATTGTGTTACAGGTAATAAAATCCCTAATGTTCCACTTAAAGCCATTTGACATTGATTGTACCATAGCTGCTTTTTTATTAACATTAGTAGATAGCTTACAACTCCTACACTTCCCACACCTATAGAACCCTGTCATATTTACCCATCTTGTTAAATTCCCTTTCTTCTTTTGTTATTTGTGGTCTTTGCTACTCTCATACATATCGGGGTAGTTCTAGTATATGTAATAATAGGGTTTCTGGGTAATAAATCCCCCAACATTTTACCATTTAACAATAAATGCCAATGTTTTTCTACACTTGTCATTTCCACACTAAAGAAATAACATTTAATGTACCAGTTAATAATAGATTTGAACAATTGACAGAGGAACCTTTTTTAGACAGGACACCCCCACATTACAGGACGCGGGTGAGACATCATCACCCAGTACAGATGAAGGAAGGCCATTATGGACCGATAAGGGATCATGGGTACAATCTACGATACAGGGAAAAAAGTCCGGAGAGAGAGGAAAGGAGGGGGTATTACAACACTCAAGGTTATTTGAGGGGTCAGATGAGGTCACAACCCCATTATCAACATCAGAGGGAAAATCGGGGGGGAAAGAGGAAAACCCGTAGAGGGCAAGGGAGGAGAAATAAACGGAGATTACAGGAGAACTGTGAGAAGATAATGGAAATTACATTGAATACTATAGTAAATCTGAGTAAATATATATTAACAGAACCTCAAAAAAGTTTATTAAATAAAGGCCTGAAGTTTGCCCCGACCACACCCCTTAATAAATTTGACACCTATGTGGGGATTGAAAAATTTATGAGAAAGTTATGTATAAAAAAATATTTTTTAAAGAAACCTTATGAAAAAATGGCATTGGAATCGGATGAATACCAACACTCCAACTTAAAACAAAAATCAAAAATGTTCCCTAAATATTTGATGGGACAGGAATTAATGACTTTCAGGAAAAATGTGGAAATGGAGGTAAGGAAAATAAAAAATCCCCATAATAGATATAATAATCTAACTCATGAAGAAAGGGAAGCATTAAAACAACTAGAAAAGTTAGATGAAATAGTAATTCGCCCGGCAGACAAAGGGGGAGCAGTGGTTATCCAGGATAGGGAGGCCTATATTGAGGAATGTAGAAGACAGCTAAGTGACTCAGAGACATATATGAAATTAGGAAGAGACCCAACAGAAGAGTATTATAGAAGTTTGAAAAAATACTGTATGAAAGGGTTAAAAGAGGGGATCCTACTTGAACAGGAATATAATTTTATAGTAGGCACTGAACAAAAATTACCTCTCTTTTATACAATCCTTAAAATCCACAAGAACCCTGAGAAACCCCCCGGGCACCCGATTATATCGGGAATTGGGTCATTGACGTCAAATCTCTCCCAATATTTGGACCATTTATTACAGCCAGAAGTAAAATTGACACCCTCATATGTGAAAGACTCAACACAGATTATAAAGATGGTAGAAAGTTTAGAATATAATAAAGAATGGATCTTAGGAACCCTGGATGTGACATCATTGTATACAGTCATTGATCACAATCAGGGTATTGAAGCTTTAAGAGAAATACTACTACAGAATGGGAATCTTGTGGAAAATCAGATTTTATTCTGGAAGAAATATTATTCATATTGACCCACAATTATTTTTATTTTGAGGGGGATTTTTTTCTCCAAAAAAGGGGCACCGCCATGGGTACCAGATTCGCCCCCAGCTATGCCAATTTGTTTATGGCTAAGTGGGAAATGGACCATGTAGGACCAAGGCTGGGGTGCGGTCTGGTATCCTGGCGGCGCTTCATAGATGACATCTTCTTTATATGGGATGGAGGAGAAGAATCATTAGAATCCTTTTTAACATCAATAAATAGGAATGACAAAGGATTACAATTTCCACCTAAAACAAGTAGGACCAGTGTCGAATTTTTAGATCTTTTGATTTATGTCCAGAATGAGAGACTGATGTGTAAAACATACCAAAAATAGCTACATTCGATTTACAAGTTGCCATCTTCCACGATGGCTGTTAAATATTCCAGTCAATCAATTCCGGAGAATCAAACGAAATTGCACTCTGGAATCGGACTTTCAAGAGGAAGCAAAACAAATGACCAATGATTTCATAATAAAAGATTATCCAGTAGAAGTGGTAAAGAAATCCCTGCAAAAAGTTAAGGAGATGGAGAGAAGAACCTTCTTTGAGTCAGTTGGAAATAGAAATAGAAATAAAAAGGAAGGGGAACAGGATAAAATGAGACTAATATTACCTTTCAGTTCTCAGTATAAGATGGTTGAGAAAATTATAGGGAAACATTGGTATTTATTGTTAAATGGTAAAATGTTGGGGGATTTATTACCCAGAAACCCTATTATTACATATACTAGAACTACCCCGATATGTATGAGAGTAGCAAAGACCACAAAACAACAAAAGAAGAAAGGGAATTTAACAAGATGGGTAAATATGACAGGGTTCTATATGTGTGGGAAGTGTAGGAGTTGTAAGCTATCTACTAATGTTAATAAAAAAAGCAGCTATGGTACAATCAATGTCAAATGGCTTTAAGTGGAACATTAGGGATTTTATTACCTGTAACACAATGGGAGTTATATATATGATCCAATGCCCCTGCGGAAAGCAGTATATTGGTAGGACGAAGAGGAGTTTAAAAGAAAGAATTGCAGAACATGTAAATAATATACGTAAGGGATATGATAAACACACATTGTCAAAACATTATAGTGACCATCATAACAAAGATCCGAAAGGTTTAATATTTTCAGGATTAGAAAAAATAAAACCGCACTGGAGAGGAGGTAACTATGTATCCCAGATATCACGAGCAGAATCTAGGAAGATATATGAATTTGGAACATTAGCTCCGCAGGGATTGAATGCGGATCTGGAGATTTTTGGATTCATGTAAGTGAGATGGAGGGTTGGGTGGAATGAGACATCGGAGTTTGGCTGTAGTGTATATTCCAGCACTCTGATCTCTCCTTTCTACCAACCCACCATCCTTCTTCTCTAAGAGGATTAGAGTATGCCATACAATAAAAGAAACATAACCTCTATGTAGTGAAATAATGGATAAATGGGAAGGACCCATCAAACGTGTATATCCACCATCATATGTTACATGAGTTTATATATGTATTTTTATATATTTTTATGCTTTTTTATGTTTACCTTGATAACCTAACTATTGAAGTATAATTTATAACTTTAAGATATTAGAGCATAAGAAGGGAATGTAATGGATGTTAAAATGGAAAAAACGCAACCATATGCCAAAAAAACGCAAGATGGAGGAAAAAACGCAAGAATAATGCATATGCTTGTTTACTGTCTAAATGGACACCTAGAGTTATTGAATATAGGGTAATAAGGTTGAATGCCTCTATATGAAGTTTTTTTAAAGCCATTACACCTTGTTCGGAAGTGGAGTAATGGAATTGGGGAATCCAGTCCATAGTTTGTGGCATTCGAGAGTGGATAAAAGGAAAGTGGAAATGGGGGATTGACACGGCTACTGATGAAGGTACAGGTGGTACCGAAACGCGTCTAGCGAGAGAACGTGATCAGTCCACCCTTGAATGTCACACGGAGGAGTTAAACAGAGATTTCTACTTTTCTCCCAAGTGAATACAATGGATTACCAGTAAGACCGGGAACTTAAAGTAAGCCGGAACCATATATCCTGGGAAGAGGAACCGGCGGAATACAACGACTAGTAAGAGGTTACGAAACAACGTGTATCGCGAGAACCCGGTAGCGTGTGAAACACGCCGATAGCACCACGGACTTGAGAGAGGGGACGGGTAAGTGCACAGCCCATGGGCCCCGTAGGAACAAGTTGATACGAGTATAAATGAACAAACACCTTACCAGTAAGTGAACTGTTTGTCCCGGTCACTGGTATTTATCCACTGTTGATAAGAAACCTTACCGGTCACTGCTATATAATATCTGCAGAGGAGAAACCGTTCAGGTTACAAGTATATATGAAGTGCAGAGACGGATTTGCATTGTGGAACAATTAATCTATGCATAATGAAATATTGAAGACATTTAAATATTGGGAGAAAAACTTTTTAAAAGGAACACTGTATTATACCCTATGAAAGAAAAATAAGTTATTTATACCTAAGAGTGAAGGACCATTAAATCTCCAAGAGGGGATACATGAGATTTCTCTGCCATTGAGCAGTAAAAGATTGAAGTTCTATATACCCGTTTTTGGAGATTTTACATGAATATAGGTCCAAGTGATTATGTGATATTAAGTTATATAGGTGAATGGTCTATGTTTTTAACTATTTTATTGTTATTTATAGGATATATGTATGTGTAACATCCCCAAAAACTTCCCCTGGATGACTGTGAGGAGGGCCCAGGCAGCCCCCTGGGCACCGGCCCACCGGGAAATTTTCATGTAAGGTCTATGGCCAATCCGCCCCTGACAATGGGTGTGGAACCACTGGACTAACTAGGGCTAGACTTAGGGATAGTCCTAAGGCCGTTATCCTGGCAGTCCTATGGTCTTCACCTTTAACCCATATACAGGGATCTGGCCTTCGCTGCAGAAGAGACAACAGGTGGATACCTCTAGGAATAGTCCCAGTATAGTTGGCAGAGGATCATAAACACTGGTGCAAGGCACCGAGTGGTCAGAAAATAGTCATAGTCAGGAAACTGTCAGTGGTTGGGCCAGACAGCAAAGGGTAAATACAGTAAACAGGCTAAGGTCAGGACAGGCAGGGAAGGGTCAGAGTCTGTAAACAGGCAGAGGTCAGTACACAGGTAAACAAGTAGAACTGAACACCTTTACTGGTTACTAGCAACTAGGGAACCTAAAGTTCAGGCACCATCCTAAAGGGAAATGTTGTAAATGTTGTACCCTTTGTAGTGGGGTGGCCCCAATGCTACGCTGGGTACCCAGGACACTGTCAAGGTGTCACCTTGTATTACAGCTCTCCGGAGGGGAAGGTAAGGTGTGGTGCACCCAATGGGAAATAAGTCCAGAGAGCCAGCATTTGCAGTAAACCAGTGTGCTTATTTACTGGAGGAATTCAAGTGCAAAACAATACAAGCTTCTCCAATCTCCTCTCCGGCAGAAGAAGGGTCTGTGCTGAGAAAAGGCCTGATCTAGCTGTCCCTCTCTCTCAGAAGGCTGGTAACCTGGCCAAAGGAGTCTGTGGCTCAGTCATCTCACTGGCCCTCTGGTTAAAGGTCTAGTGACCCAGGGTCTGTGGCAAGGTATCCCCATGTGAACTTCTTCTTCTGGTTACCTGTGCTTTCTGGCAGAATCTATTCTACTAAACATTGGTCCCTATATGCAGACAACATAGACTCTAAGTGAAGATGCATAGTCTAAACAAAAACATTGTTGCAATTTCAGCCTGTCATAGACTTATATAGAGTTTCAATTCGAGTCTATGGGAATGACTAAGCAGTTTTTCCAGACATAAATAAGAGAGCTAAACCAGACAGTGAAAAGGTCAGTGTGTCTGTTTTTTCCCCTACAAAACTTTGCATATTCCCTTTTAATAACTGTGGAAAATTTCTAACTTCTCAGCCGATAGATAGAAAGTCCCTATAGTCTCTCAGTATTAACTGGCTGTGCATTAATCCTTTCAACACTGCAGTGTAGATGTAGTGCAATCACAGTGCAAACGAACAGGATACATTACAATAGACATATAAATGTAGTTCAGTAGAAGTATAAACAATGGCACAAATCATAGTACAAGTTAAGTGCAGTAAAGTAATTAGTTGATGGCTTTGAGTAGGAGCTATAGGGGTGAATGTACACAAATGTCCATAGTCCAAAGTACCCTTGCTCCAGGGCACTACTGGACACCTTATAAACCCATAGATGGCCAGCCAAAGGCTGGAACAAATCAGGACACGCAAGCTTGCCCTTTAAGAGTTGGTAAAAGTGCATGTGACTTAGGGCTCATGCACACAACCATATGTATTTTGCGGTCCGAAAAAACAGATACACAAAAAATACGGATGACGTCCGTGTGCATTCCGTATTTTGCGGAACGGAACAGCTGGCCCCTACTAAAACAGTTCTATAATAGGACATGTTCTATTTTTTGACAGAACAGAAATACAGACATGTGGAAACAGAGCGCACATGGAGTAAATTCCGTTTTTTTTTTGCGGACTCTTTGAAATTAATGGTTCCGCATACGGTCTGCAAAAAAAACGGAATGGACTCGGAAAGAAAATAGGTTTGTGTGCATGAGCCCTTAGGGACAAAGGGAGGAGCTATATCAGCAGGATCAGGCTGTGGCCTTCAGGCAGGAGACACACAGGATCGACAGCATTGGAGCCTCGGACCCCTGCAGCTTCAGCGCAGAAGGAAAGTAAAAGATGTGTCACTCCTGCCTGCTCCAGACAGCAGGAAACCAGTGGGCACGGAGTGCCACCATAACACAATCCATTTGATTCATGTATGCGGGCCTAGTTGTTGTGGCTTATCCAACAACACAAGCTAAGAGCATGCCCTCAAGTTTATCTCTATTGGTCCATGTTCTTATCCTAGGTAGCGCACAACGCTGTTTTCTTTTCTTTTCCTAAAAGCTAATATGGATATGGCTGACAATTGTACTGTAACATTTCACTCATTCTCATAATTCTGACATCCTAAGGTTCCTCCATTTTCTGTATTCATAACAAAATGAGAGCTTACCTTCCCTTCAAACCTCAAGCACCCCCCCCCCCTCCTCGCTTCACCACTCCAACCTCTCCTCGCCCCCGGCGATATTCAGTTATATTACGGTACATTTCTTATTTATATTACTTATCCCTGTAATCCTGTTTGCAATAAAGCCTAGTGGTCTGGATAATATAATCTCTAATAACACACTTTACCGAAAAAGGTCCTTAGTGGAATAAAGTCTGAATTAACCCCCAACGGCGGCTGCACATACTGCTCTTAATTCAAACTGATCTGTGAGGAGGTAAACCCCCCCAAAAAGCAAATTCAGAACATAATTTAGTCATCAGTTTCACCATTTATTTTATGTAACTTATTTTCTTTTATTATCACGACCCACTTCCCCCCATCCTGACAACTTCCAACCTGCTCTGTTGGAAGAGGTTGTCTGACATTAGAAAGAAGGAAACATTTTTTTTTTCCTAAAACCCGCCACCCGTGTCCATGGGCCATGCCTGGTAGCTGGATAGGGATTTAACTAACCATACATTTACGATACTGTTGCCAGGGCGAGGTTGCCCCTCATTTTATTTCAGAGACCATCCATGCTGTAAGGTTCCCGGGTAAATATATGAGTAAAATGGGTTCCATCAGGCTCGGACTGGCCCACAAGGGTACAGGTGAATCCCCCAGTGGGCCCCTAGTCGCCCACCCCCTGCACAAGTGGCACATAACACAGTAGACTTACTGCACTAAATACATATATTTAATGTACAGCATCTCAACCAGCCAATGTTCATATAAAAAAGACATGATCAGAGCTGAGAAGACTTCTAGGTATATAGGAAAGCCACCAGTGTCCTCTTCTCCCCAGGACCTACCTTCTCTATGCAGGGACCCCATAGTCAATAATCTGGTAGCATCCTGCTGCTGTGTGAGCAGGTAATATCTGAATATATCCGTACGGTGGGCACCCAAAATAAATTTTACTGGTGGGACCTAGGCATCCCAGTCTGACACTGGTTCCATTAACAAATAGGTATTATCTGCCAGTTAAAACAGATAGTAACACATCTCCTTTTTTCTTTATCTTTCAGATAACTTTTACTCATAGCACAACCCCTTTAATACTACAGAACAGGAGCTGCTGTTTTGGAGCGGATGTCCCTTCCATAAAGTCCATTTGGACAACCCCTTGAAGAATATTGAAACAATGACATAAAATGTGTATTGCACTGATTGAGGAAAATATTATTTGTGCAGACGTCTTCTTTACAAAGCTTAAAGGCTATGTACACCTTTAGAGGCAATTTTTGATTATCAATGCACTTTAATCATTTTTGGCTAAAAATCATATTTTCAATTGGCCTTTATAAAAAATATTGAGTCATTCTGTCACAAAGGGTTAACTGTTTTTCTAACTGTGTGACTGGCACTTTCACTTTCACTTTGTGCATCTAATAACCCTTATCTCTAAACTAGTAAGATAAGAACTGAGTTATAATGAGTGTTTATAAGGTCAAAGAGCAGAGATAAGGAATCTGTCTGCTCCCCAGATGACAGAAAAGACAAAAAATCCACAAACAGCTACCACAGCATCTCAGCTCTGTACAGAAAAAAAAGATTCCATATTTTTAATAAAGACCAATTGAAATAATTATTTTTAGCTCAAAATAAGTACAATGCAATAATATAAAATGCCCCCAAAGGTGTACATAGCCTTTAAAAGAGTTATGTACCTTTGATGATCTATCCTGTAGATAGATCATCAGCATCTGATCAGTGGGGGCCCGACACCTGGGACCCCCGCCGATTAGCTGTTTGAGAAGGCAGCAGCGCTCGCAGTAGCGCCACTACCTTCTCGCTGTTTCCTGCAGGCCAATGACGTCACAACTATGTCACATAGCCTGGGCACAGCTCAGCCCGATTGAATTGAATGAGGCTGAGCCACGCTCAGTCCAATGAAATAGTTATGATGTCACAGACCTGCAGGAAACAGCGAGAAGGCCGTGGTGCTACTGCAAGCGGTGCTACCTTCTCAAACATGTGATCGGCGGGGGTGCCGGGTGTCGGACCCGAGGCCGATCAGATGTTTATGATCTATCCAGAGGATAGATCATCAGTAATAAAAAGGTACAGAACCCATTTAAAAGAATCATCAAGGCTTTTTTTAATTTCCCTCCCACCCAGCCAGCAATACCTGAAGATATCTGTACTTACCTGCTTTTCAAAGCTCCATTCCAGCTCCATGGCTTCTGGGCTGCCTTCACTGGATTTCCGTCCCCTTCTGTCATCTACCACAAGGACGGGTACACATGCGCCGTTGCAGTCAATAACTGGCCTCAGTGGTGGCATATCAGGACCTTCTAAGAGGCATGTGATAATCTGGTCACAACCATTGAACTGGACTATATAAACAACATAGCATCACTACAATTTAGTTTCCATTATATAATGGTTATCACTGTTACTGGTAATCGCATATTGATAAAAAAAAATAAGTTTTGGATTTATTTGAAAGGTCATTTCAATAAAGAGCTTCTGCAGCAGCTGAAAATTTCTAAATAAGTTCAATAGCCTTGTGCCAGTCAAGTGTCTTCTGTGAAGTTCCAGCACGTGAGTAGAGGCCAGACATCGGTATGCCTGAAATGTACCATCTAGCAGCACAGCCTCGTGCACACACAGTTATCAGTCCGTGTCACGGGACAGGTTGAGACTTGGTAACATGACCGGTGAGAAGAGCTCAGACCATTCTGTGAAGGGAAATTATTACCATTAAAGGGCAAGAAGCCGGAGAAGTGTTGCTTTGATATATAAAAAGTAAACTAAAGAAAATGTGGAATGAATGTATCATTAATGGGTGAGGCTGGTAATTGTTATCCTTTGGGTTCTTCCATGTTCAGGATGACTGACGTCATATTCTACCCATAGGTGGATCTTTGTATGTAGATTAGTTTTCCTTGGAGTGTAGTATACTGTATTTAAAAAAATAATGCACCAATAGGAAGTAGCATCTTGCAAGCTAAATATGGCAAATCCATGCAAGTGACAAACGGGACAGATATTGACTGAAATTGAGAAAAAGTATGGGGACAAGTGACACCATTTGAGAAGAATGGTGGGCACAGGTGAAACCATGTAAGGAGAACAAAGAAAATAGACAAGACTATTTATGAAGAATAGAGATGATAGACCATGTATGGAAAATAGAAGGAAGAGATGAGACCATGTATAGAGAATAAAGGAGACAGGTGACACTATGTATGGAGAACAGAGAAAACAGATGAGACTATCTATGACAAAATAGAGAGGATAGATGAGACCATCTATAAAGAATAAAGGGGACAGTTGAGACAATAAATGTTGATAGGGGAGAAAGGTGGAGATAAATGGAGAAGAGATTAGTTATATGAGGCCATGTATGGAGAATAGAGAGGATAGATGAGACCTTGTATGGAGAATAGAGAGGATAGATGAGACCATGTATGGAGAACAGAGGAGACAGGTGGGAACATGTGTGTCTATGTATGGAGAATAAAGAGGAAAGAAGAGACCATCTATGAAAAATAAAGGGGACAACTGAGACCGTGAATGTTGACAGGTGACCCTGTCTGGAGAATAGAGAGTATAAATGAGACTATGTATGGAGAATAGAGAGGATAGATTAGTTCATGCATGGAGAAAAGAGAGGATAGATGAGACCATGCATGGAGAATAGAGAGGATAGATAATAAAATGTATGGAGAATAGAGAGGATAGATAATAAAATGTATGGAGAATAGAGAGATTATATATGAGAATATGTACAAAAAATAGAGGAGACAAGTGGGACCATGTATGGAAAATACAGAGGACAGATGAAACCATATATGAAGAATAGAGAGGACAGGTGATACCATGTATGGAGAATGTAGACCACTTATACAGAATAAAAGGAACAGATGAGACCATGGATAGAGAATAAGGGGGTCAGGTGAGACCATGTATGGAGAATAGAAGGGATTAGTGATAACATGTACAGTGATCCCGCAAGATACAACAGCCTGAGGATACAATATTTTCAACATACAATGATCTTTTCTGACCCATCATAAGTTGAAACCAGACTCAACATACAATGTCTCAGACTCAGATCCAAGCAATCAAGGCCACTTCTCTGGTGAAATAGTTGTATTAGTCCCTAGTTGTCAGCTATTCCTCTTAGTTATCGGCTTATTTTTCTTAAATCTTCATTTTCTCTTATCTTGGATGACATTTTGGGGCTTTAGAACTGATTACTCAACTTACAATGGTTTCAACATACAATGGTCCTCCTGGCACCAATTAATATTGTATCTTTAGGGACTACTGTATAAGGAATAGAGAAAAGAGACAGGTGAGTCCATGTATTAAGAATAGAGACAGTTCCAGCACCTGGGCAGACATTCTTCTCCTGTCAGATGTCATCTTTTAGCCGTTTCCAAAGCCAGAACTCCCTCTTGTAGGGTTTGTGTATGACACTACATGTCATAGCTTTCTGTAGTGGCCATGCTAGACATAGCAGAGCTAATCTAATAGGACTGCCCATATAAACCTCATTCTGAGCACCAACTGGTGCCAAAGATTTAGGTTCTATCCTGACTCCAGCCCTCTAAGAGTCCTTTTACAGGAGCCAATCCCTTCTCACACATTTGCTGCATTTAAAAAGAGCACGCATCACTACTGTATATGGATGAAAGATCATTACTGTTATCATTTATCCCCCATCCCTGTGTACATGTGGCAATGTGCTGCTGACCAATGAAAATTGCTGCCACATGAAAGATGACATTTACCAACAAACAAGTGCTTGTTCGTTTGTCAGGTGATGGGTGGCAGCACCTTTACACAGACAAATTATCAGGAACACACTGTGTTGGCTCCCAATGATTGCTCCAATCCTCAGCCCATGTAAAGGGCCTTAAGCCTTGTATCTGTGACCATCTAGTCCACCTGACCTTGGCTTTTGACTCCATTTTTGAACTATTGGTAACCCTAATCTCGGTTTGACTGTTCTCTTTAGTGGTGATATGGTACATCTTCTATATATAATAATGGGGCAGATAGAGGCTCATGAACTGCAGGTCATACTGCCTCGTGGTCTTTCTTGTTGAAAACCAGGAGACCTGTTAGTTACCATGCCTGGAGACTGTCAGCACTAACCATAAACTGGTGAAAAGGAACCCTATACCACGTGGGCAACAAGGAGTCAGGTCAGACCATGGGACAGCTTTACTAAGCCTTTGAGACTAGACAGTCTAGAAGTGTTCCAGGCATACATAGAGAAGTAAGGGCCCCATAGCAAGGATCAAACCAGGCCCCCACACAGGACAGAAGGGTTTCTGCCTAAAACCCTTTAAATGACCCTTGGACCATTTTTTCCCACAACCTCATTTGCTAAAAGTTGTTCCTTTAGAGGGTAGAGTCCTGACCAAGTTTTTCCCCCCCAGTAGAAGAGGAGATAATCCTAACAAAGACTGGGCCCCCTCTTGCCCTGGGCCCCATAGCAGTTGCATGGTCCGCCGCTATGGTAGTTACGCCCCTGGTTCCAGGTTTACCACAGTATGAAAGTAGTTCCCAGCAACAATGTCTTCTTAAATCTTTATTCTCAACAACAATACATGTTAAAATACATGTTATAGCAGTTGAGAATAAAGATTTAAGAAGACATTGTTGCTGGGAACTACTTTCATATTGCGGATACTTTATCCCGTTGCAACATAGGTGTGGCTGAGTGCTGTGCACTGCTCTACTTTAGGTTTACCACAGTGGCTGATGGTGGATATTAAATCTGGCACTCCTTTAGGGAGCATTTAAATGACTCTACAGTCATGGCCAAAAGTTTTGAGAATGATACAAATATTAATTTTTACAAGGTCTACTGCTTCAGTTTTTATAATGGCAATTTGCATATACTCCAGAATGTTATAAAGAGTGATCAGCTTAACAGCAATTACTTGCAAAGTCAATATTTGCCTAGAAAATGAACTTTATCCCCCAAAACACATTTCAACATCATTGTAGCCCTGCCTTAAAAGGACCAGCTAACATCGTTTCAGTGATTGCTCCATTAACACAGGTGTGGGTGTTGATGAGGACAGGGCTGGAGATCAATCTGTCATGATTAGGTAAGAATGACACCACTGGACACTTTAAAAGGAGGCTGGTGCTTGGCATCATTGTTTCTCTTCTGTTAACCATGGTTATCTCTAAAGAAACACATGCAGTCATCATAGCACTGCACAAAAATGGCCTAACAGGGAAGAGTATCGCAGCTAGAAAGAGTGCACCTCAGTCAACAATCTATCGCATCATCAAGAACTTCAAGGAGAGAGGTTCCATTGTTGCCAAAAAGGCTCCAGGGCGCCCAAGAAAGACCAGCAAGCGCCAGGACCGCCTCTTAAAAGTGTTTCAGCTGCGGGATCGGGCTACCAGCAGTGCAGAGCTTGCTCAGGAATGGCAGCAGGCAGGTGTGAGTGCATCTGCACGCACTGTGAGGCGGAGACTCTTGGAGCAAGGCCTGGTCTCAAGGAGGGTAGCAAAGAAGCCACTTCTCTCCAGAAAAAACATCAGGGACAGACTGATATTCTGCAAAAGGTACAGGGAGTGGACTGCTGAGGACTGGGGGAAAGTCATTTTCTCTGATGAATCCCCTTTTCGATTGTTTGGGACATCTGGAAAACAGCTTATTCGGAGAAGACGAGGTGAGCGCTACCACCAGTCTTGTCTCATGCCAACTGTAAAGCATCCTGAAACCATTCATGTGTGGGGTTGCTTCTCAGCCAAGGGAATCGGCTCTCTCACAGTCTTGCCTAAAAACACAGCCATGAATAAAGAATGGTACCAGAATGTCCTCCGAGAGCAACTTCTCCCAACCGTCCAAGAGCAGTTTGGCGATCAACAATGCCTTTTCCAGCATGATGGAGCACCTTGCCATAAAGCAAAGGTGATAACTAAATGGCTCAGGGAACAAAACATAGAGATTTTGGGTCCATGGCCTGGAAACTCCCCAGATCTTAATCCCATTGAGAACTTGTGGTCAATCATCAAGAGACGGGTGGACAAACAAAAACCTACAAATTCTGACAAAATGCAAGCATTGATTGTGCAAGAATGGACTGCTATCAGTCAGGATTTGGTCCAGAAGTTGATTGAGAGCATGCCAGGGAGAATTGCAGAGGTCCTGAAGAAGAAGGGTCAACACTGCAAATATTGACTTGCTGCATTAACTCATTCTAACTGTCAATATAAGCTTTTGTTACTCATAATATGATTGCAATTATATTTCTGTATGTGATAAAAACATCTGACAAACACACATAAAAACCAGAGGGCAGCAGATCATGTGAAAATATAATATTTGTGTCATTCTCAAAACTTTTGGCCATGACTGTAAGTGGTTTGTAGTCACAGAGCAGACCGTGGTCTGCATGTTGTGGCGAAGTATAGGACATGTCCTATCTTTTGATGCAGAAGCACACAGAAGTCCTGGATGTTGGAGACTTTGTTCCTTAAATGAATGCAGTAATAATTCAAGAGCTGTTCCACAACACATTAGTGAAATACCTAAACTAAGCAGAGCAAAGCACATTACTCCTTCCCTGCTTTCCACAAACTGTCATAGAAGATACTTACAGCAGCCACTAAGGGGAGATCACTGCATGAAGATTATTTCCACTCAATACTTGTACAAATCCATATGCAGGGAGCTCCCCCTAGTGGTGAAAGCCAGTAAAATAAAACAGACATTACTGTACACATGCTGTATATACACATAAATTATGAAACTAATCAGCACAGAATCATTCCTTTTAAAAAGGAACATTGGGCAGCAGCTTTAATAAAGTCAAAGTACATTTGACAGAACGTTCAGTGAGGAGTGGAGCACGTATTGAGAAGTGTTATGGGATTCTATGTCTTATGGCAGCCTGTGCCCACCATCGAGCCTCTCCTGCTGGTGGGCACAGCCACTGCCCCGGCCACAAGAATAACACTGTCATCCTGCACAGGCTGAGGCCTGCTTCCAACCAGCAACTCCTCTTACCCTCACTCTAAAGGGCCAGCGCGCACCCTAATGTTATTCGGCAAATAGATGGTTTTCCTGAGATACTTTTCTGCAGCTCAATACAATTGCAGCGATACCAAACGAGTATAGTTTTAATTTTTTTATGACTCTTTAAAAAATAAAACCCTTTGAAAACATCTATCAGCCATAACATCAACAGCCATAACTTTTTTACATTTTTTACAGACCTGTATGAGGGCTTGTTTTTTGCTGGACGAAATGTAATTTTTATTGGTACCATTTTTGTGGTACATACGACTTTTTGATCACTGTTATTCATTTTTTGGGGGGAGGATAAGGTGACTAAAAAATGTTGAATCGTGTTTTTCATTTTTTTTTCATATTCGGACATGGCAATACATAATATGCTTATTTTTTGTTTATATATTTTTATATGTAAAATTGGGAAAAAGGTTATTTAAAATTTTAATATTTTCTGTGTTTTTTTGTTTGTTTTTAAACTTTTTACTTAATTATTATAGTAATAACTATTAGCTCCTTTAGGGAGCTAGAATTTGGGACTTTTTGATTTCTTGTCCCATTCACCCTAATAGAGATCTATTTGAGTGAATGGGATTCCTATGCACTCCCTGCTAAGCTGTGCTTCGTGCACAGCTTAGCAGGAGGCTTATCATGACAGCTCTGGGAAGCTTCAGCATGCCCCCAGCTGTCATGGTAATTGATAAGAGCTCTGCGATTTTACTGAAGGGGCTCTGATCAGAAGGAAGAGGGAGCTGCACCCCTCTGCCTAACCTCACAGATCCCACGATCGCTGAGGGGTTAAATGACGGGGTTCAGTGTGATCACCATTCCCCATCATTGCGTCAGGGTGCCTACTGTAGTATACAGCCTGCACCTGCCGTGTATGGTCCATGTAAGGCATATGTGTTAAGGGGTACCTATGGGAAGGTGCCTGAGCAATAGGTTCTAGTTCACTAGTTTACTGCCAAGGTATGTCGTTAGCTTGTTTGCCTGTTTCATGTAGTGACTTCTGTCTGATTTCGGAATTTGACCCTTTTCTTTCTGACCTGGCCTCTGCATTGTACTCTGCTAGCCCTAACCTCGGCCTGTCTCTGACTACAGCTTTTCCTGATTCTTTGTTGTTCTGCACTGGTGTCTCTCGATCCTGTGGGATAACACCCTTAGGGCTCATGCATACTCATGAAAACAGCATATCTGCATTATACGGGCATCAGTGCCTCTGCACCGCAAAAAAGTGGTACATACACTACTTTTTTGGGGTGCGGACTGTTGTATGCGGATCGCTGACTCGATTCAAGTGAATGGGTCCGCGTCGGCAGACGGTAGCCACATGGTCGGTGTCCTGCATTGTGGACCGCAATTTACAGTCCACAGCATGGTCCCAGCCAGCCCAATCTGTTCTAGTGACACATCGGATCCACATCCACTTAGTTTCCTTTTGATTTCTCTGTACATCCATACAGCATATAGCTGATATAGTGTTTATGCAAAAAAAAAATAAAAAACAATCATTCTTAATGCAAAACTAAAAAAGTTTGTGAGTTTTAATTGCTGCTAAAAACACCATCTCTTACTCCTGAACCAGTGAAAAAACATTCTTAGGAGTGTGAACTGAGGAACATCATGGACACTAAACAGCACAGTTACGGTATAATCTCCAGTGACACTGCTTTAACATCTACCTCCAGCAGAGGTCGCCAGATATTTGGACTGCTAGGAAAGAAGATTCAGCCAATAAGTGGGCAAGAAATATTGCTCCAGTGTGTGCACGTGTGTGCAGCTCAGTCAAAACCTTTGTGCCAGCCAAAGTGAAGAACCAGTGCCATGAGAGGGTAAGTTACAGCCTCTTGGTCCTGGTGCAGAGTTTCAGCAGTAGAGTGCCAGATTCCACCGGACACCCAATAAGTGGGCATCAAGTGGAGCTTAAATGAGTCCAGGAATGTACAAGTCCAGAAAAGGACTTCTGGAGTTGGTGAGCCACATAAAGACTGTTCTATATGTATATACAAGTTACATCTAGTATTATTGCAAAAGGTGCACACTAATGATTTCTTAACTATTAAAACATAACTTTTAATAAATTATTTAAAATTCGGATATACCCTTAGAATATAAAGATACAAACACAAAACGGAACGGTTTAAAGGTACTCGGCGGCACCTGAAAAATAAAACTCGTTTGGTCCTACCGCACCAATTGAATATTCAAGATGGTCGACAGGTATCAGTTCATCGACGGTGGACTTGTCAGGCTGCAATTAAATCCAAAATTCGAGGAGGAGATGGACGGGGTCTGGAAAAACTATCCCTAATAAAGCCCTAGGGGGGTGCTATCGTGGCCCTGCAGACCTAAGCACGGAGCACTTGCCCTGACAAGGGCGACCTAGTCCGGAACCTGACCCTAAGATAGATACGCCCTATAACGCCCTAGCATGCTAGTTCCCTACATGCATGTTTCATTCCATACTCTAGAAACTCTTCAGGGGACACAATAAAGCAGCTGGACAAATGAGGCTGATACCCGCCTGCAAGTTTCTCATCTTCACCTGCCGGAAGTTCAGAGAGTGGGGCGTCATCAGTTCCCCACCCTTCACCCAGATAGCCATATACTGTTGCCATCTTAGTGTATTGAGCTTTTCCCTTAGCCTCAAGGCATATCTATTCTATCTTATACTATAACTAACAGCTTGTATTATAGCATTTGTCCAGCTGGTTTTGCAATAGTTCACAAAACTTTGGTGCTGAGGCTGGTGTGGTACCTTCAAGACTTTCAGCTATTGTTTTACAAGTTACATCTAGCCCAGTTTAAATCTGTTTATCACATCCTTTTCGGTAAATAAAGAGTTAATCAGGACCCAGTCTACGTCTGTTTGTCTATCCTCCGGCATAGTCCACAGCGATAGTGAAAGCCACCAGCATTAAAGGGGTTGTCCCATGAAAAATATTCTGATCAAACCAGCACCTTGATCTGAATACTTTTGTAATTGCATGTAATTAAAATTTAGTATACCCACTGAGTTATTCAATAAAATGTATCTGTATAGCGCCACCTGCTGTTTGTTCTTTTCATTATTTCTCTGTCCAGCTCACTGAGGTGGTCGAACGTGCTCTGTTCCATCTGTCAACTGCCACCGGCCAGATCTGCTGTTACAAGCTGTGACAGTCACAGGAAGAATGCTGCAGCAGAAATGACACTGTGGTGTGATAGAGAGAGAGAGCAGAAGCAGGAAGGACATTGTGCTGTGATAGGGAGAGAGCAGAAGCAGGAAGGACACTGTGCTGTGATAGGGAGAGAGCAGAAGCAGGAAGGACACTGTGCTGTGATAGGGAGAGAGCAGAAGCAGGAAGGACACTGTGCTGTGATAGGGAGAGAGCTGAAGCAGGAAGGATAAAACCTACTGATATATTCATCTAAAATAAATCTGGGAGAACAATTGGAGCAATGAATGTGGAGATCTCTGGATCCATGTGAGGTACTGTCCTATATGATGTCTGATTTTCATTTTTTTTTTAATCATGGGATACAGTAACTCCTTTAATGCGTATGGCATGAGGCATGAAGGCATGAGAACAAGGTATGGGAAGTGGCCCAATTTTTGTATTTGGCAAAGAACCCAAAAAAGAGAGATGTGCTGCCTTTTTTCCTGTTTTTTAATGAAAAATACAGTGCAGACAGCATATTATGCCTAAAGATAAAACTGAGAGTTAATTTAGAAAAATTAAAGAAATCTTAAAAGCTTTACATATTTAGGCCATTCTAGCCATGTTCCATTTTCTTCCAAAACCAGTGATTCCCAACCTTGTTACTACGGGTGAACACCCAAAAAAATCCCTCTTTAAAGAATCCCTATAATTACCCCGATTCTACCTGTTAAAAAGTTTTGAACCCCCCAAGGGGATATAAGAGGGAATTCTTGGACTGTATGTCCTTACATTACACCTACAGCACATTGATTTTAGATTTAGATTTCATGCAATGTTTCATTTAGCCTTTGGTGGCACTTTAGGGTTGCCACCTTTCCCAACAAAAAATACTGGCCAAGTTAAGCCACACCCAAAAGGGGGTGTGGTTGTGGGGGCATGGCTTAACACGGGGTGTTACGTTGCTATGTCCTAATGTGGCTCCCTGTATTAATAGCCCCCCCAGTAATATTAATGCCTCCATTAGTGCCACTCAGAATTAATAATGCCCCCATTAGTGCATCCAGTAATAGTAATGCCTCCATTAGTTCCCCCAAAATTAATAATGCCCCCATTATTGCACCCCAGAATTAATAATGCCCCCATTTTGCCCCCAGAAGTAATAATGCTCCTGTCAGTGCCCCCCAGTAATAGTAATGCCCCCATTAGTGCCTCCCAGTAATAGTAATGCCCCCATTAGTGCCCCCCAGTAACAGTAATGCCCCCATTAGTGCCACCCAGTAATAGTAATGTCTCCTTCTCTTGTCTGTGCAAAAAAAAAAGGTTTGACCACAGCATCTGAGGAGTCAAATGTCTACAATCGATATTACCGCCAGTCGCAGACATTAGCCACCGGTAGGAAACAGCAAGCACCAGGTTGCTATGGCGCCCACTCTGCTCAGGAGCAGGCTCCATCTTTAAAGACCCCGACATGTGACGTAATAGTATGTCACATGTCGGGAAAGGGTTAACACAAGTGGGGGAGGGGGCAGGAGTTAAAGGCTGTACTAATGAGCGCTCCACAATGGAAGTGCTTATTAGTAACAGTCATTAAAGGAAAACACTAGCAATTATTATTGCCAGTACAAAAAAATCATCGGCAGGGCACTAAAATACCGGCTTGGCCGAGTGGCAACCTCACTGGCGTTGCAGGGGAACTGAACACTTGCTGTTGGATTCCTCTGCCGATTACAGCTGATTGCTACAGGTCTGTGCGCTATGATCAGCTACTTATTAGGGGATTTTTTTTAAAAATGGAATTGTCAAAAACTAAAAAAGTAGAGAGCTAAACTCTCTCTGTGCTATCAGCATATTAACAGAACAGGACATGGCGCGATGCCCTACCACGTAACCATACAAACAAACCTTTTATTTACACAGCCACGCCAATGAATATCATGCAGAGCGGTTGGCACAGCACTCAGTGCCTCTTCAGATAACACAGGACAGATCTCTCTTAAAGGATTATAAACTCAAATCCATTTTAATAGCTCTGTGTGACGTCATTTGCAGATACAACGTACCCAATCCTTCAATATGTGCTGTTGTTACAGTACACAAAAGGGGATACGGCCCCCAGTGTACAGCAACTTGTAATTGCGTGACCCTTCCTCCAAATATGAGGAGCTCAGGCGCTGCCTCGTTTCTACCACTGCTTCCCACCCCTGCAGCAATGGCCCCCAAAGACAGCAGTAAATGTCTAATTAAATTAATAATAGCTATTAAAAAGAATACAGCCCCTTTTAACATATAGACTGGAGTAAAAAAAATATACGATTTAATGGGGTTATGTCATGACTGATGTTAAAGCAAACACCATATTGTACATGACCATCTCTTTCAAACAAAGCTAGAACCAGCCCTGTACCTCACATGGGTCCAGAGATCTCCACATTTAATGTTTCAATTGCAGTGCTAAATTCCCTTCAGTTTGGCAGCTCAGGAGGGTGTGTCCTTTCTGCTGCAACTCTCTTCCTATCACAGCTCAGGGGATGTGTCCATTCTGCTGCTGTTCTCTCCTTATCACAGCCCAGGGGGTGTTTAACTTCTGCCGTAACTCTCTCCCTATCACAGCTCAGGGGGCATGTCCTTTATGCTTAAGCTCTCTCCCTGTAATTGTCTCAGCTTCTAACAGTAGATATGCAACCAGCCCCTGTGGAGCCGGTGCAGAAGATGGGAGTGGTAGTGGCCCTGATGTAATGTTATATCACGGTATACTCCCTCAGGCCACTGCTTCCTGGGGATCAATGCAGTTGAAAGGTAGGTAAGGGAAGTAAACGTATAAAAGTTTTTATATCTCTTAATAATATAAAAATGAGTTTCTGTCTGTCTGTCTGTCTGTTCTCTATGCGCGACCAAACTACTGGACCGATTTTCACCAAATTCAGCACACAGGTACATCAGGTGTCCGGGAAGGTTTTAGATCAGGTCTCATCTCTCTAGGACATACCGTTCCTGAGATATTCCCAAAATATGATCTCCATTAGCCCATATTAGCCTGGGAGCTTTGGTTTTAAACTCCAACTGCCATTCTCTGCAAAGACACACACAGGGAGGGCAGGTTTCCATAACAACCAGGTAATTATCAGCAGCTGAGGATCTCATCCATTTCTATTTACTGACACTGTTAAAGGTATTCCGGTTACCATAAATATAACTTATGTGTTTTTCTATTACTACAGTTCAGTAGTAATAAAAGATGTTTTCCTCCACTGCTGCCTATTGCGTGGGCTCATAAATAAGCATGGTATTGACCTTTAATTCAGGCCACCCTAAAAGAAGTACTTAAAACCCCCGCCCCAGGTCTCACTAAGCCACACCCCCAACTCTGTCAGGCCACACCCCCTTTCACTCCGCAGCCAACAGAGATTGAAAAAATAAAGGTAAAAATCAACTTCTGTCAGCTGCAGGGATGGGTGGGAGGTTGACTTTCTTTCTGCAACAACACACACAAACATTAAATAAAATAGATTAAATACACCCATGCGAAGCGTCTTGCTAATCCACGCCCCCGACTCTGTCAGGTCACGCCCCCTCCCACTCTGCAGCCAATGGGAATTGAAAAAATGAAGGTAAAAATAAACTTCTGTTTGCTGCAGGGGTGGGAGGGTGAATTTCTCTCTGCAACGACACACAAAAATTTTAGATGAAATAGACTAATTATAGACTACAACCTTTCGAAGCCTTTTGCTAAGCCACGCCCCGTCTCTGTCAGGCCACGCCCCCTCTCACCCCGCAGCCATTCTGCAATGACACACAGAAACATTAAATGAAATAGATTAAAATGCACCTATGCGAAGCGCTTTGCTAAGCCACGCCCCAACTCTGTCAGGCCACGCCCCCTCTCACTCCGCAGCCACTCTGCAACGACACACAGAAACATTAAATAAATAGATGAAATATACCCAGGCGAAGCCGGGTCTTTCTGCTAGTAACGTATAAAAGTACAAAATATAACTTGTGGCACATTCAGCAATTTTAAGTACAAAGTGCAGATTCTGGCACCAGATGAATAGGTATGATGGCTGGTTAGATGGCAATTGATTGGCACTAGAAGGCACTTGTGGATATAGGTGTCCACTGTGATACAGCCTTGATTTAAGTCTGGCTTAGTGATGATTCTAGGTGATGGGTGTCTGAGCCATAGTCCCTCACCTGCAGCAGTGCCCGTAAAGCTGTAATTTCAGTAATCACTCTGCTGTCTTCACACACTGAGGCTTTCTTCAGGCAGTGCTCTTGATTCTGCTGATCTCTCTGGAGTGTTGGTCTCACAAGAGACAGTAAAATAAATAAACTTAGGCACTCCATGAGATTCATTTGAAGTACTGTGGTTATTTTTATTTGGTCAATGGCAACTTCAATTGTGTCCCTCCGGGACATTTTTCAAAGACTACATCTAGTAGTTCAAACGAATCTCAAGGAGTGCCTAAGTTTATTTAATTTACTGATTCTTACAGGATTGGGACCCCACAACTAGAGCACCTGAACAATAGGACACGAGTGCCACATCCTCACAAGAGAATCGGATATGTTCCCAACGGAGTAGAAGCTCTGGCAAGTGCTTCCTCTTCCTTCTCTAGCAGAACTGGAACCCCTTCCTCCTCCCAGGAATCAGGACCAGCCCACTCCTACCAAGAGAGGAGGAACAGGATGATAAACCCTGTTCCTGCCAACCATACCTCTTCTGCTGGAATAAATGGCCAAAACATTTAAATACATAACAATACATAATTATATAGAATTGAAATACCTATGTCTGGGGTATTGCAAATAAAGCGGATGAAATTTGAAAGATGGAACTGAGCATGTGCGACCACTTCTGTAGGTTGATTAAACACCAGGAATAAAGAGAATAGCTCACAATTGGCGAATTATTATAACAGTAGGTAACTGACAAAAGTAACCAGTTTTTCATGCAGTTATATTAAAATAACATTAAGACTAAGACTAAAAAAAAAAATATGATGTGCCGTCACAATTTCCAGAAGATCTTCCATCTAAATTAATCTGTAATTTACATGTGGTTTTCTTTAAAACCTCCTTAAACCCTCTTTCATTGTTACTGTCCTTTTAAGAACATGCAGGTGGGCCAGGACCCATAAATAACATTTTTATGTAATAAAAGCTTCAGGCCAGGGGCAATCTGAGAACGAATGTGAAATCCTGCTTTAGTCCAAAGTAGGAACTGCATAAGCTCTGGGGCTGACGTCTGTAGGTTAAGTAACATGCTCAGATATTGCTCTGTTACATTGAGTGTTTATACATCCAGTGCAGAACGTCTCCCAGTCCCTCAGGCTGTATAGGTTTTAATGTGCACGGCCATAAAAGGTAGATATAACAGGACTGTGCCATCCGAAAGGGATGTGTTATTGTTAGGATGCTATAGAAACTAATCTTTATATAAAAGAGTTATTACAGGAAAAAAAATCTCTTTCCCCTTCGAGGCTCACAAGATAATCTGTGACAAGGCCTGTGGTGCATTGCATAACTTCAGACCTTGGAGTCATAAAGGAGAACTTCTTACAGTGCACATATACGATTGTTCACTTATTCAGCTTTAATTTCTTCTGACGTAACTGAGCTGACATTTTATTTTCCACGAATGGTTACTTTAGCAGGGACTAAAGCCATCCATGCTTATTAGATAGCTGTGGGCAACCAGCTTTCTCTCCCAAGCCCACCATAAACATGCATGTGTCCTGAACAGGGAGGGGAGAGTAAGCCACTGCCAGGCACCCCTGGAGAGTAGTTTATCTGCCTGATGGATCAAGAACGTCGAAGTCCAACTGCCTGATCCTTATCTCTCCAACACCTTCCAACAATCCTTTTCTCACCAACACCTGAGAGTTAGGAGGCCCCCATGCATATTGGATGGTTGGCCACTATCACCGAAATTGGTGGGTTTTGCACTAATTGTTACTTTAGTAGGGACTAAAGCCAGCCATACTCATTAGATATCTGTGGGCCCACAGCTTTCTCTCCCAAGCCCACCATAAACATGCATGTGTCCTGAACAGGGAGGGGAGAGTAAGCCACTGCCAGGCACCACTGGTGGGTAGTTTATCTGCCTTGAAGGATCAAGAACATCGAAGTCCGACTGCCTGATCCTTTTCCCACCAACGCCTGCCAACAATCCTTATCTCACCAACACCAAGAGTTCTGAGGTCTCCATGCATATTGGACTCTCGTCGAAATTGATGTCTGTTCAAGTGAATACTACAGAGCCGAATGAATGGGGATGCCATACTTGTAATTACACTGCTCTCCACTGCAATTGTTGCAGCAAGCAGGTAAACAGAGCAGATAAAGCAGTACTCACATGAGCGCTGCCTTCTCTTCAAACAGCTGATCAGCCATCACCAATCTGATATTGATGACCTATCCTGAGAATAGGTCATCAATAGTAAAAAGCGGACAACCTTTTTAATGACACAGTGTGGACAACCTAATGGTTGCTTGGGTGATGGACCAGGTCTGCCCTCTGGTGTTAGAAAGGGTGTATCTAACCAAGCTACAGGCAAGACCTACATGTGCAAGCTTCTTAGAGCGAATCCCAAGCTCAGAGAACCCTAGTCTCTAAGTCAACAGCTGCCAAGAAAGCAACCCTACTTCCAAAGTGCTCATGAGAGAAAGAGATTACAAAGTCTAGAACCAAAAGATCTTGCAATGGATTCAGACAACGAGGTATTAGGCTCCTTTATGGCAGAACGACTTTGCTGCTGTGATAGGGAACATTGCTGAAGCATGAGTCTCTTCAGTGGTGACGTGCTGCTTGTGGCAATATCACAGCTGAAGCCAGTCTTTGGCTGCAGCGGTGCATGTGACCATGAACTGCCGGATGTAAATAGTGTGGGGCCCGGAAGATGGAGAAAGCAGAGGTAGTGAGGAGGACCGAAGTGGCGTGGAGCAGGTGAGTATAAATCTTCCATTTCAGGGGCAGGCTGTGGCACTTGCTTAAACAATATTACAGAAAAACCCCTTTAACCACAGTCACTAATGATCTGCTAACTACCAAAGCCAAACATTACTCTGTGCTCCTCCTTCTAGACGTGTCCTTCGCCTTTGACACAGTCGACTACTCCCTCCTTTTACAAAGTCTCTCAAACCTTGGCATCACCAACTTGGTCCCCTCCTGGACCTCCTCGTATTTCACTATCCGAACACTCAGTGTCTCGCACTCACACACCACCTCCACATCTTGCTCTCTTTCTGTTGGTGTCCCTCAAGGCTCAGCTCTGGGACCCCTTCTCTCCTTCATTTACACCTTTAGCCTCGGACAGCTCTTAGAGTCCCATGGCTTTCACTATCACTTCTGTCCTGATGACACTCAAATTTACTTTGCTGGCCCCAATGTTACCGCCTGCTGTACAAAATTCCATAGTGTCAGCTCTCTACTCCCTCTTCCACTCCAACTTTCTAAGACTCATAATGGAGATCACCAAATTCATCATCTTTCCCCTATCTTACTCAACTCTGCGAACAGAACTATCAAATCAGAGTTAATGGCTTCACATTGTCCCCAGTGTTACAAGTCCGTTTTATCACGTCCTGTCTTTCAAACTGAACATCCAAACCCTTACCACCTCCTGCTGCCTCCACTTCAAAAACATTTCTTGAATCCGTTCTTTTCTTAACTTTGAGTTAACAAAAATGCCAGTACATATCCTCACAATCTCCTGCCTAGACTACTGCAACATCATTCATTGAAGCCTCCCATCTAGCACTTTTCAGCCCCTCCAATCCACCCTCAACTCTGCTGCCCGGTTAACCCACCTTTCCCCTAGTTTCTTGTCTGCCTCTCTACTCTTCCGATCCCTTCACTGGCTCTCCTTCATTGCTCAGCAAAATCAGTTCAAAATAATAACAACCAAATACAAGGCGATCCACAACCCATCTACTCTATACATTTCTGACCTAATGTCACATGTAATCTCCAATCCCTCCAAGACCTCCTTGTTTGCTCTTCTCCTGTCCACTACTAAATCTATTCTTTTTCCTGTACCGACCCCATACTCTGCAACTCGCTACCCAAACTGACCAGGCTTTCCGACGCCACCCAGGCTTTCAAAGACAACCTGAAAACCGTTGTTTTCGAGAATGCCTACAACCTCATTTCTGGCTGATCCCTGTCACATTTACACGCACCAATTATCAGTATAATTAGACCGATATCTGCACAAGTAAATGGATCCATAACATTTGATCTGGTATCAGAGACCAAATGTATATTTGTCCATCAGAGATGTGTCAGACAGGCCAGATCATTCACCTTATTATTTAAAGTTAGAATACTAGGAAGACTAGTTCAATGAGGACTTCAGAGAGGGAGGAAGTAGCTAACTTCTCTTCCTATTTGTGTTTCTCTCAATATAACTAGCAGCCTAAGAACTGCCTAAAAAGAAAAGTAAGCAGAAGCATAGCTATAGGGGTGCAGAGGTAACTGATGGACCCAAATACAACTTTGCTACATAGGAAGTATTACTAGTATTATAAATGGCACATATATGGTTGTAACATAGAGATGACCACATGCATCAATAGTTATGGGTTCATGCCACCTCCATCATCTTCCAACTATTATCATTTAAAGAACTCCCGCAAAACATTTTATTCCATGTCCTGCTAGAAATGTACATGATGTAATCTGTAGTGAATGTCATTTTCTTACCAGTTTCTGTATTTTTTACTTATATAATCCTGAAGTTTCTTATCTGTGTCATGTGACTAGGAATTAGACACACAGAGACTTATGTGTGGACAGGAAGTCTAATTTTCTATGCATTCCTATGGGAGCCTCACTTTCAGTCTCATAGGAATGAATAGAACAGTGACTGGCTTCATGTCCTGGGTCAGTTGGAGGTCGGGGAGTTGGTCACATGACCCAGCTACAATATGAAGAAAGGTTATTACTCACAATTACATTCTCTGATAAGAATATTACATTCACTATAGATTATATCATGCACCTTTCTAACAGGTCAGAGAATAAAATTTTTTGCGGGAGTTCTTCTTTAACCGCTTTTCGACCAGTGCCGTACTAGTACGGTGCTGGCCAGGACTTTAAAGATGGCGCCCGCTCCTGCACGGAGAGGGCGTGATGGCCGTGGTTGACCTGCATATCCAACTAGCAGGCACCCGCGGCTAACGTCCGCGATCGGCACATTAGCCGGACATTAGCCGGACATTTAACCCCTTGGGTGCCGCGGTTAAGCCTGACCGCGGCACCCGAAGGCGGCAAACACCGGAAGCGTATGCTTCCGGTGTTGCTCCGGCTCCCCCGTGTGGCGATCGGAGGAGCCGGAGCGTGCCTGCAGCAGCCCCTGTCATACTAAATGACAGGAGGCTGCTGCATAGGCTTTCCTATGGAGCCCTTACCTGTAATAAGCCCTTACCTGTAATAGGGCTCCATAGGAAAGCATTGAAATCCTCATAGACTCCAATGTAAGTGCATTAGAGTCTATGATATAAGCAATCAGATGATTGCCCCCTTTAGTTCCCTATGGGAACTATAAAAAAGTGTAAAAAAAAATAAAGTTTAAAAAAAAAAATAAAATAAAAAAACGTAAAAGTTCAAATCACCCCCTTTCACGAAAATAAAAATAAAAGTATTTAAAAAATTTTAAAAATACACATCATGGGTATCGCCGTGTGCGAAAACGCCCATATTATAAAAATAACAAAAAATATTTCCCATACGTAAAAAAGTGAAACGGAAAAAAGCGTCAAAATTCCAATTCGCCATTTTTTTGTCGCTTTAAAAAAAAAAATTAAATAAAAAGCGATCAAAAAGTCACACACACCCCAGAATGGTATCAATAAAAAGTTCAGATCTCCCCGCTAAAAATGAGCCCCCATACAGCTCCGTACACATAAATACCAAAAAGTTATAGGGGTCAAGAACTGGAAAAAAAAATGTCCAACTTTATAATTTTTTTATCACTATCAAAATGCAAGAAAAACTATACATATTAGGTATCGCTGGATTCGTACTGACCAGTAGAATGAAAGTAACTGGTCATTTTAACGCATATCGAATGCCGTAAATAAAAAAAAACTTAAAACTGTGGCAGAATTGCGGTTTTTTTTGCAATTTCACATGATTTGGAATTTTCTTCCCGCTTCCCACTACACCATATGCAATATTAAATGGTGGCGTTGGAAAGTACAACTTGTCCCGCAAAAAAAAAAGCTCTCATACAGCTATATGAACAGAAAAATAAAAAAGTTATGGCTGTATCAAGGCAGGGAGCGCAAAACGAAAATGCAAAACCGAAAAAACCTCCGGGGTAGAAAAGGTTAAAGATGACCAATTATAATGGGAAAGGAATCGTTATTGGACATTACAGAATTAAAGACGGAGACTAGATTAAAGAGTGAGATTGCTTATAAGACTCCATACATCAACTGGTATCTCCGCAAAGAGAAACAAACCACCACCAGCCCATCCCTGAGAGCTAAAGATTGAGTGATGTGCCCAATATACTGGTTCCCATATAGAGCATGTTATGATATTGACACCACATATGTGAACATATTCATGAAATTGCAGCACCCAGTTGAGGTAGTCATAGAAAATACTTGGGTTGTTTGGGGAGATTAGCGTTGGCTGTAGATGGATAAGTTTTGCATGACCCTCCAATCAACTAATTATAACCCCAAATCAGGGTGAGAGGCATGATATAACATTATTATGTTGGTAATCCTGCAAATACCAGTCACATAACGCAAAAGCACAGTGGGCATAGAAAACAACAAAGAAAAGTATTGTTCACTGGGTTATGACCAAGGAATGTGAAATATGCTAAACCATGTGCTATTCTCTCAACCAAACCCCATGCCTTTTTATAAATGACCGTCCATAAGAGGTAAAAACTAAGGGGATCATTTATTATACTACAATACATCCAAATTAGGCGTATTTCAGGCGCAGATGGGACTATCTGTGCTATCTGCGGATTGTGGGCATGGCATGGGCAGGGAAAGGGACAGGCCGGCCTCTTTTACCATTTTCTACATCTTTTTTAGGCGTAGAAAAAGATCTAAATGTAAGATAGCTAGGAAGCTGTCTTACATTTCGACCTAGCACTGGATGCGCGGAAGTTATGAAGAGGCCTGCGCTTCTTCATAACTTCGACGGATCCTCCACCAGCTGTGGGGCTTTATTATGACCAGCATCTAAAACGTCGGTCTTAATAAATAGGCCCCTAAAATTTTAATATAGTTATTACTCCATCTTTCGTTCCAAAAGCTCCAGGGCCCCAGTGCGACTTCTGTAACAAGACCTTGATCTTTAATAGTGCTGGTCTGCTTCTAGGAGGCAAAGGCTTTAGTTGGGCACCTTCAGGCCCCAGAGCCTTGGTGTAATGGCAACTTCTAACATAGATCAGCCCCAGTAAAAGTAACTTGAATGTTGAAAACCTAAAACAGTAGTGGGAACAAGTAGTGTCAACCCATTTGTATCAGCAGTCACACTATGTATGGCGGTGGAGTGCTCCCCCTCTGGTCATATGGTCAATGGGCTTATCCAAGAGTAAAACAGACCTCCCACAGCGGTGACCTGCGTCACATGATGCAAGGGGCACCGTTCAGCACTGCAGCCTGTTATTGGCTGCAGTGGTCACCTATTACCCCCCATCCACATCGAAAGATGTTGATCTCAGCATGGCAGGGAGAGAAAGAGCCTGCCAGGGACTGTTAGACACCGAATCCAGTAGCGGGCACCAAGTAAGTGTCATCTGCACCACAGGTCAGTGACTCTGGGAGGTCTGTCTCACTCTTGCATAACCCCTTTTATTATAATGATATATGGACAAGTATTAAGATAACTTTTGACCTCCGATATAAAATCCTGAAGGGATTTTTTTAACATGTGATTTTTATCTGGTGTTCGTTTGTGATGCCTGAGGAAGAGGCCGGTCCAGCCCTGAAATGCGTTGTTATTTTACACAAATAAATGGATATACCAAGACTACGCTGTTGAAAGAGTCTTTGGCAAACAGCTTTTAGAAGTCTCCTTTTTCTTAATTTCCCTTCACACTTTTCAACCGGATTTTGTCTGGTAAGACAGTGAGGCAGAGCTTTAAGTATCCTTATTTGGCATGTCAGGTTGTTGTGCGCCTAGGTGAGTAGTTTTCATACCCTCCCCCCTTGTCTTTTGGATATCCCAGGTGTTGCTCTATGTGCCTTCTGTGTATTTTTTCAGATATTTACAGACTGTATAGGTCATGTCATGCTGGAGAAGCACCAAATGTAGGGGTGTGAGCGCATTCCACCCTACCAAAAACTGATAATTTGGCCATATTGCTTTTGTGGTTATGTTTTCACTATGTTTTCCTTTGCAAGATGTGGAGATTTAAAGGGGTATTCCAGTGCAAAAATTTTAAATATTACTGGAGTCGGAGAAGGCATAACAGTGAGTACTCTCCTCACTGAGGGCAGCATAAAGTACTGAAAGACAGAATGATATCAGCAGTGTGTGACCCATGAGCTAAAATTAAGAGCTTGCCAAGAACCAGCATTATAATCATCACAGTCTGGTCCAGATGAAGAGTCACGGCTATCTGAAAAGAGTCATGGATAATTATGTGTGCAGTGGCCAGGTTTGGGGTGGCCCTAACTCTATGCTGGGTCTCTCAGACATTGTTGAGGTGTCACCTGTGTTGCATCCGTATCTCAGCATTTTCCTCTGGTAACTCATACAGTTTAGCAGAGTCTCTCCTACTAAGCATTGGTCCCCATCTGCAGACTAGCAGTCCCTCCTACTAAGCACTGGTCCCTCTCTGCAGTCTGGCAGAGTTTCTTCTACAAAACACTGGTCCCTATCTACAGACAACTAGGAGCTCTGACTGCTTTCCGTATATACAGTTTCTAGCTGAACTAGAACCTTCTAGCGGGAGGGGTGGAGTGGAGAAGCACAGCCTAAACAGAAACAATGTTATGATTTCTGTCAGACTTTAAAGAGCTTTATTGCAAGTCTATGGGAATAAATAGGCAGTTTTTCCAGACATAAACAAGTCTTCACACATAAATAAACAACATAGCAGCCAGACAGTCAGAAGGTCAGTGTCTCTGTTTTTCCCCCTAAAACTTTGTATAGAAAGTCATAAAGTCTCTCAGTATTAGCTGGCTGTGCATTAACCCTTTCCACAGTGCAGTGCAGCTATAGTGTAATAACAGTGTAAATAAACAGGAAGGATATGTGCTCCTGCCCTTTCTGCCAACCTGCAGATGATTGGCAGTTCTGTCTTCAGGAAAACAATCATTGGCAAGAGCACTCAAATAACCATAACTCTTCTTAGATAGCCATGACTCTTTTCCAAGCTGGGGTTTTGATGATTAAGATGCTGGTTCTCGGCAATCAGTTACTTTTAGCTCATGAGTGACACACCACTGAAATCAGTGTATCTGTCACAAACTTTAATCATAAAATACGACAGGTACCCTTTATTACTCAAAGGAAAGCCGCCATTGCCTGTCTTGCACCTCCCATGATATTCATAGTTGTGCCATTGGAGAAGAATCTGTGTATCTCTCCAGAGCCATACTGCCATATTGTCATACTGCCATAGCATACTTACCAATGGTCCCGAATTTGCAGGAACTGCCCTTAATTTTCTGAGATAGTCCCTGCAAATTTGGGCTGGCCAAAGGCAGAAAATTAGTGGGGGCTTAAATGTCCAGGGGCAGGGCTTTCATGTCCAAATTTACCAACTACAACCTTGGTAAGCATGCCATAGCCTCTGTAAAGTTTTTCTGCTACACTTGAGACATTGTTTGTGACTCATCCTGTGCCTACCTTAAAGGGGTTTTCCTCTGGATAGGTCATGAGTATCTGATGGGATCTGGTGGGATCAGCCACCTGTTTGAGAAGGCAGCAGCGCTTCTTGAAGCTTTGCCTAGGCCATGTGACATCACATTCATCGGTCACGTGACCTAGGCACAGCTCAGCCTCATTGAAGTGAACAGGGCTGAGTTGCAATGCCAAGCACAGCCACTATAAAATGTACGGCGCTGTGCTTGGTGAGCAGAGAGAAGGCCTCGGCGCTACTGCGAGCGCCTCTGTCTTCTCAAACAGCTGATTGGCGGGGTTTACAGGTGTCAAATTTCTACTGATCAGAAACTGATGGCCTATCCAGAAGGTAGGTCTTCAGTATAAAAGTTTTAGAAATGCTTTAAAGACGTTTTCCCAGCTTATAAGGGGACATTAGGATATGCCATAAGGAAAGGGATTCACAGCTGGTATAGAGTGTGTCACGTTCAATGTTTTCCCACGCGCAGCAGCACTGGAACAGCAGCGAGTGTCCCATTGAAGGGCACAACTAAGCTGTGATGAGGGGAAGAACTAAACCAGCGCTGCATCACTTCTTTCTCAGGATAGCTGGGGATCCGAGTGTTCAGAGTGGTGATGAGCGAAGCGAGCTTCAGATGCTACATTCGAAGTCACTTTGTTCAAAACTTTGGAATAATGCTGTAAGGAGAATCGTCTCCGTACAGTATTAAGCTGTACGGGCTCCGATGAGCTGAAGTCAGCTATTCGCAAAGTTGCGCGAGACTTCATTGAATAACTTCGATAGTTGACCTTTAAAGGGGTTATCCCACGAATAATGTAAAAAATGAAAATCAGACATCATATAGTACATGACAACCTCTTTCTAACAAAGCTAGAACCAGCCCTGTACCTCACATGGATCCAGAGATCTCCATATTTATTGCTCTACTAGATTTATATCAAGCTGGCAGCTCAAGGGGAGTGTCTATTCTGCTGCAGCTCAGGAGGCGTGTATCAGCTCTTCCTATCACAGCTCAGGAGGCAGCTGAAGAATCAAACTGAGCATGTGCGGCCTGCTCAGTGAATAGGTCAAAGAAATAAGAAATTAAGTGGTCCTATACAGATACATATTATTGAATAACTCAGTAACTATAAAAAATTTTTAATGACATGAAATTACAAAAGTATTCAGATCCAGGAGCTTGTTTGAAAACTGTAGAATATTTTTCGTGGGACAACCCCTTTAAAGTGGAGATACCAGTTGAAACCGAAGCCGAAGTTATTCAATGAAGTCACGCGCAACTTTGCGAATGACTGACTTCGCTCATCAGACCCCATACATCTTAATACTGTACAGATCTCTGTACAGTATTATTCCAAAGTTTTAAACGAAGCGACTTTGGATGTTGTATCGCTCATCACTAGTTCAGAGTGCCGGTGCCTTCTCCCAGGTGTCGGACCCCAACCATTTAGAAACTAATGACAGATCCAGAGAATATGTCGTCAGTATAAAGTTTCATAAAATCCTTTTTAAGAGCGGCCTCCATCTACAGCTACACATTCAGTGTCATTTGAAATATTCCCCAGCAATGTCTCTCACCAGTGTTTTCCCATAAAGCTCTAGTCACCAGAGGTCATTTTGCAGCATATTGTCATATATTTTATGCACAATTCAGAACGGAAATAGCATTTTAATGGCAAGTATTTATGGAAGGATGGATAAATAATCATATATTTGAAGACAAGGAGGTTCCAGAAAATCTAATAGACAGTAAATATTAATCTTGGATATTGGGTTGTAGTTTCACAGGGCCGCCACTAGGTGGTGCAGCGTGAAGCTCATCTGAGCCTACTTCTTCCTAGCAGAACACTGCTTCTTGTGTGTTTGGGAGTTTAACCTTATAAGGATCCCTGCCGTCTGCTCCCAGCTTGGCCGGATTCTTCTCATGTGAAAGCACAGCCTGGTCCCTGCCGTGCGGCCTTTTAAGGCATATAGTGGCTGGCTGTTTATTGTTTCTTAGATGGCTGCCAGAGAAAGGAAGCGTTGGGGGAGCAGCTTCTTCTCTTGCCCAGAGGGGGTTGCAAGCACAACCATCTCTAGCAAATCTTTACTTGATGTCCCAAAGGAAAAGTCAGACAACCTCGTTCACCCCCACCCCGGCTTTCTGTCTCACACACTTAACTTTAGAGTTTTCGGAGCCAAATCAACGCCTGTTTCTGACACGATCCCAAAAGAAAAGCCTAACTCAGATCAAGATCTCAAAAAGGTTTTTCCACTAATTGTTAAGTGAACATAGCAGAAAATTAAATTGACCGCCACGCCTCCCCGAGGCAAGAAACGGAGACTGAAAAAAAATGAAATAATAAACTTCATCTTCTGTTTCCTCTTCACAATCCTTCCTAAAAAGTCTCAAGATGTTTTAAGACTGCAACTCCTATCATGGTCCAAGGAGTAGAGCAGGGAGAGCTACAAGTCGCCCATCCCTTTTTAGTATGGTGTGACTAGAGACATTTCCCCCCACCGGAAAAATCCTTTGGATATTTCAGATGACAGATTGGTTTTCCTCTTAAACTGTTCTTGAATATGAGTCCTCATCATCCAAGAGCAAGAGGAAAAGTTCAAGGTCTGGCCCCAGGCTCTGAAATCACAGAGTGCCCCAAAAGTCCAGGAGAATAAAAAGCTAGCTTGGCCACATTTGGAGGCAATCTCTTACCACTAGGGTCTATTTCTTTGAATCAAAACCTATTATGTCCCTTTCACACGAGCGGGAGACTCGCATGTCTCCCGCAACGCATCTACAGGGCTGGACTCGGCACGGACAGGGATCGCATATAATGCTATGCGATCCCAGTCAGTGCCGAGTCCAGCCCTGTAGATGCGTTGCGGGAGACATGCGAGTCTCCCGCTCGTGTGAAAGGGGCATTAGACGTTATGGATGATATGGGGGTTGGTCCCTGAGAATAATTTCCACTAGTAGACCCAAGGAACCCTAGTCTGACACCAGATGCGGTCACTTTTTGGTCTTCAGGACACACATATTGAAATGTATCAGCAAGGTTCTTCAGTTCCAAGGAAACATTGAGGATCCAGGGCCCTTACCTATCATATTTCATGTTCACATTGGAGCCAGTATGATAATCCAGAGCTGCATTCACATATGTTTTGGCTTCAGAGCTGAAATCTCTGAGCATTCTTTGCTATCAGACGTTATTAATTAGATTGGGGTTGGTCCCTGAGAATAATTTCATCTGCTGGATCCAAGTAACCCTAGTCCGACACTGGATACGGTCACTTTTCGGTCTTCAGGACACACATATTGAAATATATCAGCAAGGTTCGTCAGTTCCAAGGAAACATTGAGGATCCAGGGCTCTTACCTATCATATTTTATGTTTACATTGGAGCCTGTATGATAATCCAGAGCTGCATTCACAATTCTGTTGGCTTCAGAGCAGAAATCTCTGAACATTCTATGCTGGCTAAGTTTCTTGGTTTGGCAATCGTCATTTTGGGAAGGGTCATCTTTAAAACAGGGACAACATAGTACACCATGGTGGAAATATCTGAATTTCCCACCTTATCATAGACATGTTGAGGTCCACATTTACTTTTGTGGCTGCACATGAACACTGGTGTAATTTGCCTCAAAACTTGGTGGTCTTGAGTATCTCATTTTAGAAAAATTTCTGAAATAAGTAAGGCAAAAAAAAAATCTACTGCGCCTCACCTACTGAGGGCTCCTGCCTTAGTGGGAAGGGGACGTGATGTGGACAGAAAGAGTACAGCTTGAAATGCAACATGGATTCTACACTTTCGTGTACTTTTCTATGACGTCTGATCATCCAGACTGTAGCTGGGATCATCTCCTCTTCTAGTGGGGGTGAAAACTTGGTCAGGACTCTACCCTCTAAAGGAACAACTTTTAGCAAATGAAACAGTGGAAAAATGGCCCAAGGGTCATTGAAAAGGGTTTAGGCGGAAACCCTTCTGTCCTGTGTGGGGGGCCTGGTTTGATCCTTGCTATGGGGTCGTTACTTCTCTATGTACGCCACTGCTTATACCTATCAAATCCCTTTAATTCTAGATTAAAGGAATCATCCTGTAGATATTTTCTGCACTGTATCCTGCCACATTTCTTCCTTTCCATCATTCAAGTTCAACAGGAAGGAGACGACTAAACAACGCTCTGCTGCTCAGATTTATTTGGGCTTTGAGGACTGACAACATTCTTCTACCCAGGCCAAGTAGATTTGGCTCATGTTGTCAGGTCTCATTTATACTAGACTAGTGAGTTAGAGCAATGATTCTGCTTCTCCAAAGAGCAAGTCAATGGAGGGAAATACTATAGTGACTACCCAAGAACTATTACAATGAAAAAGGGAGGAGGAGGACGTGTCGGAGGAATTGCAGGGAAACTTCAGTTGGTTTCTTTGGTAATGAGGTTCTCAGATTCTTCTATATTAATGGACTACCCTCGGGATAGGCAAACAATATTTGATAGGTGCTGGTTCGATACCCTGCACCCTGCCGATCAGCTGTTCTGCAGTTAGTAGCTCCGTCCACTACACACAATGGTTGGAGCTGCTGCAGAGCACCCGAACGGTGGGGATACTAGGTGTCCCCAGATATCTTGGCCTGCCATGAGGATAGGTCGTCAATATAAATGGACTGGAAAACCCCTTTAACCATTGGCATAATTATAGGGGGTGTAGAAGAATCTGAATTCTTTGACGAATTATCACTGCTTGAAGTTGCATACCCAAAAACTTGCAGCTCCACTACTTTGATGTCCCCATGATATAAGATCCCTTTCTGCTGCTGCTCTTTGCCTCATCCATTTGAAATGTAAGGGTGGATCTTCTGAATCATTGTTTTTGGGGGGCTGAAGGTACCCCAGTCTGGCACTGACTGAACATATGAAACCCAGAAACGGGAAGATTTGTCATGGGATCGAATGCTGCACTGTACCTGTATTATATATTCTTCAAAAACCCAAAGGCACATATAGTGGAGAATCAGAATTTTAAACTTAAAGGGGTATTCCAGTTAGATTAAATTATCCTATATCCACAGGATAGGGGATAATTATTAGATCGATGGGGGTCCTATTATTGGGACCCCTACCAATCATGAGAACGGGGCCCCATACCCCCTGCAGACCCCCTGAAATGAATTGAGTGGTTGGTCGCACATGCTCGTGGCCACTCCATTAATTTCTATGGAACTTCCGGAGATAGCCGAGTACAGCGCTCCACTATGTCCGGAAATTCCATAGAGTTTAATGGAGCGGCTCCACGCATGCCCGACCAGCCACTCTGTTCATTTCATGGTGGTGCAGGGGAGACGGGTCCCCCATTCTCGTGATCGTTGAGGGTCCCAGCGGTAAGACCCCACCAATCTGTGGATAGGGGATAACTTGAAATAACTGGAATACCCCTTTAAAGGCATGTTACAGTAAAGTCAAGTTATCCCTTATCCACAGTATAGGGAGCAACAACGAGATCAGTAGGGGTCCTACCACTGGGACCCCACTGATTATAATAACGGGGACCTTGAAGCCCTTAGAGCCCCCTCAAATGAATATAGCAGCAGGACAGATGTCTGAGATGCTGATTAACTGCAAGCCATCATCTTTTGCTGCTTTTGACGGATCCATTTTTCTGATGCACAGAGATAGCTAATAATACCCATGAGAGATGTTTGTGACCACAAATATCTAACAGGAGACTAGGCCAGATGATCAGAGACGTATTGTACATTTATCTTCTACGCAGTCTGTTCAGTTCCCCAAGTCCAACATGTAATGTTCCTGATCTCTTAGGTCTCTTCTATATTCAGGCCAGTCATCAAATGCAGAAAACATATCTGAATAAGGTTAGCAGATAGCAACCAAGGATCAACATGTACACCAGGACTTAAAATACCATATAACTCCCAAAGGGTACGCGCATCAGACGTGGGTTTCTTCAACTGTGACTTTTTTCGAGGCATAGTCCCATAAGCATTTTTGATCATACAAAATGTAGTATTTAAAACATATACAAACCTATCACATTACAAAGTTTATAAACTATATTTTTTCGTACCATGAAAATCAGGTAAAGTTTCACACTGCCAAGCTTTCAGTATTTCGATGGTCTTCACTACCTCCAGGTCAATGAATATTCCACCTTCTCTCATTTACATGCATTTTGTGGGTAGCAGTACTAAGTCTACTTTCACATTAGCGTTTATATATGCCGGTATTGAGCTCCGTCATAGGGGCTCAATACCAGAATAAAACGCTTCAGTTTTCTCCCCATTCATTGTCAATGGGGACAAAACTGAACTGAAGAGAATGGAATGCTCCTAAAAGCATTCCGTTCAGATCTCTTCAGTCTCCAGACCGGAGAGCAAACCACAACATGCTGCGGTTTGCTCTCCGGTCTGGGCATCCGCACCAAGACGGATCCGGAATGACCCCCAATGCAAGTCAATGGGGACGGATCCGTTCGGTGTGACAGAATAGTAAACGGATCCGTCCTCCATTGACTTTCAATGGAGTTTATGACGGATCTGTCACCCTGCACTTACCTGTCCTCGCAGCTCCCTCCAGCAGGGGGCGCTGTGGGGAATCTTCCCATTGTGCGCACGCCCTCTGGAGCTGTGGGGAGAGGTCGGGAGCTGCGGGGACAGGTGAGTTTAACCCCCTCCTCCTCAAAATAGTGTATGGTGCAGGTGTGGGACCGGAGCGCGGTTCCGGCCCCACACGTGCACCTGCGGCAGCACGGATCCGGCGGGACCCTTCACCTGACGGATTCATGCTGCCATTTGTGTGAAAGTGGCCTTAAAAGGTATGTCTGCCACACAAACAGTCTTGACTAAAAAATGCTGCACAAAGTTTGGGCACTCCTGGTAAAAATCACTCTTACTGTGAACAGGTAAGCAAGTTGAAGATGAAATGATCTCCAAAAGGCATAAAGTTAAAGATGACACATTCCCTTTGTATTTTAGGCTAAAACAATTTTTTATTTTCATCTTTTATATTTTAAAATACCAAAAAAGGAAAAGGGCCCAAAGCCAAACATTGGGCTCTCTGCATGATTAGTACCTAGTAGCTCGGTCGGACTGGACCACCAGAGTACCAGAGGATCCTCCTGTGGGCCCAGGCTCTGATACCATAGTGCAGGGTTCCTCAACTCCAGTTCTCAGGGCCCACCTAACGGTCAGGTTTTCAGGATTTCCTTAGTATTCAGCAGGTGATACAATTAGTGTCAATGCATCAGGACCACAGGTATTCATTCTACATAGTAACATAGTTTATAAGGCCGAAAAAAGACATCTGTCCATCCAGTTCGGCCTGTTTTCCTACAAGTTGATCCAGAGGAAGAGAAAAAAACCCTGTGAGGTAGAAGCCAATTTTCCCCACTTTAGGGAAAAAAATTCCTTCCCGACTCCAATCAGGCAATCAGAATTACTCCCTGGATCAATGACCCCTCTCTAGTAACTATAACCTGTAATATTATTACCTCCAGAAATACATCCAGGCCCCTCTTGAACTCTTTTAGTGAACTTACCATCACCACCTCCTGAGGCAGAGAGTTCCATAGTCTTACTGCTCTTACCTTGGGATATTCTCAAAACATGACCATTAGGTGGGCCCTGAGGACTGGAGTTGAGGAACACTCATAGTGGACTCCATAAATCCATAAAAAAAAACATTTTGCTGCCTTTGGACCAAATCACTCACCACTAGGGTCTATTTCTGCTTTTCAAAGCCTATTAAACTTTATCGATGATCAAGGGGTTGGGCCTTAAGAATAATTTCCTCTTGTGGGCCCCAGCAACCCCAGTCTGAACCTGTCTAGCAGAACCCCCTTTGGCAAGTATCATAGCTTGTAAAAGCTTTTTGTAGCCAGCCAAGAGTCTTTCAATTCTTGTTTGAGGGATTTTCATCCATTCTTCCTTGCAAAAGTCTTCCAGTTCTGTAAAATTCCTGGGCCGTCTTGCGTGCACTGCTGTTTTAAGGTCTATCCACAGATTTTCATTGATTTTCAGATCAGGGGACTGTGAAGGCCATAGTAAAACCATCAGCTTGCAGATTATGGATTTTGAGGTGTTTTAGGATCATTGTCCATTTGTAAAAACCATCATCGTTTCAACTTCAGATTTTTTACAGTTGGAGTTATGTTTGCTTCCAGAATTTGCTGGAATTTCATTGAATCCATTCTTCCTTCTACTTGTGAAAAGTTCTTTGTGCCATTGGCTGTAACACAAACCCATAGTATGATTGATCCACCCCGATGCTTAATGATTAAAGAGATGTTCTTCTCATGAAATTTAGTGCCTTTTTTTCTTTAAACATACCGTTCCTCATTGAGTTCTGTTTTGACCTCATCGGTCCACAGGAGTTTTTTCCAAAATGCACCAAGCTTGTTTAGATGTTTTTTTGCAGACTTCTGACGCTGAATTTTGAGGTGAAGATGCAGAAGAGGTTTTCTTCTGATGACTCTTCCATGAAGGCTGTATTTGTGCAGGTGTTGCTTAACAGTAGAACAATATACCACAACTCTGAAGTGTGCTAAATCTTCCTAAAGGTCTTTGGCAGTCAAGCAGGGGTTCTGATTTGCCTTTCTAGAAATTCTATGAGCAGCTATCTCTGAAATTTTAATGTCTGAGACATTGGTCAAAATTATCTGAACGCTTAAATCTCCTTAAGTTCCCATACTTTTCTAAGGTACTCCTTTCCTTTTTTCACTAAAAAATTGTACAAAACAATACACTAATATTACTTAAAATGTTGAAATTTGAGCTTCATCTTTCACTTTATGCCTTTTGGAGATCGTTTCATCTTCAACTTGCTTAACTGTTCACAGTAACAGTAATTTTGACCAGGGGTGCACAAACCTTGGCAAGCCACTATATATGTACAGATTTACAGCTACTGTGCAAACCTGTATGTATCCATGGTAACAGACTACAAACAAACCCTGTGTAGTCTGATCATGCTCCATACTCTCTTCCATGTGTCCTTTATATCATAAAAAGTTATGCGTTTTAGGTTGTGAAGGTACACATAACTTTTAGATTTTGGATATGGCAAGACCTGCTGTTGTTAGGCGCAGTGATAGGGGAGTGTCTATGTAACTATCTGGGTGGGAGGAGCTAGAAACTAGCTGGGCATTGTTAGGGGCGGAGCTGGATGTGTGGCAGAGAAAGAAGAAGTGCATCATGAGTTTGGTTGGATACAGCAACAGGAAGTGCTACATACAGGATGGAAATAAACTAGAGGGATTGGTTTACATGGTCAAAACAGGTCAGGAGAGCCCAAATTGAAAAAAGCACACATGGGGAAGATGTACATGAGGGAAGCAACTACATGAGCAGATCTGTTAAAAAACCCTATTACTCCCAGACTGTGAAGAAGATTTCTCCTACTTCTCAGCTGGCACTCCTCTTGCTCCTCCTTGGTTCGATTTCTTCGATTAAAAAAGGGACACTGGAAGTCTTCTTCCCCTCCACCATTACAGGAGTGGATTGCAGAGATGGACCTGTTGGAGAGCTTAGAGACTCTGGTAGCTGAGGGCAAAGACACCTCAGAGGTGGTGCGCTGTATATGGGCTCTTTGAGCTGACTTCAAAGCGGGCCCTGACTTTGTTAGTTGGTTGGGTGGGACCCACCTTGGCTGATCAGTTCTACCATAATTCCATATTCCCTCCTTCCTTTTTTCTTTTTCTGTTTCTCTTCTTGTTCTTCTCTTTCCTTTCTCTTTCTATATCTAACTTTCTGTTAATGTTAAGCGCTTTGCTTGCGCTTCTTTAGTCCTATATGTAGGTCCTCGACTCTGTATTAATGTGTCATTGGAAATTGCAACTTAGGCTACTTTCACATTAGCGTTATGGAATTCCGGTATTGAGTTCCGTCATAGGGGCTCAATACCGGAATAAAACGCTTCCGTTTTGTCCCCATTCATTGTCAATGGGGACAAAACTGAACTGAAGACAACGGAATGCTCCTGAAAGCATTCCGTTCAGTCTTCAGACCGGAGAACAAACCACAACATGTTGCGGTTTGCTCTCCGTACTAGTTATCCGCACCTAAACGGATCCGGAATGACCCCCAATGCAAGTCAATGGGGACGGATCCGTTTGGTGTGGACACACTTGTAAACGGATCCGTCCTCCATTGACTTTCAATAGAGGTTATTCCGGATCCGTTTAAACGCTAATACAACCGGATCCGGAATTACGGATCCACAAGGTTGTATTACTCAGTACGGATCCGGCGGGTGAAGGGACCCGCCGGATCCGTACTAACGCTAGTGTGGAAGTAGCCATAGTTGTATATTTGTTTACACTGGTGATACTCCTGTATTAGCCTCAACCTGCATAACTCTTGTTTTATTGTATTTTCTCTGCTTTTATACAAATACCTTAATAAAAGTCAGTTTGTTGCTGGAAAAAAAAAAACACAGTGATCCCAGAAAACAGCTTTAAAGTTGTACCTTTTATATTTATGCCCATGGTAATTAGATTCTAAATGGCCTCAGTATGATGGATAATAAGGAATTTAAATTGGTTTCCCAGGGTTCATTCTCTATGAAGACAGCACTAAGCTTTTTCCCATTGTCCTATGGAGATCAGGGGAACAGGTCCCCCATTCTCGAGATCGGTGGGAGTCCCAGCAGTCAGACCGCCACCGATCAGTTAGTTATCCTCTATCCTGTGGACATTAAAACTTGGCTAAACTTTTTTAAATGTGATGAACAGGGTTATACTGGTCCCAGGAATTCAGATGCAAGAACCAGGAATTTTGGAAGCTGATCTTTATTTTAAAGCAGCGGAGCCGCCCATCGCGGAATAGATGACCCTTCTCAAGTAAACAACATCTGCGAAAAGTGCTAAAATCCCAAACTGGAAAGGATTAAAAAAAATCATAAAATATGAAAACTAAAGCTCTCTATCAGGAAATGACTTCAGCCAAGCCAGAGGTCAGAAGAGTTTCTTTGTATTTTCCATTTCCATCACACATCCAGGAGAAGACACTCTGGGAAACTCTGCGTTATCTGGTGCACGGACTAAGTTTAGCATCAAGTGTGCTGGGAAAGTAAGAGATGGAGGGGAAGGCACAGCGCAAGCACAAACAAATGGAAAAACTGGGAGCGCTGCTGGCCCGGGCCTCAGATGAGAAGACGTAACTCCATGCCGGGAAGATGCACTACAAACAAGTGACTTCTGCTGTCATTTCCCAATGCATTTCAAGTCTGGTTGTAACAAACTAGGCGAGGCATGTGATCAAATTCCCACAGCGAAGGCGATAAACTGAATCACACTGCAAGCACTACTTTATGTTTCTAAGCGGGCAGCCGTCCCGTCGTCAAAGGGAAGCAAAGCCACTTTCTGTAATCCAAGGGTAAACGGCTTAGAGAACAACTCCCAACAGTAGTAGGCGATTAGCTGGATAAACCCACCATTAGATCAGGGTTCAGCAACCTTCGGCACTCCAGCTGCTGTGAAACTACAACTCCCAGCATGCACACTTGCTCATTTGTTCTCGTAACTCCCAAAAAAAGTGAAAGGAGGATTCTGGGAGTTGTCGTTTTGGAACAGCCAGAGTGCCAGAGGTTGCTGATCCCAGCATTAGATGTTCAGGCAGAACCTGACGATAATCTTGCAGATCTACATGAAAATTTAAATTCTTCAAGGTCCACAGAATGCATGGGCTGTTTATGGCAGCCTGTATTCTGTGAACTGACTACACAGTCAAGCTGATCAGAATAATTTTTAAAGGGGCTGAAAACCGTGAAAAATATTCAACATTTTTCAAACCAGCACCTGGATCAGAATATTTAACTTTTTTTTACTGCATGTAAATAAAAATTTAGCGTAGCCACTGACTTACGGCTTATTCACACGACCGTATGACTGTGGTATCCTTGTTGCCGGACCGCAATACACGGGCAGCGGCTACGGACCCATTAACTTGAATGGGTCCACAATCCGCCAAACATAGCAAAAGATAGGACATGTCTGAGCTGAGGCACGGATAAGAAGCCCACTGAAATACTAAGAAGTGCATGGGCTTTCGGGTCCGCGCCTCCGCACTGCATAAAATAGGACATGTCCATTAATCAGAGAATAACCCTTTAAAGGGGTTCTCCAAGAATTAAGAAAATGAAAATATGTAAATATTACTTTATAATAAATATATTCCCAAATACCGTTCATTAGTTATAATGGCTCGTTTTGTCTAGGAACCAATCATTAGGGGAAATAAAATGGCCGCCGTCCTATTAGCACACACAGAACCTGTCCTAATCACACAGGAGGACAAGTTACTTCACAACACTGAGGTAAAGAGCTGCCTCATCCTCCTCTCTGCTCTGCTTGTCAGGGATTATGATCCTGAATGCAGATGATAAGAACGTCAGCTGAATCTCTGTAGGAATGGAGTTCATGAGGAAACATGAAGTACAGAGAGGAGGTGGGGATGATACTGTGTCCTGCTGTGTGATTAGAACAGGTTTTGTGTGTACTAATAGGACGGCAGCCATTTTGTTTCTGCTAATGATTGCTCCCCAGACAAAACAAGGCTTTATAACTAATGACAGATATTTGGGAATATATTTATAATGAAGTAATATTTAGGTATTTTCATTTTCTTAATTCCTGGAGAACCCCTTTAAAGCCCTTTTACAGCAGACTGACTGACTGACTGATGATCAGCAGACTGACTGTTCGTACAAATGTTTGATCTCGATCATTGCCTTACGTAATCATATCCAGCCATCCTGGGCGTCCCTAATCAGCACAATGGCCACCGATTCACATGCTATATAGATCAAACAATGACGTGAATTCCACATCCGATCCACGTTTTTTGCAGATCATATGTGGACCCATTCTTTTCAACAGAGCCGCAAAAGATGCAGACAGCACACCCATGTGCTGTCCTCATCCGCTTGTCCATTCCAAGGCTCCGCAAAAAAAAAAAAAAAGAACATGTCCTATTCCTAACTTTTTAAAGAAGTGTGGCGTGGACTCGACCAGGATCTGTGTTTTGCAGACTGCATGAGCCCTTAAGCTGGGGCTACATGGCGATCTTGGCTGCGACACCTGTTGCATGACCTATGATTGCCAATTAGCCGTGCAGCCTTTAAATGAAAGAGGGTTGCAGTCCTGGAATGGCAAAAATTCTGCAGTTTTGTTTTTTTTTTTCTCGAAATTCTAGGGTTGCAACAACTTTCAAGTCAAGCAGCAACCCCATTCATTCAATGGCTGCAAAGCTACACAACAGTTGTAGGTCGTGGCCATAATTGCTGTGTAACCCCAGCCTTAGGGCTTGTTCACACAGCCGTGCCCGTACTGCGGAGTACAAATTGCGATCCACAATGCACAGGCACTGACCATGGGGCTTCTGCATGTGGATTGCGGCCCCATTCACTTCAAGTTCTATTTTTTTGTGGTGCAGAAGCACGGACAGATACACCATGGAAGCACTCCATACACAGCACCGCATCTCCAGAATTGCGGACCCATTCAAGTGAATGTGTCCACGATCCGTGATGCACACGACCGGTGCGAGTGTATTGCGGCCCTGTCGTATGCGGGCTGCAATACGACCACGGCTGGTCAACGGCTGTGTGAACAAGCCCTTAATCTAGCAGCTAACAGCCCACAGGCGGTGTACCTGTAAGGCCCCTTGCAGACGAGCATGTATCATGCTGCTGAGAGTCCGCATCACAGCTCCCGGCCTGAACTCTCGGCACTGCTGGGGTCACATAACATTATACTGATTTATGATGCTATGTTACCCTTACAGTTCTGGAATGTATTAGATGACACTGACACATATATAACAGGTAGGCAAAGGAAAAACAGAACTGACCATTTTTTAATCACGTTAACCAGCTTGATCCCTCTAAGGGTCACTTGTATATTTCTGCAACCAAGCCACTGCAACCACACTGTGCTTCACCTGTACCCGCTGCACTAAACACTGCAAGAACTGGTAAAACAGGTCATCAATATCAGATTGGCGGGAGTCAGACACCCCACCATTTAGCTGTTCACAGAAGCCGCCAGCACAGGGGTGAACACAGAGAAAGTAGCCGGAGGCATAAAGCTCTTTCCCCTGTGTATGGGCTGTGCTGGGTTACTGCGGCTCAGCGGGCGGAGCTTTCTTCTCCCAGCTCCATTCTCTAAGCTCCGACACCAGGAACAACTGATCATGTGGTGCCGGGTGTCGGACTCCCACCGATCTGATGTTGAAAACTATGCTTGATTGAATTGAGCTTCGGATCATAGATCCGAAGTTGATTAGTAAAAAAAAACTGTTTCTGTACAGCATTAAAATCTATAGGCTCATTAGAGCAAATCTTCGTCTCGGCCAAAGTTGCGAGAGACTTCGGTGAATGACTTTCCTATCTGCATATTTAAAACCATTTTAAATTAGGAATCCTAAGTGTGCTTTTGTACCAAGGTACCAACCAGTACCAAAGCTGACTTCGGAATTGCATCTTAAATTTTTTTTAAATACGCCGATAGAAATACCGAAGTTCTTCACCGAAAATGCAGTACGGAAACAGCTTTACAAACTAAGGGGGTCATTTACTAAGCTAAAATACATCGAAAATTAGGCGTATTTCAGGTGCAGATGGCAGAGCAACGGTTAGTTCTGCGTTTTTTTCCCCGCTCACGCCAGGTCTAAAATTGTGGGCGGGGATGGGCCGGGAGGCCAGTCTCATTCTTTATTTTCTACGCTTATTTTAGGTGTAGAAAAAGGTCTAAATGTAAGACAGCTAGGTTAAGTTTTGGAGAGGCTGCAGTCTCTTCATAACTTCGGCCAGCTATGGGCCTTTATTAAGACCAGAGTGTAAAATGCTGGTCTTAATAAAAGTGACCCTAAGGGCTCATGCACACGACCGTATGTATTTTGCGGTCCACAAAAAATACGGATGACATCTGTGTGCATTACAGTATTTTGCATAACGGAACAGCTGGCCCCTAATAGAACAGGCTTATCCTTGTCTGTAATGCGGACAATAATAGGACATGTTCTATCTTTTTGCGGAACGGAAATACGGAAATGGAATGCACCTTCCATTTTTTTTGCGGACCCATTGAAATGAATGGTTCCGCATATGGTCCACAAAAAAACGGAATGGACATAGAAAGAAAATACGTTCCTGTGCATGAGCCCTTATTGTGGCTTTTTTGGACAAAATGCTGCCCCAAGATGTGACTCTACTAAATTATTGAAAGGTAGACATACACAGCAATTTTCTGTCTTTTTTTATCCAGAATCCAGCATACTCTAAGTATGGGCATATTTCCTATTGGCTTCTCTGTAGGACTTGAAAATGTTTGGAAAAAAAAATGCACGTCTGGAATGTAAAAAAGTATATATATAAAAAGCCTGAAATTCATGAGATTTTTTGCAAAAATTTGTGCAAAGGAAGCTGAACATTAGTAGCCACCACCTTCAGGTACCCTAGAGCAGGGATCAGCAATATCTGGCACTCCAGCTGTTCTGAAACTACAACTCCCAGAATGTTAAAAGGACAGCCAAGCATATTTGCATGCCGGGAGTTGTAATTTCACATCAGCTGGAGTGCCGAAGGTTGCTTATCCCTGCTCTAGAACTATCTCAGACCTTTTGGTGTTGACTAGGAATTCCCTAAAAAGGATCCAACAAATCCCAGAAATTCACAGGACCCCGGTTGGAATCACTAGCTTCCACTCATAAATCCAAGCAACTCAAGGCAGCCAAAAACAGCAGCCATATGGGCAGGACAATGCACTTAATTTTAAAGGGGGTGATCCATAGGATAGGTTATAAAAATTAGATCATGATGGGTACAAATCATGTCACAATATCCCGTCTCTGAATGGAACAGCAGTGTCCATGTCGGTCTACTATTCCATTCATTTCTATGTGACTGGCGGCGCTCTGTCTACATTAGTCCCATGGAAGTGAATGGAGCGGGCAGACTGAGGTGCACAGCACCACTCCATTCAAAGAAGGGACTCGAGGATTCTTGTTCTCAGGATTGCTGAGAGGTCCAAGCTAGTTTCACATTAGTTCTAAAATGATCCGACAGAGGAAAAGCCTGCTGGAGTTCATCGTATCCAAGCATTACTGGATACTCGCTTTCCCCACTGGAGTCCACTGACTATAATGGGACTATAATGGGCAGTGCTCCAACCCCTTCCGGCTATATGGATGCAGTGAACTCCAGCAGGCGGTTCCTCTACCGGAACAGCCTGATGCATAATTTTAGCGCTAGTGTGAAACTAACCTTAAAGGGGTTCTCTGGGAATTAACAAAATGAACATACTTAAATATTACTTTATTATAAATATATCCTCAAATACATTCCATTAGCTATAATGGTTCCTTTTGTCTAGGGCGCAATCATCAGGGGAAATGAAATGGCCGCCATCCTGTTAGTATACACAAGACCTGTTCTAATCACACAGGAGGACAAGTTACTTCACAAAACTGAGCTATAAAGCAGCCTCATCCTCCTTTCTGCTCTACTTGTCAGGCATTATGATACTGAATACAGTTTAATATGATTTTCAGATGAATCTCTGTAGGAATAGAGTTCATGAGGAGACATGAAGTACAGAGAGATGAAGTACAGAGAGGACAGACTGTGGTAATGGAGACTGCATACAAGTGCTGCTCCTCATTATCTACACCCTCCCCCCTCCTCCCTGTACTTCATGTCTCCTCATGAACTCCATTCCTACAGAGATTCATCTGAAAATCATATTAAACTGTATTCAGTATCATAATGCCTGACAAGTGAGAGAGGAAGATGGCGCAGCTACTTCACAGCTCCTCCCCACTGCTCTGCGAGACAGCTGTACTGGTCTCCTGGTTGGATGCTACAGTTGTCACTCAGGCCAGAGGGGAGGAGCTGTGAAGCAGCCCAGAGCAGAAAGCAGTGAATTGCTGCCTCTAGAGCAGTGATTTTCAACCAGTGTGCCTCCAGCTGTTGCAAAACTACAACTCCCACCATGCCCTTCTGTAGGCTGATAGCTGTAGGCTGCCTGGGCATGATGGGAGTTGTAGTTTTGCAACAGCTGGAGGCACACTGGTTGAAAATCACTGCTCTAGAGCACTTGCAGGAGCAGAATCTGGCAGAACAAAAATTACTATTTGCACTACTCCTGATCATGAAAAGGTTTTGTCCTGCTCTCCGCAACCCCTATCACTTATGAATAGTCAAAACTGCTGACAGCCTCCCTTTAAGCAACCCCAAACCTAGTCTCAAGCATTACACAACCACAGCCAAGAAATGCATTTGACATAAAAATCAGGTAACAAGACGCATGTTTCAAAGTGAGTTTATTTGTATGTTCGGTGTGATGGGAGGACATCCCGTCACCAGTAAGACACACACGGCTGTAGAGAAGGACAAAGTTACACACAAGGATGTCAATGGAATGGGAAATATAAACCAGAGGCTCACGTCTATGAGCCAGATACAGGCATGCCTCGGGGCCCCATCTGCTGATGGACAGTCCATATACAGTCCACCAGCAGCTAGAGACGCAAGGTTTGCCAGATTCCTGCTTTTCACACAATAGGATACAGGGCATGGACAGATGGAGACAGGTCGAGAGACGTTGGACCGTTGGCAAAATGAGCAAAAACACACAAATGAGTGCCTTGGAAAATAAAACAGTGCATTTATAAATTATATGAACAATATCAAAGCAAAAAAGGCAGTAACTGCAGCATGAAGGAACGCAGTGTCTGGTAAAACCATTTATAAATATAATATATTGCACAAAATATTAATAACACGTGAGTGAAAAAAAAACACAGGCAGAAGTAGACAGATGGAGGAGGAGGGGGACGCAGGGGGATTAAGGTTTCACAAAAGACTGGAGAGGTAACGGGAGTGAAACGCGTTTCATGTCCTTCTACACAGTGTCAGTCAGCTCTGCAACCCTCGACGTCCCTCACTTGGTTCAATGCCAGGAAATTTGTTAAGACTCAGCCTCCTGCTTTTTCTCACCCCTCTTCTTCCTGCCGCAGCTTAAACCTCTCTTTCCCTCTACAGTTGGGGAGAGCAGGGACAGATTTTGCCTCGTCATAGGCTGTAGCCGATTCTCTGCCCGCGTTACATCCAATGGGATACTACGGTGGTACGTTTAGTGAAAAAGTAAAAAAAATGTGTTCAACGAAAGACAGGATGTCAAAAATATGCTAGGGAAGTGGGAGCGGCAATTAAAGGGGTTTTCCAGGAGTGGAATATTATTCAGTTTAGGCCATCGATATCTGATCGGTGGGGGTCCAACTCTTAGCACCCCTGGCAATCAGTTATTTACCCCCTAACTGTTTTGCCAGAGTGGAGCTCCAGCAGTGGGAAAAGTAGCTAAATGAAGGGGGGGGGAGGCTGCTTTAGATGCTGCTACCTCCTGAATGGTAGCAGCTAGAGACATGCAGCTTGTTTGAAAGCAGACATTCAAAGCTTTCAGACAATACCAACATGACAATATGTTCAGGACAGAGAAAGATATCACTGATAGAAATCGAGATGCTGTGAATGCAGCTGAAAATGAAAGTAAAAACAGGTTTTACTCGTGATTATTCCCGACTCGATTTCTAACAGTGATTTCTCCTCTGTTGCTTGGACTTTAGCTGTCATTTGGTCTTACATGAAAGCCTGGTCTGTCAGCTTTCATACAAGCCCAGTTGCATGTTTTTAGCTGCTACCATTGAGGAAATATCACCATCTAAAGCAGCCCTCCCCCCTCCAGTTAGCTGCTTTTCACACTGCCCGAGCTGGGCTGCGGCACAACAGTTAGGTGGTTAAAAAGGCTGCAGCCCTCAGACCAGTGCTGCGGCCTCCTCACAGTGCCATATATTGTATAGTGGTCTTGCTTGGTATATGGTACTGAGCTGTACATCGGTCAAGTGGCCTAGGAAGAGGCTGTGGCACTCACCTCTTCAAACACCTGATTGACGGGGGCACGTAGGAGTCAGACCACCACGGCCAAATACTTATTATCTATCCTGGGGATAGGTAATATATATTGAACTCCCGGAAAACCACTCTAAAAGAGTCCATACTCATTCTAGTATGTATTTATAGCCCTTATATATTCTCTTAAAGAAACACTAACAGTAGATAGCCTTGTTTCCAGTGTCAATGTCAAAAACACAATGGCTGGGCTAAACGTAATAATCTGTGTGTCCTACTGCAGACAGGGCAGAGGGGGGGAGGCTCCTGCTGCAGCCAGTTATCTTACAGCCAAGGGGAACTTAAATATGATACAAAAAAGGAGCGGGGAGGCAGGTCGGAGAAATTAAGGGAGGGGAAAGCTGGGATAGTTTTCTTATTTTTCTATGTTTAGTGTTCCTTTAAGAGATTTAATAGAGAGCGGGGCAATTCAGCAGTTTCCCTGCTGCATTTTGCGCTGCAGAGGCACGCACCCGAAATCCCACGGAAGCGCTTCGTAGTGCTTCCATTCCCTGCCTCCACACCAGAGAAGATAGAATATGTCCTATCTTTGGTGGTATCTTGCGGATCGCAGACCCAATTGAAGTCAATGGGTCAGGATCTGTGATACTGACCAGTGGCCATATATTGCAGACCCGCCGTTTACTGTCCACGGAGCGCTTACGCTCGTTTGCATGAGCCCTAACATAAGCAAGCTGCATAGTGGAACATGCAGTACTGAACTCTGATCTAATCGGAGGAGGGGGGGCTACCAGCCAAATGATGATTGGGAGGGGTGGGGGAGCAGAGACTGATCTGCCATTTATAGACGAGATGGCAGAAATGTCCGGCATTCTGTCCGCCCTCATTCCTCTACTGGAATTAACATGCACTCTCAGCCGAGCCAAGCAGACATGTTACTGGTGGGACTGGGCCGACAGCTACTGGGGGAATAAACTTTGGACTGGCACTTATCTCATCAGAATGAACAGATTAAGAAAGCAGCAGGCCGACCCTGGACTACAGGCACAATAGGCCTGTAAGTCGGCACAGTCCATCATTCATAATGGAGATAAATAACATTCTGCCCCCCCCCCCTTTACAATGTACTTGCGGCTTTTTAAAGACATCTTCCATCCAGGACTATGTTGGCACGGTTGTAAAACCAGCCTTGGTGGAATACGTTTTGGCTTGTGTAAGTGGCACTTCAGCTTTTGCCACATAGCTGTCTGCAAACTACGAGGTTTATAGATGAAACGCAGGCAGGAAAATAAATGAAGCATGTGGTAAGGCTTGACGCGTCATGCATTCTGTACAAAAAGTTCACCGAGGGACATTTAAAGGGGCTGTTGCAGAGCTTACTGTTTTGCCAGAGTGGAGCTCCAGTAGTAGGAAAAGTAGCTACCTGGAGGGGAAGGGCTGCTTTAGATGCTGCTACCTCCTGAATGGTAGCAGCTAGAAACATGCAACTGGTCTTGTTTGAAAGCAGACATTCAAAGCTTTCACACAATACCAAAATGACAGCAATATGGTTAGGACAGAGAAATATATCACTGATAGAAATTGGGATGCTGTGAATGCAGCTGAAAATGAAAGTAAAAACAGGTTTTACTCAGGATTATTTCCGACTTGATTTCTAACAGTGATTTCTCCTCTGTTGCTTGGACTTTAGTCGTCACTGGACTGTCAGCTTTCAAGACCAGTTACATGTTTCTAGCTGTTACCATTGAGGAGATATCACCATCCAAATCAGCCCTCCCCCTCCAGTTAGCTACTTTTCACACTCACAAAACAGTTAGGTGGATAAAGGGGTTAACCCACAAAAAGTATTTCTCGCCTAATCACAGGATAGGTGATAAATATCGAACAGTAGGGGGGAAGGGGGGAGGCCAAACTGCTGGAATCCCAAGTGATCTGGAGAACAGAGGACCCCCCCTTCCCCCGAGTCTCCTCACCATTCACTTCTATGGGACTGAAGGACCCTAAGTCAGTCCAATTGAAGTGAATGGAGTGCTGGACCAAAGTGCGCACTACTGCTTCATTCGGAGAGGGGGTTGAGGAATCCCCCATCCATGGGATCGCTGGAGGACCCAGTGGTTGGACCTGTTGCAATCTGATAATTTGGTGGCTAGGTGATTAATAGTTCTCGTAGGATAAACAGGGGCAATATAATGAGTTGCTATGGTTGAAGGGAACCTGTCACATTGAACATGGTGTTTGAGCTGAAGGCAGCATGTGATAGAGCAGGAAGAGCTGAGCAGATTGATATATAGCTTTGTATAGTGTGTACTTTATCGATTAGAACTTATGCTCTTCCAATGCCTAGGAGTCCAGTGGGAGGTCCTACAGGAAAGGCAGCCAATCACTGGCTAGGACCACCTACTGGACTCCTAAGCACAGAAAGAGCGGGGATTCTAATGAATAAATGGCAATTTATGCTGAACCTTTTCCTATAAAACTATATATCAATCTGCTCAGCTCGTCCCGCTCTATAACAGGCTGTCTGCAGAGAGGGCTCCATTTGACAGGTTCCCTTTAAGCACACTTTAAGCTGTCCCTGTTCTACTATTTCATTTTTGGCACCACCATTAATAGTCAGTCAGAACTGTGCAATTTGACAAAACAACTATACAAAATGCTTCACTCATTTTTAAAAACTCAGGCCCTGCCGTTAGATTATAGGGGCGAGTTTCTGACAGGAAAAATGAAAAAAATTTGAGAAATGCTAAACTTCGCTCCTTGGTTATGAAGGAAATTTATATAGTTATTCCGTATTCATAACTAGGATGTATCATAACTTTACGGTCGGGGGTGGGGGCTGACTTCTGGCACCCCATTGATTCTGAGAAAGAGGGGTCTGCAGAGCTGATTCAGCACTGAGGCCTCTTCACAATCCCCGGCCACCCGCCTGTACAGGGAACAGCATCCAGCGCAAGTCACTTCAACGGAGCCAGGCTGCGGTTCACTTGCATAGAGGGCGGCCAGGCCGCCCTGTTGGGGGAGAAACTGTGAAGGGGCAGCTCTCCAGACCCTTAATTCTCAGGACTGGTTGGTCCCAGACATAGGATCCCCACCGATCATTAAAAGTGATGTCATAGTGATGTGCCATCACCCCATGAGGTGGGAATAACCATTTAAAGGGGTTGTTTGTTTTCAGGAAGAAGACAGACAACACATAGGATCCTTCTGCTAAAAAACTGAGCATTACGTACCTTACAAGTCCTTCCAGCTGCATAAGTGACGTCACAAGTGACCGCTACAACCAATCACTGACCTCTTCGGTTTCCGCCGCTGAGGCATGGGATCTGTCTGGTAAGTAATGCTCAGTTTTTTTTTTTAGCAGATGGATCACGTGTCTTCCTGAAACTGGACAACCCATTTAAAGTGGTATTCCCATCATAGACAATGGGGGCGTATCGCTAGGATATCCCCCATTGTCTGATAGGTGCGGACCCCACCGCTGGGACCAGCACCTATATCGATAAAGGAGCGTTGTGCCTGGAGACCCGGAGTCCGGTCACCACCTGCCGCAGCTCCCCGCTGCTCCCATAGAAATTAATGCATACGCGGCCACCGCTCCCATTCATTTCTATGGAGCCGATGGAAATAGCCGAGCCAGCGCTCGGCTATTTTTGGCGGCCCCATAGAAATGAATGGAGGGCGGCTGCGCATGCACAGTGCATCCTTGGTTAGTTTCCCCACTCCTTTCTCGATATAGGTTCGGGTCCCAGCGGTGGTCCTAGCGATATGCCCCCATTGTCTATGATGGGACAACCCCTTTTAAAGGGCATCTGTCAGCAGATCTGTACCTATGACACTGGCTGACTTGTTACATGTGCACTTGGCAGCTGAAGACATCAAAGACCCGCACCTATCAGACAATGGGGGCATGTCCTAGCGATATGCCCCCATTGTCTAAGATGGGAATAACCCTTTAAGGAAAACTCCAGTCAAAATGTAAAACTAGCTATGACATAGTGTTTCTACATGCTCCTTAGCTACACACACGGTACAGATATGTGTCCGACTCACCCCTTATCTCACCTCACTTTCCATCAAAAGTTGGCAAGTGTCATTTAATAGCTCCACTCGGGATGGAAGAGATTTAGAAAATGGCATTTATATGCTTCCCTATTCAAGTCTTACCACTTTTCATAAGTTTTTGGTATTCTCATGTGACGACTGGAGTGTTCTGCAAAAACGCTAAAAGACTCTGGAATAGCAGCTTTGCTGTAGCTATAGCCAATAGGATGGGATCTTAATTGGAATATCTATCGATGGGAAGCAAAAAAAATACCACTGCCACTTAAAAAAAAAAAAAAAAAATCACAATAAATAAAATAAAATCCTCTCTCCCTGATAAAACAATAAGAAAACCTATCAAAGGTGGGGGAAAAAAAATAACGCATCAGAGTCTAGTGTTTAAAATGTGCTCATGAAACAGAACATACGGTGTTACCTACCCATACTGGCAGCTTCTTCAACAAAGTGACATCGGTTGCAAAAGAAAAGAGAAAAAAAAAAACACTAGGGAACAACAAACCAAACAAAACACGATCATATAGACTTGTGCTCTTCCCAAAAGTTGGATCTGGATGGTCACGTGTTGCTCACCCCACTCTGTTCTCCGTCCTGTGACTACCTTGCCGACCACGCAAGGGGTAGGAGGACACAGTGGTCAGGACATACACAGCAGCCACCCCCTCGCATCAGTCACCTAAGAGCAATCCTTACTAACAATCCACAGTACTCCGCAAGGTCAGGGGGACGAGGGAGATTAAGGATGACAAGGTGGTGTGTTACTCGTCTGTCCTGTTGTCCTTTTATAGCATCACTTCATGGTTGGAAGTGGGAGGTCTCAAGTGGTTCCCATCTTTGGGAGAAGGTCATCAGTTGATGTGGTCAAAGCTTTAGATTCTTGTGTCCAACATAAGGCTGTAGAAAATATATATATATATTCTAGAAAGGTGCCACAATATCAGGAGAGCCGCACCATTAAGGTGGTCTCTCTCGACCAAAACGGACCGTGATGAGTCTGGTTTTTCTGGGTACATTCTGAGGAGCACATAAGCTCCTCTCTTCGTAGTTGGTCTTGACCTTCACCTGTAGTAACGGCGTTGCTCCCAAAGTGGCCTCTGAAGTGACAATTCCCAGACGTTGGTTTGTGGATAACGAGTGACGTGGTAGTAGGAAGGGGAGGCTGATTAAACATCCGGTAATCCCCGGCTCCCTGTGATATTCTATGTCCACCTGGTCTGTCCCAATGGGGTGACTGGAGGGAGAGCAGGTAATGTGGAGCAGGTCCTGAGGCAGCTCTGCTATTTGGATAGTTTACTAATAACTCGGATTAAGGCGCCATTCTCATCTTTCAAGCGTTGGTTATCAGCCTTCAGATCCCCGAGAACCTAAGATACAGGCAGGAAGGCGTAAGAAGGAAGAAACAGAAATACATAATGGATGGTAATAAAAAAACATTAATTATCCACGGAATGTTCTAATGACTTTTTCACCTGTTCAGTTCCTTATTTAAAGGGGTATTCCCATCATAGACAACTAGGATATGCCCCCATTGTATGATAGGTGCGGCTCCCACACCTATATCGAGAACGGAGCGGGGAGCGCTGTGCATGGAGGACCCCAGGTTTCCCAGGGTCCGGCCACCACCAGGTGCAGCTCCCCTCTGATCCCATAGAAATGAATGGGAGCGCACCGAGCATGCACGGCCACCGCTCCCATTCATTTCTATGTAGCCGACGGAAATAGTCGAGCCAGCGCTCAGCTATTTTCAGCGGCCCCATAGGAATGAAAGGAGGGCAGCTGCACATGCGCAGTGCGCCCTCCTCAACTTTCCCCGCTCCGTTCTCGATATAGGTGCGGGTCCCAGCGGTGGTCCTAGCGATATGCCCCCATTGTCTATGATGGGACAACCCCTTTAAAGGACATCTGTCAGCAGTTTTGTACCTGCACCTCTGAGGCATCTGTCAGCAGATGTCGATGCAATATTACCCCTGCAGCCAGGAAAACAGAGCCCCGCTGGGAGAAGCAGAGCAGCAGCGCTGACTCTGCCTTGTAGAGTTTCAAGAGGAAACCCAACAGCCCCTTTAAGTGACCTGAACTTATGGCATCATAGGGATCTATGACACTGAGTTCTGGTCATTTAAAAGGCATCTGTCAGCAGTTTTGCACCTCTGACACTGGCTGACCTGTTACATGTGCACTTGGCAGCTGAAGACATCTGTGTTGGTCCCATGTTCATATGTGCCCGCATTGCTGAGAAAAATCATGTTTTAATATATGCAAATGAGCCTCTAGGAGCAACGGGGGCGTTGCCGTTACTCCTAGAGCTCTGATGGCTAACCTTCAGCACTCCAGCTGTGATAAAACTACAACTCCCAAGATGCAAACTTCACACATCTGATTGGTGAAGGTGGCTCTAGTCGTCCCCCCCTCCCCCCACTGATCTGATGACCTATCCTAAGGATAAGCCATCATAGTCTCGGAAAACATATTTAACAACCAAATTAATTTCACCTTAAACTCATGCAGCAGTATGCTTTCTTTTGGTCATAAAATCCTTTAAAATCAGAGTCAAAGTCAAGCAGGAGCACCCTTGATGAAACAGATTTTAGGATAAAGATTTGGGGTGCGCAGGAGAGGTGTCCTTTACTTACCTTCAGCTCGTCCTGAAGTTCAGATACTCTACGCTCCAAGATTAGCTTCTCCTGTGGATAAATGCAAATTACCACCGTTAAAGATCATTACAAGGTGGGGTGGGGGTGGGTCTGAAAACTTGTGGCCATTTTATTGGTTTGGTGGTAATAAAGACGGGATTGTTTAAAGAGCACCTGTCAGCAGGATCAACTCTATTACGCCAGGCATACTGTCTGGTAGGGTTGATCCTGCTAATTGAAATGGGAGCTGGCTTGTGAAAAATCGACTGGTGAATGCACTGCCCCCTTTTATGCAAATGAGGGCTTCAGTGCACTGAGTGGTTTGGCCAGCACTGGAAAGCTAAGGTGCACCACTGAAGCCCTGATTTGCATACAAAAAATAAAAGCCTTTTTTTGCCCTCAGGAACATCGAAACCGATTTTCACAAGACAGATATTGTTTCAAGTAGCAGGATCAAGCCTACCAGGTAGTATGTCTGGTTTAATAGGGTTAATAGAGTGCTCTTCAAAGCAGGAACCCCCTCCTATTTTATGAAGACACCTATAATTGTGTTTAGGGCCTAGAACACGATATCTCACCTTCTTCTCTGTATCAATTAGAAAAGATCTGTCAACGCTTCTTTCCTGCCTCTGGAGGAAAAAAAAAAAAAAATCAGTAAAAAAGTTACAGATGTCTTGAGCAGAATCACGGAGGCTTCAGTCCCATCTAACAGTTATATAGGGTTTTTCTTCACTTTACTCCTTTTTTACGAATATTCAGAAACAAACTAACTCCATATATAATGAAGGAACCTGTAAATGTGAATGAGCCCTTCATATCGGTCGCAGCTCAACACGTGTAGCCTCCATCCTGTCACACAGAAATGCTGGTGGTCTTCTTACCTGGTTAGCTCTTTCCAACTCTGCTTTTGTCTCATTCACCAAGTTTTGGGTGTTTAGCAGCTGGGAGCGAAGACGTCCGTTGTCTCTCATCAAGTCTTCATACAGCTGGAAGGACAAAGCATCCAAATGAACCATCACAAGGCAAATACTTGAAGTAAGTGATAGAGCAGAGTGACATAGAGCAGGTAAGGTGCTGTGTCTGCTCTGAAGATTCTGCCGGGCAGATTCCGCACTGCATATCCACAAGTTTACAACACAGATGGATGGGGTTGTCAAAACACCATCCGCATGTACCAGAGAAATTCTGCACAGAAATCAGAGCGTGCAGAGGGTGGTCGTTGCAGATCTCACCCTTTGCAATTCATAAGGTGAAATCTGTGGCACAGTCTGCATGTGGATTTTGCTGCAGATTCACAACCTGGAACCAACCGAACATGCCAGTTTTATGTGGGGTGAAGCCTAGGTTGATAAGAGAATCACACAATTACTGTGACTCTGCCCATCTCTATCTTTAAGTGCTGTGTGCAGAATCTCCACTGTATTCCTGTGACATAGCTTCAGGCTGTCTCCTAATTGGACAGGTTTCTCCCTATCCGCTTTTACAAACAGGAGGCAGAGGAAAACAGTGTGAAAAAGTATCTCATAGGATACACTGGAGATTCTGCACACAGCACTCTCACATGGGCCTGTAATAGTCCAAACAAGGGTTCCTAAGATCGCTAGTTTCCAATGCTGCTGACAATAAGCGAACTGTACGGGGACTGTTCATTCCCCATACTGTTTGCATTGATAAAGAGGGAAGAGAAACTTCTGGTATACACAGGAAAGCAAACTCTGCATGGGTAGTTCAAAAAGTCCGGATGCAACTGCTAGGACTAAGCCGGTGACTTAGCATCGTATTCCACCCACCCCTCCAAAAAAAATACCATTCCCAGAGCGCTTCTTTACCAGCTGTGATAACTGACTGGAACTCGACTGTGCATACCATTACAGCAATAACATGCAATTCATGGATCTAACCGCACCAGTAACTGTAGAGTACCTACTATAGTTCGTACTGGCAAAGTAAAGGGGTATTCCCATCTGGAACATTTATAGCAAATTGGCAGGATATGTCATACATGTCCAGTAGGTGTGGATTCCACCTCTGGGACCCGCTCCTATCTCAAAAATGAGGCAACTGCATGAATGGAGAGATTGATGTACATGCGCAGCGTTTTCTCCATCCACTGATATGGGACTTCCAAAAATAGCTGGGAAAGCAATGACTGGAAGGCTGGCTGCACATGCATGGCTCGTCATTTGGGTCCCTGTGAGAATGGATCGGGTCCCAGAGGTGCAATAAATGTGCAACACCTCTTTATACCAGGCATTTATACACTTATGGAAAAACCTTCTTAAAGAGGACCTGTCCCCGCTCCTGACATGCCTGTTTTAATAGCTACATGCATTCCCCATGTAATATCAATTCTGGAACATCTATTCTTATGTCTCTATGTTGTATCATTCCTTTACTATTTCTACTAGAAGTTATGAATGAATTGCTGTCAGTCTGCAGTAAGGGTACAGAGGGGAGGTAACAAGTTGGGGGTGTGTACCTGCACAGTTACACTGTATCCAATCAGTGCTGCCATATTCAGACTGTGCAGGTACACCCCCCCAAACTGGTCACCTCCCCTCTGTACCCTTACTGCAGACTGCTAGCAATTCATCCATAACTTCTAGTAGAAATAATAAAGGAATGACACAACATAGAGACATAAGAACAGATGCTCCAGAATTGTTATTACATGGGGAATGCATGTAGCTATTAAAACAGACATGTCAGGGGAGGGGACAGGTCCTCTTTAAGACTAAAGTGACCCCATAAATTGCCCACCTTGTAAATTCTTGACAGCAGCTCTTACAGTCTTACAGAATTCCCACACAAGTCATTCAGTGAGGAACATGGAAATGATTAAGAATGGGTTTTTACATATACATCTCCGCTATGGACAGTGGCCGCCACATCCTGTCTGCAATGGTTTTTATACACAAGTCCCAATAAATGAAGACTTTTTTTTTTTTCTACCTTCATCTAGAACTTACTTTTTTGAAATCTTTGGTGTCCCTGTGTTCAGCCGCGATGGCCGCTTCTACCCGGCTTGCAATGTGCGCATTGGGAACTGTGTCTGCCCTAAAAGATATTTTCGTATTGGAAAATCTAAACATAAAAGCAGGACATAAAACCATCATATAAAAGGTTTTGACAGATGGTAGCGTACACGCCGCAGGTATCAAGAACTTTAACAATGCAGGATCCCATAGAGACGCTGCTTCATACAATACAAGCCAACGCTTCCCTGGGGGTATCTGCTTCATAATATAATTTTTTTTACGTGTTTACTTTTTTTTCAGCTTTATTGTAATCTTTTAATGCTCCTTTATGCCTTTCAATCCATTCCATGAAAGAGGAAACTACGGTTCAGGTCAGGAGCCAGATTTTCTCCAAGAGGAATTCTATCATTTCCTTTTAGTGAAATGTTCACAAAATATTCGTATTCCTGCACTGATAAATGGGATCTGTAACATGATGCCAGGATGTCTATCTTGTAGATATGGTGTTCTGACCTTCAGTCACACAAGCAAGCAAAGACTCGAACTCACACAGTTTTCTTAAGTGGAGTCACAGCAAGTGTTTGAACAGTGTTAGAAATGGCAGCCGTTCAACGCTGATTCATTTAAAGGGAACTTGTAACCGAGGTAGTCCGTCCTCCCTCCATATCATATCCAACCAACCAGCTGCACCAGCCACGAGTCTGGGCAGGTGAGTGCCACATATCTAAACCCTTAGCAATCGGGCATTTCAGAGATATTTTAAAGGGTTATTCTCATTTTAGACAATGGGGGCATATCGCTAGGATATGCCCCCATTGTCTTATAGGTGCGGGTCCCACCGCTGGGACCCGCACCTATATCCAGAACGGAGCCCCCAAACTGAATGAGGGCGCACTGCGCATACACAGCCGCCCTCCATTCATTTCTATGGGGCCGCTGAAAATAGCCAAGCGCTGGCTCGGCTACTTCCGTCGGCTCCATAGAAATGAATGGGAGTGGTGGCCGCGCTTGCGCACTGCGCTCCCATTCATTTCTATGAGCGCAGCGGGGAGCTGCGCCTGGTGGTGGCCGGACCCCCAGGAAACCCGGGGTCCTCCAGGCGCAGCGCTCCCCGCTCCGTTCTGAATATAGGTGCGGGTCCCAGCGGTGGGTCCTAGCGATATGCCCCCATTTTCTAAGATGAGAATACCCCTTTAAGCAATGACCTATCCTCTTGATAGGTCACCTGTATCTGATCAGTGGGCGTGTGACAAGCGGGACCCCCGCCGATCAGCTGATTGCAGAGGCACCTGCGTTAGCAGTAGCCCCATAACCTTCTTGCAGCTTTGCCTAGGCCACGTGACGTCGCGATCATCGGTCACATGGCCTAGGCGCAGCTCAGCCCCGTTGAAGTGACATGAAAACACTTTGGGTGGTCCACGGCAGCCTATAAATGAATGAACACAAATGGCAAAGTTCTTACCGAGAGCTAAGTCCATCTACCTGGGAGGAAAAAGGAGAAACACATTACGTTACACAAGGTAGAGGATTCACCGTTGCAATAAAGGGGTTAAGCCTATTGCCCCATGTTACGTGACCCATTCACGCAGTTCACTTACCCAGTTACAAGATCGCAAGAGCCACGCAGCAAGAACAGATATAAAACCCACGTTATACATTATCAGAAAGACCCTTCTACACACTTTATTTTCCTCTCCCCGCCAAAACTTTACAAGTCAGAAAAAGAAACCTGCGTGCATGCAGGTCCAAGCACCTGAGCTCGCGGACATCCTTCCGTGTCTTTCTCCTCCTCCTCCGATTCCTCGCCATCACTCTGTGAAGGGAATGATAGCCTTGTTCATGAACAGATATACAGCATGGTGGTTAGAATACACTGCGGGGCGCCCTAGGTACAAACTTGACTAGTGGCAATATCTACATGAAGGATCCCGATCTCTGGGAGGGTTTTGTCAGGGTAACCCAGTTACCCCCTACACCAGGGATGGCCAACAGCTATCGGCCTTCAGAAGGGCATGGTGGGAGTTGTAGTTTTGCAACAGCTGGAGGGCCACAGGTTGGCCTTCCCTGTCCTAGACACTAACTGAATGTCCTGGCTCTTTCACAATGGCAATGTCGTTGGAAAGAGGGATCAAGGACCAAGCTGGATTACACCATGGCCAGAGGCGTCCGGCAGGTGCTTATTCCATCTATTGAGAACACATCGAGAACAAGCTCGCCAATCATGCATGTGAACGGGGGAGTCAGGAGGAATAGCTGTGTGGGCGACAGCTAAGGCTACATGTATAGAAGTCAATGGGACTATTATCATGATGGACCCCACTGAAATCAATGGAACCGTTTTTAACAGCCATTTAGACAGGAGCGCACCTATCTAATGGCCGTTAAAAAAATGGGTAGACTTGATCTTTCAGGTGTTAGATTAAAAGAAAAAAATAATACTACTCACGTCATCCAGTTGCACACACAGGGACACTCACTCTTCACATGTTCTCACCGCTCTGGGAGGGCAGGTCCTTTACCACTGCATTCAGTGAAGAGCGAGTGTCTCTGCCTGTGCAAGTGGATGAGGTGAGTATTATTTTTCTTTTCTTTTAATTTAAACCCTGAAAGATCAAGTCTACCCATTTTTTAACGGCCATTAGATGGGTGAAGATGGGTTTACACTGCCCGATTGTCGGGCAGATTACCAAGGACGAACATTCCTACAAGCGCTCGTTTCTGATAATCTGCCGGTCTAAAGGTGCAGCCAATCACCCGATAAGCCAACCGAAACGCTCATTCATCGAGTGAAACAGTTGTTGGTGCAGGCAAGTAAATTATTGCACCCAGGCAGCGGATTGTGCTGTCCAGAAACAATGCAGCTGTATGAGGACAGCTATACTGTGGAGGAGATCGCTGCATGGAAATGCAGCGCTTCACCCCGACTGAAAGAGTAGCCAGTTGTCAGGAAGGAACGCTTCCATCACGATAATTGGCTGCTCCTCGGACCGTGTAAACCCACCATAAGTGATCTGTGTACAGCACTGCACAATATGTTCGCACTATTTAGCTTAAAGGGGTTGTCTCTCTTCAGCAAGTGGCATTTCACATGTAGAGAAAGTTAATACAAGCCACTTACTAATGTATTGTGATTTTCCATATTGCCTCCTCTGCTGGCTTGATTCATTTTTCCATCACATTATACACTGCTTGTTTCCATGGATACAGACCACCCTGCAATCCATAGATGGTGGTCGTGCTTGCACACTATAGGAAAAAGCACCGGCCTCTCTGGTGGCTGGGACTGTGGAAGCGTACACGGGCTAGTGCCTTTTCCTATAGTGTGCAAGCTCGGCCTCCGCTGCTGGATTGTAGGGTGGTCATAACCATGGAAACGACCAGTGTATAATGTGATGGAAAAATGAATCCAGCCAGCAAAGGAAGCAATATGGACAATCACAATACATTAGTAAGTGCCTTCTATTAACTTCCTCTACATAATAAATGCTATTTGCTGACGTGAGACAACCCCTTTAAAAAAGATAACTCCATCTAAAGGCGCACAATAACTCAAAAACCTCTACTCACTAGCCCACAGTAAAAGAGTAATTCATTATGACATAAGCCTGACTTACAATACAACAGCCCTCTCTCTACAATGAGTCTTTGTCTATAGAGAAATGTATTGAAAGGTCAACCCGAAACACAGGTCAGTGATAGTACAGCAGCGATCACTTGATTTTTACATCTCTAGTGGTCAGAGGAATTCCAGTGGATCTCCTCTTTCCTCGTGGCTTCCTCCGGTCCCGAACACCTGCCTTGCTCCGGCCTCCTCGCTCATCACTTTCTTTCTCGTCCTCTTGGGACTTCTGCAACTCTGTAAATGATATTTATCTCTGAGTTATGGTGACCCCCAGAGGCACCTGAAACACATCGAATCAAGACTTTGTCTGTCAAACACTAACCTTTGCTTTCTTGGCTTTGTCCTCCTCCTCGTCTCTGTGAACCTGAATATGCTGGGGTAGGATCTGGAGTGGTTAATCCTAAAAGATCAGATTTCTGCAAACTGGCTATTCGGGACCTCCAACTGACCTCCGCCTGCAAATTCAGAATGCAACTTGTCAGGGCTTTACATTCTCCTCACAGATGGCTACAGGAACTCTCGGTTATAATCAGTGTTTTCCCCAAAACCACTCACCCCATCATCACTGGTGGCACGGCTACTCCTTGGTCTTGTCTGGTTGTTCTCCTCCTCTTGGGTCTTCGCTGGCTCTGATCCTGCCTCTTTATTTTCCTGTTGACCTTTGATGACTTTCTCAGCCTCTTTCAGATCTGTGAGTGTCACTCCCTGCAGAAGGTTAAAGTTATTACAGATATATTAGACAACTGAATAGGTCCAGGAGACACGGACAGATTTCTGTGGACAATGAATAAGATAATGTCTGAAAGTGCCCTCAGTACTTACCTGAGTGGATCGACGAGACTGTCGTGCATGCCGAGACTTTGCCTTTCTCTGAGCTTCAGCCTCTTCATCTCTCACAGGGGTCAGGTAAGACCTAAAGACAAACACAATGAGACATAGTGTAGAAAGAGGTCCTTACAGAACGGGGATTCCGTCCAGACCTTTACTTCTTACCTGCGTCGCTCTTTGGTCTCTGTATTGGTTGCTGGCCCTGAATTAGTACTTTTTGTGTTTGCAGTCTCAGCAGTCCTGGAAGTGACAGAATAGATAATAAAGGACACTTTATTTGTCCAAGATCTCTTAGCAATGCGAAAGCTACATTATTTTAGGTTCATGACCATTTTTGGAGGCATATTTGCTCTTAAAGGGGTATTCCCATCTTAGGCAATGGGGGCATGTCGCTTGGATATGCCCCCATTGTCTGATAGGTGTGGGTTCCACCGCTGGGACCCGCACCTATATCGAGAACGGAGCAGGGAGCGCTGCGCCTGGAGGACCCAGAGTTTCCCGGGGTCCGGCCACCACCAGGCGCAGCTCCCATAGAAATTAATGGGAGCGCACTGCGCAGCCACCGCTCCCCTTCATTTCTATGCCAGCGCTCGGCTATTTTCGGAGGCCCCATAGAAATGAATGGAGGGCAGCTGCGCATACGCAGTGCGCCCTCCTTTACTTTGGGGGCTCCATTCTCAATATAGGTGTGGGTCCCAGCGGTGGGACCCGCACCTATAAGACAATGGGGAAATCCTAGCGATATACCCCCATTGTCTAAGATGGGACTAACCCTGTAGGAAGTACAGTTACAGCTGCCATCATTCCTGTAGTATACATAGGCTGGTGGCCAAACTGCCTTGTAGTTCCTGGTATTTTTTTCCGTATCACATAATGCATGCCATCAGGAGAACGAACACTTCTGGATCAAATGAGCACTAACCTCAAGTCAGTCTTATCTACATCTACTGTGCAGTCGAATGTACTGGTCCCAGTTTGTCCGCCGGAATTGCTAACAGGTTTAGACTACATTTACATAGCGTCTGTAGTATTTGTTTGCACACACCTCAAATGACTCCATAGGCCTTCACTACCCAACAGAGGCCAAAAAAAGTGTCCTTTTGGTCTCGACCGTTTAGAGCCAAACTCATACCTTGAATTTGCTGTTGATACAGTGGCATCTACTTTAGGAGGCAAAGCATCTCCACTTGTTAATGAAGACTCTGGCTTTGTTAAAAGCTCTCTTCTAGACAAGGAGGTTGATGTCAGAGGCTCCCTCTGTCTACGGAATGAGTTTAGTCCTTCATCTCCATCATTATATTGACGGGAGAATGGCCTACGGCCAAACTGAGGTTCCCTTTGAGAAACATAAAGATATCGAAACAGTTGACTTAGGCCTCAAAATATAAAAAAATCTACCACGCTGCTATTGGATCTTGGTACTGACCTCACATTTTCCTGGTTACTAGACAGTTTTTGACTTGGAGGCACACGTGCTAAACGGAGTTCAGACCCCGTCTTGTCCTAAAGGAAAGAACATCATGGTCGTGTGACTTTTGGTATAATAAACTAAAGAATGGACACGGAGGAATTAAACAAGATTCGAAGAAAAGTATGGAGTCCACCGAGAAGAAAAAGGAAGCCATGAAGGTGCTAGAAAGAAATAGTTATGAAACGAAGATAATAGATGGTCAGTTACAATACACACTCTGTCTGCTAGCTGGGAGCTGGAGGCAGATTTAGGTAGTGCTGCCCTCCTGCCTTCTTCAGAAGTGGTGCCAGAGCTCAATGTGCCAGAACTACTAGTCTTCTTCAAAGAGGCTCGCCATGACGGCTCAGTTTTCTCCTGCTCCGGGACAGCTGAGGTCTATGGACAGTAGTGCGTGTCAAAATTATTTTGTGCTTCCAACCAATAAAGAGATGATTATGGTCAATGGAAGATCACAGATTAACCCCCACCCCATTCCTTCTCACCTTCTTTGTGGTGGTTGTTGAAAGGTTACGTAGCTGATTGTTCAGATTATTAATTCTTTCTTGAGCTTTCACCTTTTCTGTAAGTAAATAAGGGGTAACAACAATGTCAGTAATCTACACTACACAGAAGAAAAAAAAAACTGAAAAAAAAAAAATTTTTACTGATGGTACAGTCCACGAAACTAGAAGCCAAATCCAAAAATTCATTGAATCATAATGCAAATTAGTTTTGGCAAAGTGAAACATTCATGATCTCTCTATCGTTCTGTCAGGTTCTATAGGGATGCATGTGAAGGAACATGTAAGGAAACCTACAAAAGAACTGTCAGGAGACAGAGAAACATTACACGGGATGAACGACCACAGTAGCGATCACTCATTCCCAAACAGATGGGATGATTACTTCTTCAGAGCTGGCTCAGCTATTTCCGTCAGCCACATAAAAATGAATGGGAGCGGTGGCTGCGCATGCGCAGTGCGCTCCCATTCATTTCTATGGGAGCAGCGGGGGAGCTGCGCCTGGTGGTGGCCAGACCCCGGGTTTCCCAGGCGCAGCGCTCCCCCCCTCCGATCTCGATATAGGTGCGGGTTCCAGCGGTAGAAGTCCCATACAAATGAATGTTATGCGCATCGTGCAAACGTGGCCACCACTCCATTCACTTCTATGGGGCTGATGGAAATAGCCGAGCCAGAGCTCAGCTATTTTCAGCAGTCCCACAAAAATGAGTGATACGTGGTGCATATGCAGTCCGCTCTCCTTCTCTTCGCAGTCTCCCTTCTAGAGATACAGACGACTGTAGAAAATAGATACTACAAAGTTCTCACCAGACTCTGCATCAGAACCAGAATCATCAGAACTGGAAGCAATAGGTTGGCTGGTGGGTACGGTAGGAGTAATGGGCTGTGTCCGGCGCTCTTTGTCCTGCACACGAAGTGCAACTTTCTCTTGGCTGCTCATACGAGAAATAGAACTCCTATATGAAAAATGGGTTGGGGGGCAGGGAGCGTGCAAGGGGTCAGTGCACATAGTGCCCAGGAAAACACACCAAGTGTCACGTACACATTCAGTGAGAACACACCAAGCTCACACAGTGAACAGTCCACGCCGTGTACCACACTTTCCCTTGTGACATTAATCGGTGGACGACACAGCGCACAATCTAGTGGTCTAAGGGCAACTGCCACTTCACCAGTAAATAGAAGTCTTGAAATTGTGCTCTTTGGTTTGCAAATGTGAACATAACATCTCGGGGACTTATACCAATAGCCCACCCACAGGACAGATCATCAGTATCAGACAGGCGGGGTTCTGACTCCCAGCACCCTCACCTATGAACTATTCTGCAGCTGCTCAACGCCGTAAACAGGCCTCTGTCCACTGTTTACCGGCCAGTGTTGCTTACTACACCATTTAAAGGGACTGTCCCATCTCTACATTTATGACATATCACTGGGATATGCCATGTTGGCTAGCTGTGTGTCCTAACACCCACTTCTATCTGCAGAACGGGACCCCCAAAGTGTAGGCGAGCATACCGTCAAAGCACTGCCACCTATCCATTCACCGCCACGGAAGTGACAGAAATAGCCGAGCCAGTGCTCAGCTATTGTTGGGACACCTATAGCGGTAGAATGGGGAATGGCTGTGCATGCGGAGCTGCTCTCCCTTTACTTTGTGGGGCCCGTTGTGAAGATAACTAGACGCTGGTCCCAAGACTCACTCCTATCTCCAGAACAGAGCCCCGAAGTGAAGGGAGAGCAGCTGTGATAATGAGCTAATTGTAGAGATGGGACAACCCCATTAAGAGAATTGGAGTAGTGCCACAGTAACCAGCTCTGACCACTGCACAGCCGATGGAGCTGTGTCGTTCTGGTGTCTGGTTTGTGTCCTGGAGTTACTGTAGAATAGTTGAACGGCGGGGGTGAACGGACTTGGACCCCTGCAAATCTGATATGGATGATCTATCCTGTTGATTGGATTATTATTCCCAGAGAACCCCTTTTAGTTCTGTCAGTTCTGGCATATATGGCCAACAGCACAGCTGCTGCAGAAGTTGTGGCCCAACTTTCTTACATTCTCGTCTGGGTGAAAACCTCTGAAAATTGCAACGACCGAACCCAAACAGGGGTTGTTATACAGCTTTCATGGAAACAGATCTAAAAAACAGCTTGAAATGAGAGGACGACGCCAAGGCTTCTTTGACTGATTATATTTTTTTAAGTTTAAGGGGGAACACTCTTGACCTCTCATGCACCCAATCCTTGTGTAACTCCACAGCACCACGGACGTGCCACACAGCCTGCTCCAATGCGACACCCAAGCACAGCACACGCGTTACAGACCTCCTTGTTCTGCTAGCTGCATTTTGATTCGGAGGACTTGTCTGAGACATTATCTGCGGAGCATTCTTCATCTTTTCCAAACGTAACTGCAAAAGGACAAGAAAAAAGAATGCAAAGAGAAGACGACTTGAGACAGTTACTACATAAAACATCAGTGAAGAAGTAAAGTCACGTCATTCAAGTATTACTTCTCGTCTGTGCATTTTCTTAGCCCCCTAATACAGACGCAATGAGATCTCACCACACTCTGCTTCTTCTTCATCTCTTCCAGGACAGACTCTAAACTGTCGTCCGCAACATCAAAGGGTGTCTGGCCCTAAAAAAAAAAAAGAGGAAACAACCTTGAAGGAGGCGCTTGCACACTGTACAATGCAAGACAGAAAGGACACCTTGCAGAAGAAATGCTGATAGCACCAAGACGCAATAAAAGAGACAAGACAAAGGTCGCTGAAACCGCAGAGAGGAGTAAGAAAATGCAGCGAGAAGATCCAGACAGGACAATGGAGAAGGCTCAAGCAACACAATGAATGATACATGCAGCCAAGAGGACACCAAACACACATGAGAACATTGCATAGGTGAACAGAATCAGGGGAGGCATAAGCATGTGTATAGTGTGAGGAGACCGCTGACCCCCTCACCACTTTGTTGACAGCCTCCATGTCACAGAGAGCCTCACACAGGAGACGGCATGCATCCTGTTGGCCCCAGTGAGCGGCCGCGTGCAGAGGAGTCCAACCATCTAAGTCGCGGGAATCCACGTCAAACCCCAACTGTAGGAGCAGCCTGAGACAGATATGGAAAATGAGAAAGACAAGAGACATATGAGATAATGGCGTTATGGATGGAAACAAGACAGCAGAATGAGCAAAACTGATGAATGAAAAATATGGGGGAAATCACATATATTACAATATCTACATACATCTAATACGGAATAAACTCTGCCTCGATCATAACTTTGCAAGATTCTCTATCTACTGGTACAGTGCCAAGCGACTGGTGCAAGACTAACGCGGCACCCTAGAACCCAAGGGCTCTAGATCTTCCACAGAAAACCATAGATCAGTAAGGCCTCTTTCACATTAGCGGCAGCACGGATCCGCACAGCATAGGACGGCGCGCACATAGGAAGATTCCCCACAGCGCCCTCTGCTGGAGGGAGAATCTTCCTATGTGTGCGCAGTCCTCCTCCTCCTGCGATGTGCGGAGCTGCTGGGAGCACGTAAGTATGTCTGCGTGTATGTCTGTGTGTATGTGTCTGTGGACAGATCCGTCATGAACTCCATTGAAAGTCAATGGAGGATGGATCCGTTTACTGAGTGTGTCACACTGAACGGATCCGTCCCCATTGACTTGCATTGGGGGTCATTCCGGATCCGTCTTGGTGCGGATGCCCGGACTGGAGAGCAAACCGCAGCATGTTGCGGTTTGTTCTCGGTCTGAAGACGGAACAGAATGCATTTAGGAGTCTCCGTTGTCTTCAGTTCAGTTTTGTCCCAATTGACAATGAATGAGGACAAAACTGAAGCGTTTTTTCCGGTATTGAGCCCATATGACGGAACTCAATACCGGAAAAAGAAAACGCTAGTGTGAAAGTAGCCTAAGCTTTACTTCTGTTGTGGGAAAAACGTTTGAAGGGGCCATAAACAGGAATACAGTGGCCATAAATAATATAACTGACACCCAGCACCGGTTTACCAAGGACAGAAGTTGTCAGACCTGATTTGTGAGTTTGTGAGGAGGCGAGTAGAAGCCTGGACAGAGGGGGGCTGTGGATGTAGTGTTTTTGGACTTTGCAAAGGCTTTTGATACTGTCCTTCATAGACGTTTCATAGGTAAAGTAAGGTCTATAGCAGTGATGCTTAACCTGCGGAACTCCAGCAAAACTACAACTCCCACCATGCCCTACTGTAGGCTGTCTGATTGCACAGCTGGAGAGCCGCAGGTTGAGCATCCCTGGTCTATAGGCTTGGAAAGTATAGTTTGTATTTGGATTGAAAACTGGGTGAAGGACCGTGTCGAGAGAGTTGTGGTCAATGATTCCTATTCTGAGATTGGAAATTGAGGAATCATGTCCTAAAGAGGAAAACAAATTGCAATTTCCAGAGCTCTGTATCTTGCTAAGAGAGTCTTAGAAACTGGAAAAGTGAGATATCTCTCACTTGTATAGATACTATAACTTGTATAGATATATAACGCTTGAGTAGGCTGCAGGATTTAATAAATACAGATGGAATCGAATACTGGTTAAATTTAATTTTCCTCCATATATGGTTTAGTTTTAGGATTATTTCAAATATTTTTTTTTCTCCTACTCTCCTCTTTGTAGATTTTTGTGGGTAAATATAACTGTATTTGTATATTGATTACTGATTCTGAATTATTTTGATATTATGAAATAAATAAAAAATAAATTAAAAAAAAAAAAAAAAAAAGACTTCTATTCTGATTGATCCCTGGGTTTATGAGGGTACTGCCTCCATCTGGAGAAGAAAAAACGCTTTAAGTTGAACAAAGCAGGTATATACTAGTAGATGGAAGAAAGATTTACAGTTACATGGTTAATACAGTTGAAGAAAGACGTATGTTCATCAAGGGGATGTGAATTAAGGGAACAAGAGTGGGAAACCAGAATCCTACACGTTAATTTTATTTAATTCTAAGAGATCAAAGTCTTTTTTTTGTTTTTTTTAACTTTTTAAATGGTTCTTGCTGTGACCACGTCCTGAGGTGACTATTCCATATATTAACAGCTCTTATGGGGAAGAAGACTTGTTGTCTCCGGAAACTGAACCTATTCCCATCTGGGACATTGATGGCGTATCGCTAGGATATACCATCAATGTCAGAGAGGTGCGGGTCCCACTTCTATCCCTAGAACGGGGCCCCCAAGTGAAGGAGAGCATGCTGCCATATGCGTGGCCACCACTCAATTTGCCCCTATGGGACTATAGTCAAACCTGCGCTCTATTTGCAGGACTACCATAGTGGTGAAAAGAAGGTGGCCGGGAGGTTAGGACTCACATCTATCTGACATTGATGCCATATGCTAGCGATATGCCATCAATGTCCCAGATGGGATACACCTTTAACTGGTGGCATAACGTGACATTACATGTTGCCAAATCTGTCTACTACTGGGCACCAACTGACCATCTAATGTTTAAGGTCCTGTTCCCACTCTCCCCTGATGGCAGATATGGGGGTCGATAAAGAACACAAAGTTGGATTTCAATATGGTGGAGCCTGCCAAAAATGTTGGGAACTCACACATGATCGTCTGGATCATGTAGATTTTGCCAGGATCCATGAAGAATTTAAAAGGGTTGTCTCATCTTAGACATTGGTGGCAAATTGCTAGGTATTGCCACCAATGCCAGATAGGTGTGGGTCCAGGAGGTGGGACCTGCAGCTATATGTAGAATGGGACCCCTGAAGTGATTGGAGAGCAGCCACCCTCCATTAATTTCTATGGGAGTGCCGAAAACAGAGAGCTGGCTTTGCTATTTCCAGCACTCCCATAGATGTGAATGGAGTGGTGGCCAAGCTTCACAGGTGCACTCTCCATTCATTTCTATGGGAGTTCCAAAATGCCGAGTGCACTAGTTTGGCTATTTTCCTGGAACTCCCATAGAAATTAATGGAAAGCACGCCAAGCAGGCACAACGGACTGTCCTTCGCTTTCAGGGGACCATTCTGGAGATAGGTGGGACACACTCCTATCTGACAATGTCTAAGATGAGACAACCCCTTTATCGTCTAGGGGCCTGCTAGATTCTTGCCTGAGGGATCAGACATAGTTGATTTTCCTTCTCTTATACATTGTTTTCCCATGAAACAGGCAGCAGACACCCCCTGTGATGCCGCTCATCTACTCCAGTGCCACTGAAACAATAGGCACATTTACCAGTGCCAAAGGAGGGTATAAGAGCCGCGTCACCAATTATAATTATTAATATAGGAGCTGGTACGTACAGTAATTGCCCTTCCATATAATTGCCCAGGCCTGGCCGCTCACCTTATGACTTCAGTATAGCCCTTTGCAGATGCTACATGTAGAGGGGTAGCCCCGGTGGTGGGATGCCTGATGTCTTCATATTTGCCATTGTTCAGCCAGCGGCGGGCGTCTCTTAACATAAGCTCCTCCTCCTCTTTTCGCGCTGCATCTAAATCGACACCTACAAGACGGGACCCAAATCAGATGTAAAGGAGAGAACGAGTCCAAGGCTAATAAAAAACCTTACATTATAAATGCTCATCCTATCCCACAGGTATTGTTTAGCACAGGGGTGCTCAACCTGAGGCCCTCCAGCTGTTTTAAAACTACAACTCCCAGCATGCCCAGAGAGTCTACAGCTATCAGGGAATGTTGGGACTTGTAGTTTTGCAACAGCTGGAGGGCCGCAGGTTAGTCATCCCTGGTTAAGCACATGCAACGTGAGCAGACTTCAAAGCCATTATTTATATGCTGTGTTACCTGGATAAGATACAAGCATAGCACTTAAAGGGGTGGTCAACGGGAGCGGTGGGGGATCTGTGAGCCGGACGACCCCTTAATAAATATCCCATGCAGGCAGCTTCTCTGATTGGACAAACAGCACTGATGTGATCTGTTCTCAGGGACTGTTTTTCAACATATCGGGGGGAGATTTATCAAAACTGGTTTACAGTAGAACTGGCTTAGTTGCCCATAGTAACCAATCAGATTCCTCCTTTGATTTTTTCAGAGCTCCTTTGGAAAATGAAAGCATCAATCTGATTGGTTGCTATGAGTAACTAAGCCAGTTTTCCTTTGCACCAGTTTTGATAAACCTCCCCCATAGTATTTTTCACTTAAAGGTGTTGTCCAATTAAGACAACTTATCCTCTATCCTGTGTCTGATCGGCGAGGGTCCAACCACTGGGGCCCTGGGCAATTCACGAGAACAGGGGCCCATGCTCCCTGTTTGAATGTAGCAGCAAACACGCATAACATGTCCACTTCTCCAATAAACAACATAGGGTTGCCTGAGATAGTACAAGTGCTCGGCTATTTATGGCAGCCCCATAGAACTGAATGGAGCAGCAGCACTGCCCACCAACTCATCAACTTGAGAGCACAGGCCCCCGTTCTCATGATAGGCGGGGCCCCAGCAGTCTGAAGACTCCATTCAGATGAATGAGATAGCTGCAGACATTTCTGCAACAAGTCTGCTGTATATGAACATACCCTAAAAGAACCTGTGTGTAACCAGGACCCAGGTAGGAAGGAAGCCATCATGATAAGCAAGGGGCCTGGCAGGCCAATCACAGCGCAGCTTTAATTTTTCCAAGAGAGATTAAGAAATGAAAGCAGAGCTGGGATTGGTTGCCATGGGCAACAGAGCTTGGTCTCCTCAGATAGTTGACTCATGAGGGCCGATGTCGTGCTTCTTTTCGGGGGGCACTTACTTTGCTTCTTGATCTCACTCTTCAGCAGTTTCTCCATGGCGCTCTCATGAGACACGTCCAGTGGAAGCTCCCCTTCACTATTTACAATGGCTACGCTCGCCCCCTTAGAGATCAAGTACCTGCCGGAAAATAAAAGGATGAATGCACCAAATTAAAGAAATAAAGCTTAAAGAGGTCCAAAGGTTTGGGGGCCACAAAACCACAAGCGGGTCCTTATGCAGCCGGGGTTAAGCTTTTTTTTAACATAATGCCCGTCAGCATTACATAGTCACGCAGTCCTCCATTTGGAAGATGAGTCGACACCGCTGGGCGCATGCGCAGGAAAGCTTTCCAAAATACTTTGCCTTTCCCATGCTCATGGCTCTCAAGATCCCCGCTTGCAGTCAGAGAATGGAAATATCCTTGCTTTAAAGGGGTTGGATCATCTCATACATTTGGGAGCATATAGCTAGGATATGCCCTCAATGTCTGATAGGTGCTGGACCCACCCAGTTCGCAAAATGAAGGAAGGCACACTGCGCAGTGCCAAAAATAGCTGAGCGGCGTGCTCGCTATTTTCAGCAGTCCTATTGAAATGAATGGGAAGCACACTGCGCAAGTGCGGCCACAACTGGGTTTTAGTCTCCATGTTTCCATTCAATGACAGCAAGCAAATTAAATGAAGCGACTTCACAATGGTGAAATGAATAGTCAAAAAATAAACAATAAGTACGCTATTGTGTTCGTAGATGAAAGGTCAATATTTGGACCCCCTTTTGACAATGAACCCATCTAACCCTGGTGACAGAGAGGACAGGATTTCGTGTAATTAGCACCTGACTGTATCCCCGCACAGGGTTCGGGTGTGTGTAGCTCAGAATGTGACAGGCCCGTGGAGGTGTCGGCCAGGCACCCCTGGTATAACCTGTTCTGACCACATACCTGTAATCACTTGAAAAAAACAATTACATCATGGTTGACATTCTGATCGTCACTAATCAGCGAAAAAGGCCTCAATGTGCGTAAAAAGAAAAAAAAAAGGCCCCCACGGGTGCGGACACCCAACTTTCCAAGAATCCCGCTTGGAGATGCCGAACTGCTTCATCATTTGCCATTCAGGAGTCTGGAAAGCTGGGTGACTACAACAGCTGGGCTTATAATGGCGGCCATGGCGGTTCTCTCTGACCCTGGGAAAGCTGGGTGACAGCAACAGCCGAGCTCATAATGGCGGTTTTGTCTGACCAAGGAAAAGCTGGGTCACAGCAGCAGCAGAGTTTATAATGGCGGCCATGGCTGTTCTGTCTGACCCTGGGAAAGCTGGGTAACCAAGACAGCTGGGCTTATAATGCGGCCATGGCGGTTCTGTCTGACCCTGGAAAAGCTGGGTGACAGCAGCAGCAGGGCTTATAATGGCAGTTCTATCTGACCAAGGAAAAGCTGGGTCACAGCAGCAGCAGAGCTTATAATGGCAGTTCTATCTGACCATGGAAAAGCTGGGTGGCAGTGGACTTATAATGGCGGCCATGGCAGTTCTGTCTGACCCTGGGAAACCTGGGTGATCACCCAGAAACAGCTGAATACATGTTTAAGGATAAATCAAGGACTTTTATGTACTGGTGATCTTTTTATTTTTGTGATGAAGGCTCTGTCCTATGTATTTTTGGATATTTGGGGACCAGGGCGACACCAGGGGTAAAGATAGAAAGTTTTCAGTAAAAGGTCAGTGTCAATGACTTACTGTGCTATGCTCACGAAGCCGCAGGACGCTGCTGCATGGAGCGGGGTCCACCCCTCGTTGTCCTGCTGGTTCACGGAAGCGCCATTCTCCACCAGAAACTGAACCATGTCCATATTTTCGTCGATACAAGCCTGAGGGGGGGGGAGAAGGTCAAAGGGGAGAATATGACAAGAAAATACGGATTTCACGGACACAGCTAGGCAGAAAATCAACTTCCTGTGGATCTTCCGTGAAAACCACAGACCAAACACGGATGGCATACGCAGATTTCATAGTGCGTGAGGGATCCGTAATTACAGAGAAAATAGGTTGTGCTTCCGTGGCACCACCATGGAAAACCACGGATGTGTGAATGGATACGTGCGCTGGCCGTGGAGCGCATGGGTAACACATGTACGTGAATCACTGACGTGTGAAAGGGGCCTAAATCAGGGCTGTCAGAACTGCAGCTGACGTCTGGGGGTCCGGAATTGCCCCAGACGTCAGGTTACATGTCTCATCAGACCGAAATAGCTGATAATAGAGAACAACAGCATAGCGTTAGTGTCTCTTTAAGACAGAAAGCATCCGTAAAAATCTAGCAAATAAGCCTTTTAGCTGTTTTTAACTAATATCTGACTCTAGGAAAGTTGGGTGATCACCAACATGGCTGCCATTTTGGATACTAAAGGGGGTGTCCCCCAACTATCCCAGGCTCTTAAATCTGCCTGGTGACGCAGTGACGTATTCCCGGCATCCATGCTGGTTAGAAGCCTTAAAAAAACCGACCGTCTTTGAGGAGAAGTTATGGCGGCCGCGCTGGTTGTCACCCAACTTTCCCAGGAACAGATATAAAAGCGACAGACATGAAAGACATCAGAGGCAAACACAAGAAAATGTCAGCCCTGTGAGGAATGCAAACAGAACGCTGTCTGCAAGCTGCAGCTCTTCGGCTGGCCCGAGACTACAACTCCCAGCGTGAAAGGAGTAGTCGAACGAGAGGTGGAGGGCCGCAGCTTGCAGACGTCTTGAGGGTGGTCCACTCTTCACACCACTACTAAATGGTGACAACCCCATTACAAGAGCAATAATTAAAGGAGGAATTCGGATCGGGGTGTGGGCTGTGATGTGGAGGGCAACGCGCGCTCAACACTACTCAATATGGATATACGCTCCGACGTCTGGGGGGCCTGGGTCGACTAGACGTTGTCACTGGAAAATCTCCTCTATGCTAACGCGGCCCATAGACGAGACCCCCAACCCCCACTCCAAAACCAATATTCAGACACCTCCCGCAATCAGGACATTTTCTACAATCTCCTATTCTACACAATGAATTTTCCAGGCATTGCCCAGCTGTCCTTAAAGGGGGTTTCCACTTTTCTGAGACTGGTGGGGCTCGCCACCCATGACACCATTAAACAACCCATCAAACCCAAAAATGCAGGCTAATCATACAGCAACCCCCACTAATGCTCAGAAAGGAGCCCCTTACTAATTGATCCCAGTCTAAGTTATACCTGGAGGGGTCCGATCATTGCAGGAGACCCCCCTGCACCTTCATTTCAGGGATCAGGACCCCTACTAGTGTTATCTACTGAGCTGTCAGAAAAAAAGTGGAACTCCCCTTTAAGTGCTACCATTATGGTGACAACCAGGGAGCAAGGTGCAAGCCCTGGAGCCTATTATGCGCTATTTATTGGTGCATTGATAGCGGTGCAGATGATGGGCGTAGTAGTCAGTGTGACAAGGCAGCACAGGGCGGACGGCAACCTGTAGCTCTCCAACTGCAAGTACAACTCCCATCATGTACTGACAGCTCCCATAGGACGCGGGTACCTGGTGCAGAGCCGTCAGTCCGTCCACGTTGGTGCCGTTGATCGGGGCTCCGGCCGCCAGCAGTTGTCGGACCTCTTCCCGGTCTCCAGCCGAACAGGCGGCCATGAACACGGCTCCTTGGGCGAAACGCACCCGGGGCGGGCGGCGTGAGCTGCCCGGACATCGCTCCGTCTCAGAGCCCAGCCACCGTCTCAGCTGCTCTTTCCGCTTCTCCTTAGCAGAGTCCGTCCGGGACCCATCATCCGCCGCCATCTTCCGTGTCCTGCCCGGAGACAGGCGGGAGGAGGGGACCGGGAGAGGCCGGGAGGGAGGAGGAGAAGGAGGGAGGAGGAGACGTCAGGAAGAGAAGGGAGAGTGCGAGGGGGAAGACGGGAGGACGGGGGCAGAGGTAGCGGAGTTAGATTGTGTGCTGGAGTAGTGACAGCGCGGGGTGGGAGGTAGTATGTATGGGGGGCACTGAGGATGGGACGGGGGCCGGGGATAGCAGTGTCAGATGTGCTGGAGTACTGACAGCACAGGGGGTAGTATGTGGGGGGCACTGAGGACAAGACGGGGGCAGAGGATAGCAGTGTCAGATGTGCTGGAGTAGTGACAGCACAGTATAGTATGTGGGGGGCACTGAGGACAGGACGGGGCAGAGGATAGCAGTGTCAGATGTGCTGGAGTAGTGACAGCACAGTATAGTATGTGGGGGGCACTGAGGAGAGGACGGGGGCAGAGGATAGCAGTGTCAGATATGCTGGAGTAGTGACAGCACAGTATAGTATGTGGGGGGCACTGAGGAAGGACGGGGGCAGAGGATAGCAGTGTCAGATGTGCTGGAGTATTGACAGCACAGTATAGTATGTGGGGGGGCACTGAGGACAGGACGGGGGCAGAGGATAGCAGTGTCAGATGTGCTGGAGTAGTGACAGCACAGTATAGTATGTATGGGTGGCTCTGAGGACAGGACAGCGCAGAGGATAGCAGTGTTAGATGTGTGCTGGAGTAGTGACAGCACAGTATAGTATGTGGGGGGCACTGAGGACAGGACGGGGGCAGAGGATAGCAGTGTCAGATGTGCTGGAGTAGTGACAGCACAGTATAGTATGTGGGGGGCACTGAGGAGAGGACGGGGGCAGAGGATAGCAGTGTAAGATGTGCTGGAGTAGTGACAGCACAGTATAGTGTGTATGGGGGACTCTGAGGACAGGACAGTGCAAAGGATAGCAGTGTCAGATGGAGTAGTGGCAGAATAGGATGGGGGGCATACATGGGGGATATGTTGGGGGGCTCTGAGGACAGTTGGCACCTGTGGTCATCAATCCAAGGGGTTTCCCACCATAAGCCATGCTTCCCAACTTCAGAGAAGGGCCATCAGGATGGAATACACATCTGTCCAGGCAAACCCGACCACTTCTATAGGACTTTCTCATAAATGGTACATATGACCCTCTTCCACACACCGTGAAATGACTACAGACCACACACCAGACATGGCTGTGGAACCCAGAGCCCCTCGAAAAACAAAAACCCTAAATAAATACCAGCCAAAAAAAATACCTACCCCGGGCAGCCCCCTGAAATGAACAGAGCGGCCGGTCGGGCACACTCTATTTGTGCTATCTCTGGAACTCCCATAGTAGTGAATGGAGCGGCCACGCGGATGTGCAACCGGTTGCTCCAGTCATTTCTGGGGGTTCTGAGCCCCCGTTCTCGTGATCCCAGCAATAGGACCCTCACCAATCCACAGGATAGGGGATAACTTAAAGGGGTATTCCCATCTGACAAATGTAGTTTGTATAGTTAGATATAGCCATACCAATATTATTACTAATAGAATGTATTTATATAAAATGTACCGTTTAGAAGATTTCCCTATTTGTATATCCATTGTCCCACACACATCAGTCAGGCCGTTGCCCCTGGTTACGACCACCGTGGCCATGTAGTAGTGGTGGCCGGCTTGCTCCTGTTCAAACAGCTCTGAGGTAACTGCTGTATTGTGAACGCACATTACATGATCATGTGGAGACACATCTTAGGGTTGTAGTATTTTTGTCTGCGCTTCCAAAACGCAGAGAAACGGATCCTGTTCCAATATCAATTCACCTCTATGGAGCAGGATCCGTTTATAAAGTCTGCGTTTTGGACGGATCCTGACCATTGCGTTTTGGACTGGTAGCATCCAAAACGCAGATGTGAAAATACCCTAAGATGTGTCTCCTCATGTTCATACAATGTGCGTTCACAATACAGCAGTTACCTCAGAGCGGGTTTGAACAGGAGCAAGCCGGCCACCACTACTACATGGCCGTGGTGGTCGTAACCAGGGGCAACGGCCTGACTGATGTGTGTGGGACAATGGATATACAAATAGGGAAATCTTCTAAACGGTACATTTTATATAAATACATTCTATTAGTAATAATATTGGTATGGCTATATCCAACTATACAAACTACATTTGTGAGATGGGAATACCCCTTTAAATGAATACACATCCCAGAATCCGTTCACAGACCCCAAACTACCCTTTTACAGACATTAGACATTCACCTCTCCCCATTTCTGCGCCATTCTGACGCGTTTCATTCTTGTATTTCCTATTAATGAGGTTGTCTCAGTAATGTAGTATCCACAGGATAGGGGATAGCGGTCTGATTGGTGCGGATCCAGCTGTGAGAACGCTCGACTATCTCCAGCAACCCCAGTGCTCATGTGTGACCGACACTCCATTCAAACAGAGGAGCACGGGCCCTCTTCTCATGATCAGCAGGGGCCCCAGCACTGGGATCCTGTGGACAGGGAATAAGTTGTCTTAATGGGACAACTCCTTTAACATGTGACTGCACATGTACCAGGTCCAGACACCCTTAGGGGCAGACTGGGAACCTAAAGTGGCCCCTGATACCACAGTGCAGCACACAATACTACAACGAGATCGGAGCGGGGAGAGTTGTGGCTGGAGGACTCCGGGTTTCGGCCACCACCAGGCACATTCTCCCTGCTGCTCCTATACAAGTGAATGGGAGCTCACTGCGCATGCGCGGCCCCCGCTCCCATTCATTACTCGGTGGCCCCATAGAAATTAATAGACGGCGGCTGTGCGTGCGCCCTCCACAATTTTCCCTGCTGCGTTCTCCATGTTCTCCTAGCAATATGCCCCCATTGTCTGTGATGGCAAAACCCCTTTAACTAGTCCCCACCATTGGGGTCTGGCTCCATTGCTCCTCGGCCATCTCTGCAGCTCCACAATGCTCAGACATCAACATGTTGACGGGCGCCACATGACCGCTGAAGCCAACCACTGGCTTCAGAAGTGACCTGTCACCCACATAGTACGTCACTGGGTGGTCATGTGGTGCACGTCAACAGGATGTTGATGGTGGAGCTGCTCAGGCAGCCGAGGAGCAATGGAGCTGGAACCCAGCAGCGTGGACCAGGTAAGTAAGAACCCCACCATAGGTTGTCCACTCTCTGAGGTCATTTTCAGTCTTGGGTAACCCCTTTAATGTGTGTATTCACACATCAGTGGTTTTCCATGGACCATGGGTCTGTGGTGACATCACGGAAGGACGCCCTGTTTTTTGCCTGTGATTACGGATCCCTCACGCACATTATGTTCTGTAGGTCTGTGAAAGCCACAGACACAACACTGATGTTCACAGACCATTGGTAGGAGATGTTCTGGAAACAAATTTTCAGCCTAGCAGTAGACGTGGAATACACATGGCACACGGAGGGCAAAAAACAGGCACACATGGACCAAACACGGATCCTTCACGGATGAACCTCTGACCATCTTGCAGATATTGCTGCAGAATCTGAGCTTCGGTAGCAGAAGGTCCACCACACTACCACCACCTGGTATGATGTTTCTATGGTGGAATGTGTTGTCATCTTTACACCAGATGTCACAACCAGTGGCGTAGATAGAGAAGTAAAGGCCTCATAGCAAGGATCAGACCAGGCCCCCATACAGGACAGAAGGGTTTCTCCCTAAACCCCTTTCAATAACCCTTGGGCCATTTTTTCACTGCTTCATTTGCTAAAAGTTGTTCCTTTAGAGGGTAGAGTCCTGACCAAGTTTTCACCTCCAGTAGAAGAGGAGATAATCCCAACTAATGGTCTGCCGCTTGGGTAGTTATGCCCCTGGTCACAAGCCCCATGTATTCCAAAAAGTTCCACCTTTGACTCATTATATCATTACTAGAGATGAGCGAACGTGCTTGAAACGAACACTGTACCGCTCGGCTCCCGTGCGCTCACATGGGCGCAGGCAGCCGCTTCCGTCCTCCTGAGTCCTACAGTGCTCGTTTCGAGCATGTTGGCTCATCTCTAATCATTACACAGAATATTATCACAAAAGTCTTTGGGGTCTTCTAGATATTTTCTTGCTAGCACTAGAAGAACCTTTGTGTTTTTGGTCAGCAGTGGTTAGTTCTTTTGTGGAGGTGCTCTTGATGAAATTTTGGTAGGCTGACCACCCCTGAGAAGGTTCACCACTGTCCCAAGTTTTCTGCATTTGTGGATGATGGTTCTCACTTTGATTTGACGGGAGTCCCAGAGCCCTTCCAGTAGGGTTCAATTATTTTGCTTCGCATCTGAACTTGAATCCTTCTAGGGCAGGAGCACACGTCGTAGTCGTGAAGCAGCTGCACAAACTGAGCAGGCTGTAATTAAACAAATTATACCGACCGACTAAACAATGAGGTCCTAATTAGTTTAATTAGAGCCTGCTGCAACTCCTACAGCCACACAATTCTCAACCTCAGAGTGGCCGAGTTGTACCCTCGTCATGACTACGGCCTCTGGTACCCTTAAGAAACCTGCACATGATTGTGGGTGAATGCACATAATCCACACAAATTTCCGTGCAGATTAATGTGTGGGTTCTGCTCCATATCCACAGCAAAATCCGAAATTTCTAACAGTGGTTTTTGGCACAGATCTCACCCTTTGGCCCCTTTCAGACGAGCAAGTTCCACACATAGGACTCTCTCAGTGTGAGTATGCGGCAGCAACTGTCCTGACCTCCCAGCACTGACGGGGTCACATAGCATTATATTGATTTGCGATGCTATGTAACCCTTACAGTTCTGGAATGTATTGGACAACACTGACATAATGGATCATAAATCAATATAATGCTATGCGACCCTGTCAGTGGTGGGAGGTCAGGACGGAGCTGCCGCATACTCGCGCTGAGATGTGTGGAACTCATTCGTCTGAAAGAACCCTTTATTGGAAAAGGGTAAAATCCCCAACTAAGGGCTCATGCACACGGACATTCCGTGCACTGGGGAGTCACACATGTGCCGTGTCAGTGAATCCCAAAAAATCCAGCCATGTAGCTGTACCCTTAAGGTCCAACGTCTGGAAGACCAAAGGTCCAAAGTCAGTCCGAGGGTCAGGGCAGGCAGCCCAAGGTTATATGGAGATGAGGCAGTGAAGGGTCAAATCTGGAGACAGGCAGAAGTCAGCAGACAGGACAGTGAAAAATACAAGTATCACACCTTTGTAGGAAACTAGGCAACTAAAGCCTATTGCTCAGGTACCCTCTCACAGGGGAAGTTGCATTAAATACCCAGGGGCTGACCGCCCCTTCCCTATGGGCTGGGGAAGATCAAGGTGTGGTGGTGCTTTAACATGCGCCCTATGCACAGAAGCAGGACTCAACTTGCAAGGAGTGGACGGTACAGTGCTTCCTGGAGACTGTGCCTGCTGGAACGAAGCAGAGTGACGCCGGACTACGGGGAAACCAGAGCAGGGGGGCGGATGAGTGTTACAGTGGCCGTAACCCACAGGGGTGAGGGAGGCGCCGGTGGATACAGACTGCTAAGGGAAGGCTTCAGATGAGCGAGCTGTCTTTGGGGACGTGATTTCCCAGCCCTGTGAAAAATGAGCATTGTTTTAGCCATTGCCAGTTACCTCCACCTTAAGGCCCTTTTAGACGGGCCGATGTGTCTCCCTGCCCGAGCGCCGATCAGCGATATCGGCGCTCGGGCAGGGAGCCTTTACACGGCCCGATGAATCAAGCGCCGGGCCGCACGAGTGATCGCTGTATCACTCGTGCGGCCGGGAAGCTCCATACTGTCAGGCGCACATCGCCTGTTTACACAGGCCGATGTGCGCCCGACAGATTGGATCTTATGTAGAAACCAAAAGATCCAATCAGCCGACGAACGAGCGTTTTGCTCGTTCGTCGGCTGATTAGGGCCACTTTTACACGGGCCGATTATCGGCACTAGCGTTCCTAGGAACGATTTTTCGGCCGATAATCGGCCCGTGTAAAAGGACCTTTAGGCAATAACAAAATCGTCAGGTGTGATGATGTTTCTCACTGCCCGGTCCTGTCAATCAAAGAGCAGAGAACAATGCCCCCGTCGCTCCTAGAGGCTCATTTGCATATAATAAAACATCATTTTTCTCAGTAAGGAGGACACATATGACTATGGGACCAACACAGATGTCTTCAGCTGCCAAATGCACATGTAACAGGTTAGCCAGTGTCTGTTTGTGGTTTAGCTCCATTCAAATTGAAAAACCATGGCTGCTTCTGCTGTGAAACAAGAGGCGGATACTGCTGAAATCCACCGTCATTGCAAAGGGTAAAATCAGCAGTAGATATTTGCAACAAAGATTGACATGTAGCAGGTTTGAACATGTGGTTGTACCCTAAGAGATAAAAGTGCCTTGTAGTTTTTGATAAGTTTTGCTTGTTGTGACTGATACCTCACATTTTTCCATTTGCTGTATGGGCACATGGCAGGGTGCAGAAGGGAAGAAGTGCCATGTGGTTTTTAGAGAGCAGATTTTGCTGAAATGGTTTTTGGGTGCCGTGCCACATTTGAAGGGACCCTGAGGTACCCCCTACAGTGGAAACCTCTTAAAAGTGACCCTATTTTGGAAACTACAACCCTTGAGGATTTTTTCAAGGGGTACAAGCGAGGATTTTGAATAGAATATAGACTTGGCTGTGAAAATAAAAATTTAAATTTTCTCCAATAAAATATTTCATTAGCATCAACCTTTTAATTTTCACAAAGGGTAACAGGAGCAAAAAGGCGCCCCACAATTTGTTACTCATTTTCTCCTAACTATAGCAACACCCCATATGTTCTGGTATGGGCACACCACAGGACTTGGAAAGAGGACCATTTGGCTTTTGGAAAACATTTGAAGACACCCTGAGGTACCCCTACAGTGTAAACCCTCCAAAAGTGTGGTCACCTGTTTTTAGAAACACCCTAAATGTGGACCTAATCTTTTGCCTCAGGAGTAAAAGACCACCAAGGACATTTTGAGGCTAAATATGGTGATTAACACTGCTCGTGATGACAACTGTAGAACCCCTGAGAAGTGACCCATTTTGGAAACTGTGCCACTCGTTGTTTTAAGGGGCTGCGTAAGCATTTTGACACCCCATGTATTTCGCAGAAATCAATACGGACTATGCAAAGTAAAAATTCCCAATATGTTGATTCCAGCTAGTGCCATCTGAGACGCATCACGCCCTTTATACTGTTAGGGCTCATGCACACGGCCGTTAAGTACATTGGGGACCGCAATTTTCAGCCCCCAATGCACGGGCAACATCTGTGCGGCGACGGGAACAGATCGAGACCCATTCAACTTGATTGGGTCCATGATCCGTCCGCACCGCAAAAAAAATAGAACATGTTCTATTTTTTCTGTGGTGCGGAGGCACGGGCTTCCGATCAGTGCCTCCATTCCACACTGCACCGCATCTCCGGGATTGCGGACCTATTCAAGTGAATGGGTCCGTGATGTGGGGTGCACCGGCTGTGTGCATGAGATCTTAGGCAGGTTCTACTGGGTACTGAAATGCCATAAATGTGGGTGTAGACTGCGGTTAGGGCACTCTGCAGGGTACAGAAGGGAAGGACCAGCTTTTAATTTTTACAGAGTAGATTTTGATGGTTTACGGGCCCCATTTTGCTTTTGGATAGACTCTGGGGTACCTGTGCAGCCATTTTCTGTGAACCATACTTTTATTTTTCTCTCAGGGGAGCTGTGTGGGGGCTTATTTTTTGTGGGATGAGTTGTCATTGGTATGATCAACCTTGTGATCACTTTTTATTTTGCTTTTTGGGAAAGCAGGGTGGAGGGAAAAAAAAAAAAAGGCAGCAATTCTACCATTGCTATTTTGGGTACACCATGCAGGGAAAAACGACGTTAGCTTTATTCTGCTGGTCAGTACAATTACAGAGATACCAATTTTATGTAGTTTTTTTTCTTTTTGAACAAAATGCTCCATTTTCTGAGAGCCATATTTATTTTATTTTTCATGTTCATGGCGATGTTCTTGCAGGATGAGTTGATTTTTCAATGGGGTACATACGATTTTTTTTTTAATATAATTTCAAGGTGACCAGAAATTTGGCACTGTTTATTACTTTCTTTTACAGCATTCATCTGACAGGGTAGATCATGTGATTGTTTTATAGAGCCGGTCATTAAAGGGGTCCTCTCACTTCAGCAAGTGGCATTTATCATGTAGAGAAAGTTAATACAAGGCACTTACTAATGTGTTGTGATTGTCCATATTGCCTCCTTTGCTGGCTGGATTCATTTTTTCATACACTTCTCATTTCCATGGTTACGACCACTCTGCAATCCAGCAGTGGTGGTCGTGCTTTCACACTATAGGAAAAAGTGATGTCTTGATAGAGCACCCCACAAATGTATTGCAGGGATGACCCCCCACATCTAAAGGCCTTAGATGTGGGGTCAGCATTAACTACGGCATCTAAGGGCTTAAACCTCCACCATCAGAATTTACAGCAATGCCGGCAGATAGATCAGGGCCCCTGCCACTGATCAAGAGAGCACAACTTCTGTCCAGAATTCCCTGCCAGCCGTGCCGTATATGTACTGCAAAGGTTCAGAAGGGATTAAATATATGTAATTTTAAAAAAATGACTAAATAGATTTTTTTCACCAAAAAATGGGAACAGATCCTAGTACAACGAAGGGGAACATCTCTGAAGAATTGTTTGGGAGGCTTCCATTGTTTTGCATTTATTTCCACTTTTGAGCCAAAAAAAAAAAAAACAGGCGAGAGGATCTTCCTAATATGAAAACTGTCTTAACCCCTTTAACCCTTTCACCCCCTTTTTTTGTTTTTGCGTTTTCGTTTTGTGCTTTCTGCCTTCACAGAGTCAAAACTCCGGCGATATCTAATATGTATAGTTTTTCTTGCGTTTTGATAGTGATAAAAAAAAATTATAAAGTTGGAATTTTTTTTTTCGTCGCCATATTTTGACCCCTATAACTTTTTGGCATTTATGTGTACGGAGCTGTATGGGGGCTCATTTTTTGCGGGGCGAGCTGAACTTTTCATTTGTACCATTCTGGGGTCTGTATGACGTTTTGATCACTTTTTTATTTAATTTTTTTTTAGAAAAATAAAGAGACAGAAAACGGCGAATCGGCCACTTTGACGCTTTTTTTCCATTTTGCTGTTTTCCATATGGGAAAGACATTTTTATATGGGCGATACCCATGATGTGTATTTTTTAATTTTTTTACTACTTTTATTTTTAAAAACTATTTATTTTACACTTTTTTTTGTAGTTCCCAATCTACATCAATAATGTAACATGTATAACAATCAATCATCTGATTGCTGATATCATAGACTCTGCACTTGCATTGGAGTCTACGGTGATTTTACTATGGAGCCCTATTACACTCAAGGGCTCCATAAGAAATACTATGCAGCAGCCTCCTGTCATTCACAAAGGCAGGAGCTACTGCATATACGCTCCGGCTCCTCCAATCGCCACACGGGGGAGCTGGAGCAACACTGGAAGCATGGCATCCAAGGGGTTAAATGTCTGCGATCGGCATTACTGCCGGTTGCGGACATCAGCCGTGGGTGTCTGCTGTAGGAATCAGCAGTCCACCCGCGGCTATGACGCCCGCTCTGCTCACGAGCGGGCGCCATCTTTAAACACGCGCCCAGCGCTGTACTATTACGGAGCTGGGCGTGAAGGGGTTAACGACCAGGCCTGAATGAGCCTTAAAGGGTTTCTGTCACCAGTTTTGGGCATATAAAACAGGATGACATTTACAATGTGCCCCATCTGTTAATCCTTCTTACTGGTGTCCCCGTTTTTGTAAAAAATAAACTTTTGGGATATGCAAATGAACCTTACTAGGTACAAGGGGGGGTTACACTGCACCTAGTAGCGCCGTTTCCCTACCTTTATTCACACCCCCTTTCTTGTGATGGACAGGCCCAGGCAGCTCGCTCTATCTGCTGCCAGCCCTGTCCGCGCTGCAAATCCCGTGCCTGCGCCGTGCGGCCTTCATTCGGCGCAGGCGCAGTGAGTGCCGCTGGCTGCCGGGCCCCCGGCTTCCTCACTGTGCCTGCGCCGCCTTCTCTTCCGGGTGTAGTGTGATGTCATCGGCGCAGGCGCAGTGAGGAAGCCGGGGGCCCGGCAGCCAGCGGCACTCACTGCGCCTGCGCCGAATGAAGGCCGCACGGCGCAGGCGCGGGATTTGCAGCATGGACAGGGCCGGCAACAGATAGAGCGAGCTGCCTGGCCCTGTCCATCACAAGCAAGATGGCGTGAATAAAGGTGGGGAAACGGCGCTACTCGGTGCAGGGTTACCGCCCATTGCACCTAGTAATGGTTCATTTGCATATCACAAAAGTTTATTTTTTACAAAAACAGGGACACCGGTAAGAAAATGATTAACAGATGGGGCATCAGGTGACATTTGTACATTGCAAATGTCAACCTGTTTTATTTGCCCAAAACTGGTGACAGAAACCCTTTAAACAGCTAAATTCTTTCATTTTTTTCTGCTTTTCAGCAGTCATAACTTTTTTTTTCCATTAGTGTGGCTGTATGATGTCTTGTTTTATACAGGAGAAATTGTATGAATGTGTAATTTATATTATCGGTTTTAGAAGTTTTTTTTTTTTTAAAAGCACATTTCCTCATACACCCATTCAGATACTCTTACACAGTCTCAAGTAAACACACCGAGGGAAAGCAGGTTATTTCCAGTCTGATTTATTTCCTAAAATTTTGGAAAATAACCTCCCCCTTTTTACCCTTTTTTGTAAAGAGAAGACTGGAAGGGAGGGACACTGCACCATTAGGCAAAAACTAGCACGTGAAACACCCCACAGTTGCTGCAGATGACGTCACATGCCCCATTTCCTGCACAGGTTACGATGTCACTGCTCAACCTTGCTATGCAGAAAGTCCATAGGGATGACCCTAACTTTTCACGACGTAATATATATGAAAAAATACATACAATATAGAAGAACAGCAATATGAATGGAGCTGGGCAGGGAGCAACCTGTACAACCACTCGGTTTTTTTTTTTTATTTCCTACTGATGGCAGGAGGCTTTCATTGCACTGACCACCTCTGGAAGCAAAGTTGTAGGTGCCACTAGGGCAGCAAAGCGAGGTATTCCCTCCCTAGACACTGGCTGGATGCATACAAGCTTCTCTTGCAGTCATTCAGGCCCATGGGAGGCTGCTCCCACAATGCTCGCGGGATACTGGGGAAGCCTAAGGGGTTTACATGATCGAGAAGGACACGAATCAGTGAATCCTTGTTAGCTCTTCCACAATCTTTATCAGGTCATCCACTGTGGTCTCTCTCTTCATGCCGCTGCCGTCGTCGATCTGCAAAATAACGGCTTGCGTTTAGGAGATACCAAAAACCCCCGAGATCTGCATGAGAACACTAGAGAAGAACCGACTTGTCCTCACCTGTAGATTTGCTACCACCTCCTGCATCTTTGACCGACTGATGTCCAAAAAGCTCTCAATAAGGTCTCCATCTATGAACCCGGTCGCGGCTTCAGTCTTTCTCTCTGTATGGAATGACCTCCAAGTAACAGGGTATGTTAAGGAAAAGGTACTGCAAATGGATTTATTTTAACAAGGACCCCCACAAGTTCAGTACAACATGTATCAGGATTATCCATGTGTGTTACTGTTAAAGGGATTGTCCAAGTTATATTTATTATTGATGACCTATCCTCAGGATAGGTAATTTGGCCGAACCGACCCCCATCAGCTGTTTGAGAGGGCGCACGCCGTACTAGCGCTGCCTCCTCTTCACTGTTTAAGCTCGACTAAACATGGGTGAGCGTGAGCAGGTGTAATTACACCTAATCGCCCCATTCATTCAATGTGAAGGCTCTTCCTAACACTTGTAAGCGATTCTTCCCACTGAAATGAATGGGGCAGTGTAATTACGCTCACGCTCACCCATGTAAGGCGAGCGTGTAAACAGTGAAAGAGGCAGCGCTAGTACGGAGCGCGCCTCCTCTTCAAACAGCTGATCGGCGAGGTGCCGGTGTTGAACCCCCGCCGATCTGATATTGATGACCTATCCTAGATAGGTCATCAATAATATAACTGGAGACCCCTTTAAAAGGGTCACTCTCCCCATGTAGTGTAAGGGTGCAGAAGTATACGTCAGGAGGATTTTTCACATTTATTGTATTTTTCACTTATAAGACGCACAAGTGGGAGAAGAATGGCAGTGCGTCTTATAAAGTGAATACTAATGAGCAATTCCATTATGGAAGCTCTCATTAGTATGCGGAGGCACAGGGATTGGTGAGTGTTAGCGCTGCTCGCTCTGGCTGTACTCACTGCTCTCTGGTCTTCTTCCGACCCCTGCGCCGCACTGTGTCCCGACTGCGTGTAGCGTTAAGACGTAGTGCACTTAGGCGTGTACTATGAAGACGACCAATCTGAATCAGACCTCCAATGCTCATCCGAATCTGATGTCTGATACAGATTGGGGGGAGGGGTCTGATCTGAGGTTTAATAAAGATTGAGGGTCTGATACAGTTTGGGAGTCTGATCTGAGGTCTGATAATGTTCGGGGTCTGATCTGAGGTTTAATAAAGATTGAGGGTCTGATACAGTTTGGGAGTCTGATCTGAGGTCTGATAATGTTCGGGGTCTGATCTGAGGTTTAATAAAGATTGAGGGTCTGATACAGTTGGAGTCTGATCTGAGGTCTGATAATAGGTTGGTTGATCTCTGATCTGAGTCTGATAATGTTCGGGATCTGAAATTGAGGTCTGATAGTTGATCTGAGGTCTGATAATGTTCGGGGTCTGATCTGAGGTCTGATAATGTTCGGGTGAGGTTAATAAAGATTCTGAGTCTGGTTTCTGATCTGGTCTGATGTTCGGGGTCTGATCTGAAGTTATAAAGATTGAGGGTCTGATAAGTTTGTCTGAGGTCTGATTTCGGGGTCTGATCTGGTTAATAAAGATTGAGGGTCTGATACAGTTTGGGAGTCTGATCTGAGGTCTGATAATGTTCGGGGTCTGAACTGAGGTTTGTTGAAAAATATCTTTTTGTGATTTTCCACCTCTAAAACGTAAGTGTGTCTTATAATCAGGTGCGTCTTATATAGCGAAAAAAAATACAGTGTACTTCTAGTGTAAAGAGGCCTATGGAAATGTTTGACATACACAGTGGGAGCGTTCCCAAGGAATTTGCTAAGCAAAAGTTATCAAGGTGAAATGATTACTTTCTGTACGTTAACGCATTTTAAAGTACAAAACACTAGAATGCACTGGAGGCACAGTCACCTGGGCGATGATCAGTCACCGTTACAAAGGATATAAGGAGTGCTCAATCTTGCCAACGCTCTTGATAACTTTGTTGAGTCTGTTCTGAACATCAAGTAGGAGATTGTACCAGCTCTCAGACACGGATGTCACCAGACCTGAGATACAAGGAGGTCAGCCTCAATGGATGATGACATCATCATAAGACAACTGGGAAATTAGCATCGACTTCTATACCTACCGATCATCCCATTAACTGTGCCAAAGAGCACCGAGCCTTGTGTGGGAGGAGAGGTCTCCCCAAGGTTCTGCATGACCAGCGAGCCATGGCAGAAAACATTGACAAACTCCCCTAAGTGGAAGAGGCCGACTTCTTGTAAGTGTTGTCTTTCCTCATCTGTAGTGGCGGCACTGGGAATGAAAACAGAGAATGGGATTATTATGTACATCTAATCCAGAGGTGAGGTCCATAGATGTTCCCTCACAGTAACAGGCAGGACGCTATATCACTTACCTGTCTTTTTGGCATACAAATAAGTTAAATGCATTTTCTGCTCCTAAGAAGTTATCATCGTCTAGTATCTCCACTGCGCTCATCCAGTTGGGGTTAAAATCCCGGGCAATCTGTATGAATCACAGAATACATATGTAACACAACATATATATAAGAAGATGGGTGAAGGAAAGGTTCTACATAAACCCAGTTCTTACATACATCAGACTACTTACCAGTATGCCCATCTTATTGACATGAGGACACAGTGCTAGCATATGCTGTCCCTTTATGACTGGTGGGGTCTGACCTCTGGGCTGCAGACCGACATCCTGAGAAGGAGGGGGCGCAGTGTTGGTGTCACACAGTGTCCCCAATCTAAATCCTCCAGGCATAGCATTGCTCCTGGCCATCCGGCTGTGTCGGGGACTGCAGTCGCCACCTTACTCCAATGGACCTGTGCTGCAGTACACTGCGGCCCCCTTGTTCTCAAGATCAGTGCGGTTTCAGAGATCAGACTTCTACCAATCAAAAGGTGATGGCATATCCTAGAGATATGCCATTACTTTATAAGATGGGAAACCCACTTAAGCACAAAAACAGAGTGTGTTTCTGTTAGGGGGAATTAACCACCTAACTGTTCTGCCCGAGTCCAGCTCAGGCAGTGTGAAAAGCAGCTAACTGGAGGGGGGAGGGCTGCTTTAGATGGCGATATCTCCTCAATGATAGCAGCTAGAAACATGCATGGTTTTGTCTAAAAGCTGACAATCCAGGCTTTCATACAAGACCAAAAAGACAGCTAAAGTCCAAGCAACAGAGGAGAAATCACTGTTAGAAATCAAGTCGGGAATAAAACCTGTTTTTACTTTTATTTTCAGCTGCAGTCACAGCATCCCGATTTCTATCAGTGATATCATTCTCTGTCCTGAACATATTGCTGTCGTTTTGGTATTGTCTAAAAGCTTGGAATGTCTGCTTTCAAACAACATCAGTTGCATGCTTTCAGCTGCTACCATTCAGGAGGTAGCAGCATCTAAAGCAGCCCTCTCCCCTCAAGTTAGCTATTTTTCCCACTGCTGGAGCTCCACTCTGGCAAAACAATTAGGTGGTTAAAGGGGTTGTCCAGCTGTAAACCCACTTTTGCCAGCCCCTTTCCCCCCTGCCCGACCTGTGGAGGAAAGGATATCTACCAGCTCCCTGTCACTGGGTCATGTGCCGCTTGAGGTCACTGGCTGCAGAGGCACACGTGACCCCAGTTCATTCTGGAAGTTGACAAGTAGGGTACCAAAAAACTGCTGAAGACCCCCAAAGCCCAGTGCCAGGGAGCGGGTAAGAATCCCTTACTGTACAGGTCTGGTGGAGAATGGGAAGGGGTGAGAGTCTGGTAAAAACTAAAGCTGGATCCCTTAAAGGGTCTCTAAACGTCTTGAGGAGACATTGATTAAGACAACCTAAGCCAGAAACTGTTTGTTTAAAAATTATCAAGCCTGCGATTTGAGGCTTTTTGAACACCACTGAACCTAATTTTAGAGTAAAAATCTGCAGTAGGTTTCCATCTAGACTGGCAGAGGACGCACCTAATTTATGATGAAGCCTGCACCTTGTAAAAGCCCATCCTGTGGTACTGAAGGAGATATCAAAAAGCAGGTCTTTGATAAATGACCCCCATTTTGTAGATTTACAAAGCTAAATGCTCCAGAATCTGGCTTAATTTGTCCCAAAAAACCAGTGTACTCGTTTATTATGATTTAGACAGTATCAGCACTTTGTATTATAAGCGGGTGTGACATAGCAAAAAAAAAAGGACATGGCTTTAGATGCGCCAACAAGCTAAATTTTAACAAGCCAACCAATAGGCGAAAGTTATAAAAAGGTGTCTAACAATGCACTAAATTTACCATCCAGCATGAGCCAATGAGAAATGTGCTGCATCTTTAGACAGGCTAGTCTTAAGTTTACAGTGTCTAAATATTAGAAAGGATTAATAAATCTGCCCCATTGTGTAATACTGGCACCTAGGAGACAATGGATAAGCAATGAAAGAGCGCTGACTAAAGGAGCACAGAAGCTGCAAGTTCTGGGGCGGTAATATGAACTCCACCAAGCACGTGGAACACTGATTTACTGGATGTGTGACTCACGGTTCCCAGATCTCTTACCTCCTCAAAGTTTCCCTCCATTGGTTTGTAAGCCAGCAGCAGCACTGAACGCATCAAGTCTCCCACCAGGATAAAATCCCCCTTGGTTTTCAAATATAACGCCATGATATTGTTGTAATGGTTGCATTCAGTGCGCAGCTCCTTCTCTGTTGTCCATTCATAAAGACGGACCTGTGTACAAAGAAAAATAAAGTCATTTTTCATGTATATGAACAATAGTACAGGATATTAAAGGGAACCTATCAACTTAAAGGGAGTCTGTCACCTTATTATCACCTATATAACTAACAGCATTGCCCCACAGAAGATTAGAGACACATCCCAGACATACCTGTGTGCACTGTGTGTCTGTATTACATGTCACATCCCAGACACACACACAGTGCACACAGGTATATTACATGTCACATCCCAGACATACCTGTGTGCACTGTGTGTGTATTACATGTCACATCCCAGACATCCCCCACATGTCACAATACAGACACACAGTGCACACAGGTATGTCTGGGATGTGACATGTAATACAGACACACAGTGCACACAGGTATGTCTGGGATGTGACATGTAATACACACACAGTGCACACAGGTATGTCTGGGATGTGACATGTAATACACACACAGTGCACACAGGTATGTCTGGGATGTGACATGTAATACACACACAGTGCACACAGGTATGTCTGGGATGTGACATGTAATACAGACACACAGTGCACACAGGTATGTCTGGGATGTGACATGTAATACAGATACACAGTGCACACAGGTATGTCTGGGATGTGACATGTAATACAGACACACAGTGCACACAGGTATGTCTGGGATGTGACATGTAATACAAACACACACAGTGCACACAGGTATTGTCTGGGATGTGACATGTAATACACACACAGTGCACACAGGTATGTCTGGGATGTGATATGTAATACACACACAGTGCACACAGGTATGTCTGGGATGTGACATGTAATACAGACACACAGTGCACACAGGTATGTCTGGGATGTGTCTGCAATCTTCTGTGAGGCAGTGCTGTTAGTTATATAGGTGAAAGACTCCCTCTAAGTGTGGGATAGCATAAAATTGTGACAGACACACTGATTTCAGCCCTCTGTCACTTGGGTGTTAATATTAAAGACGCACTTCCACAAACATCTTTATTCTCTGACCTGTTAGAAGGGTATATGATGTAAACTGCAGTGAAGATACTCTTCTTACCAGTGACTGTATTTGTGAGTTATCCTCTCCCTTATAATCCTCAGCTGTGTCATGTGACTACCACTGATCTTGAACTGACATAGGACAGGAAGTTAGTTACCTCTCTATTCATTTCTATAAGACTGACATTGAGACTCAGTTGTTTGTCAGGATCAGAAGGGAGGGGATACTGTAACTCACAAATACAGTCACTGGTACGAAGACTACCTTCACTACGGTTTACATCATGTACCTTTCTAAAAGATCAGAGAATAAAAACATTTGTGGGAGTGTTTCTTTAAATAGTTGCCAAGAACCTGCTCTATAATAATTCCAATCTGGTCCTGGAAAAGAGTGACAGCTGCCAGAGAAGGGTGACGGTTAGGCGCTATTCACCCGGCCGTAAAGCCGCCGGGCTCGCAAGACAGAGATAAAGATAGGACATGTGCTACCTTTTGTGGAGCAGAGGCATAGACCCGGAAACCCTTCCATGAGCTTCCAGGTCCGTGCCTTAGCTCTACAAAACATAGGACATGATCTATCTTTTGCCATATCTTGTAGATTGCAGACCCATTGAAGGAAATGGGCCCTTACTGCGATGTGGGGTTCAAACGGGCAGTGACCGCGATTTGCAGTCTGCAACACAAGCACGGCGACACTACAGCCGTGTGAATGGGCCCTTTTAAACTGAATGAGGGCTCATGCACATTGCGGCCCGCAATACACGGGCACCGGCTGTGTGCACCCCGCATCAGGGACCCATTCACTAGTGCATGCACTACTTTTTTACAGTGTGGACTGTGGGACTGCGGAACGTGGACCCCATTCAAATGAATGGGTCCGCGATCTGAATGCAGCAGCCCCAGGGTTAATGCATTGTGAACCGCAAATTGCAGTCCGCAGCATGGGCAGGGCCAGCACACGTTCGTGAGCATGAGCACTTATGGTGACTCTTCTCTGGCATGGGTTGTGCTGACTACACAGAAAGTTCTCAGCAACCACTTACTGTCAGCTCCTGGGTGACAGACCTCTGAAATAAGTGCATCTGTCCTCAGTGATGACAGGTTCCCTTTAAATGTGGGATACCCATGTACTCATAAATCTTACCGTGCTGTTGATACTGGCCAGTAGCTTTCCATTGAATTCAACCATAGAGTACACAGCTCCCTTCACTTCTTTCTCTGCGACAGTCTGCAACTTCCCTGTAGAGACAAGCAGTTCTATTAGTTTTGTGCTGCACATTCCCAAAGTAGTTTTCGCTATCCTCTCCAGATCCATTATTTCATTTTGCAGCCTATAATACAATCCGTCTCACTCGCACACTTCCAATTTCGCAAAACTGTCCCGTGTTACTGACCTTGTTTAAACAAAGAGCGCAGTTTCTAATGTGCTATCATGCGGCCATAACAGTCAGTGGACCTGCCACTACTCGTGACAGGTTTATCCGTTTGCTTGTTTTAACCACCTACCTGTTCCAGCTCAGGCAGTGTGAAAAGTAGCTAACTGGAGGGGGGAGGGCTGCTTTAGATGATGAGGTGATATCTCCTCAATGGTAGCAGCTTAGAAACAGGCAACTGGTCTTATGTGATAGCTGACAGTCCAGGCTTTCATACAAGACCAAAATGATAGCTAAAGTCCAAGAAACAGAGAAGAAATCACTGTTAGAAATCAAGTCGGGAATAATCGCAAGTGAAACATATTGCTGTAATTTTGATATTGTCTGAAAGCTTTGAATGGCTGCTTTCAAACAAGACCAGTTGCATGTTTCTAGCTGCTACCATTCAGGTATCTAAAGCAGCCCTCCCTCCTCCAGGTAGCTACTTTTCCCACTGCTGAAGCTCCACTTTGGCAAAACAGTTAGGGGGTTAATAGGCTGATTTGGCCGTGTCCTAGTGTGGAAGGACCCCACCCCCCCCTCAACTAATAATACATTTCTAGAAGGAATAACAAAGGGACAACACACAAGCCCATTTTATAAATTGCTGTTCAGCTTCTAAAGCTCCAGGTGATCATCTGTCTTCGGCACAAGAAGTTGCGGCTAGCCATACAGTGAAATGTAGCATTGGCAGACCAAGTAATAGGTGGCCGGGCCAAGTTCACCAGAGTGAGGGCTGCTCTTTGTTATCAGCTCTCCAAAGTGGCTAAGGGCTCATGCGCACAAACAAATTTTCTTTCCGAGTCCATTCCACTTTTTTTACAGACCATATGTAGAACCATTCATTTCAATGGGTCCAAAAAATAGAACATGTCTAATTATTGTCCTCATTACGGACAAGGATAGGACTGTTCCGTTAGGGGCCATCTGTTCCGTTCCGCAAAATACGGAATGCACACAGACCTCATGTGTATTTTTTGCGAAATTGCATTTTGCAGACCACAAAATACATACGGTCGAGTGCATGAGCCCTAATTAAGAGGGATCCCAGGCGGGAACTCCTCTCCCCTCGTGGTCTAATATGGCACATGGAAAATGGTTGTTTTGCCCCATTAACATCCAATGAGAACAGGACACACCAAGGAACAGGCAAATGACTCCATTAAAGGACTGCAAATCATATAACTCTTCAATCATTCACACACAGAAGCATTTGCTGTTTCTCACCATCAGAATACTGGAAAACCACTATCCTTCCTTGCTTTGGTTCGGCCTCATCTGGGTACACCATGGCAGTTCCGACGATGAAGTAAGTGCTTGGATCCTTTCCCAGCTTACACGACACTAAGCTGAGGGTGTACTCGTTCTGCAAGAACTGGTGAGTGTGCAGGACTGAAAGGAAAAAGGAACAAAACAAGCATAAGCCTCCTTGACAAACAACTGGGTCAGGCTTTCCTTAAAGGGATATCCCCGTCTCTGAACCAGCTGCTCCTCCCGCCTGAATGTAGCAGCCAGAGGTGGTTGGGAGAGCGGAAACAGCAGAGTGGCCTGTGCTAGGCCGTTTCCGTTACTCCCATTCAACTGTATAGGCCAGGGATCAGCAACCTCCAGCACTCCAGCTGTTCAGAAACTACAACTCCCAGAATGCTTCATTCACCTCTATAAGAGTTAAAAGAGGGGCCGAGCATGTTTGCATGCTGGGAGTTGTACTTTCACAGCAGCTGGAGTGCCGAAAGTTGCTGATCCTTGATATAGGAGTTACAGAAAGAGAATATCACAGCCCGCTCAGCTGTTTCTGCTGTCCTGACCTCTCTGGCCACCGCACCCAGGTCTGTTCTACATATAGGTGCGGGTCCCCGATGTGGGCCCACATCGATCAGATATTTATGGCATGTGCCCTTTTCCTTTAAATTGGTTTCATGCACTACCTTCAAATGTGTGTTGATCTATGATGAGAAGGTTATGGACCTCTATTTCTTCTCCAAATGAGGTTTCGTGGGGCGAGGTGCTTCCTGAAAACAGCTTACTGCTACTCACACTTGAAGAAAGGGCCTGTAAGAACAGAAGACATGATGGAAGGCGGCATTGGAATTTCAATGCCAGACTTTTTATGTGGAAACATTATATTTTACACCTCTTAACCCTTACACTCCCAGCGCCGTACATGTACGGCGCTGGGGCGATGCGGGCACATGGCGCCCGCTCACAAGTGCGGCGGGCGTCATGGCCAGCAAGTCTCTGCTGTTTCTAACAGCAGAGACTTGCCGCTACTTACCCGATCGGCGGCGTCTTGCTGGGCCTTTAGATGCCATGATCACGGCATCTAGTTGCGTCTGAACCCGGAAGCGTACGCTTCCGGGTGGTGTACAGACGCCCCGAGTGGCCAATCGGGGTGTCTGTACACCATATGAAAACTGTAATCCTCGCTGGTGAGGATTACAGTTTTCAAAGTGCAATTCTTATTCTGGCCACTAGATGGTAGGCCAGGATAAGAAATGAGCAATTCTTGGATTTATCTCAGTCTAGTAAATCCATGATTGCTCATAAAGAAAAAAAAAAAAACACAATATATTAGCTCATATTTGAGCTTTAAAATAGTCGAAAAAAATTAAAAAAAAAATGTAAAAAAATATATAAAAGTTCAAATCACCCCCCTTTCCGTATAATTAAAAAATAAATACTTAAATAACAATAAATATAGACATCATGGGTATCACCGTGACTGAAAACGCCTGTACTTTTAAAATATATAAAAAAAATTCCAATATGGCGAATTGTGTGGCGGAAAAAAGCGTCCAAATGGCGATTCGCCGTTTTTTTGACGCTTTTTTTTCTAAAAAAAAATTAAATAAACAGTGATCAAAAAGTCATACACACCGCAGAATGGTATCAATAAAAACTTCAGATCGCCCCGCAAAAAATGAGCCCCCATACAGCTCCGTACACATAAATACCAAAAAGTTATAGGGGTCAAGATATGACAAGGAAAAAAAAAAAAGGGCAACTTTCTAATTATTTTATCACTATCAAAACTATACATATTAGGTATCGCTGGATTCGTACTGACCAGTAGAATGAAAGTAACTGGTCAGTTTTAATGCACATCGAACGCTGTAAATAAGAAACCCGTAGAACTGTAGCGGAATAGCTTTTTTTGCAATTTCACCCGATTTGGAATTTTTTCCCGCTTCCCACCACACCATATCAAATATTAAATGGTGGCGTTGGAAAGCACAACTTGTCCGGCAAAAAACAAGCCCTCAGACAGCTATGTGAACAGAAAAATAAAACAGTTATGGCTGTTTGAAGGCAGGGAGCGCAAAACGAAAATGCATGACCGAAAAAACCTCCGGGAGTGAAAGGGTTAAAGGGGTTGTCCTACAAAAAATATTCTACAGTTTTCAAACCAGTCCCTGGAGCTGAATACTTCTGTAATTACATGTAATTAAAAATTTAGTATAGCCACTGAGTTATTCAATAAAATGTATCTGTATAGCGCCACCTGCTGTTTGTTCTCTTTCTTATTTCTTTGTCCTGCTCACTGAGATGGCCGCACATGCTCAGTTTCATCTTTCAACTACCTCCTGAGCTGTGATAGGGAGACCTGAGACACGCCTCCTTAGCTGCAACAGAAAAGACACGCCCCCTGAGCTGTCAGCTTGATATAAATCTAGCAGAGCAATTAATGGGAAGATCTCTGGACCCATGTGAGGTACAGGGCTGATTCTAGCTTTGTTAGAGATTGTCATGTCCTATATGATGTCTGATTTTTATTTTTACATTAGTCATGGGAGAACCTTTTTAATATTCTCAGGAGTTTGCCAGTGTAATTAGTCAGTAAGTAGTCTTTCAGACCCCCTAATGACCAAATTATGCAAGAAATGAGTTTGCGACATGGCACCTGATAAAGAGTTTGGGCAGAGATGAACACAGTGGATCTCCACTCACTTTTGGAAATCAGCACTATCCCCTATGTCAGAACTGCCACCAACACGTCTGTATCCCCATTTACCAGGGACAGACTGTCGCCATAGGGGAATTTTAAATAAAGGCATACCTGCTTTCAGCAAATACAGGTCAAGGATGAAAAGATATACAATAGTTCAATACACTTTCTGCATTAATTCTTCACATTATCAAGATCTCTCATTGCTGGTATTGAGTAGGAACCCTCATTACTTTCAGCGGATAAAAACCTGTACTGATTAAGTGATGGACACAGCACAGCACATCTCCGATTTCTGAATGACTAAGGGTACGTTCACATGTGCTACATCACAGACCTTCGAATCCGGGATAGCCAGATAGTGCCGCGCATTTCCAGACCCATAGACCAGTGATGGTGAACCTTTTAGAGGCTGAGTGCCCAAACTGCAACCCAAAACCCACTTATTTATCACAAAGTGCCAACACAGCAATTTACCCTGAATACTACAGTCCAGTATCGTATATCCGCCATGTACTGTATCATTTAGCTATAATATCCTGCCTACATACAGTGTGCTGCCCGTGCTGTTCATAGTGCGTCCTGTGCTAATGAATGGCAGGAAAAGTCTAAGGCATATTGGTACACCAATGGGTGCCCACAGAGAGGGCTCTGAGTGCCGCCTCTGGCACCCGTGCCATAGGTTCACCACCACTGCCATAGACTATAGTGGGATCTGGCCACTTTTTAGCAAAATGCCGGCTTTTGGCCGGACAAAAAGCATCGCATACAATGTGTTTTGTCCAGCCGAAAGCCAGCAATTATGCCGGAAAGTGGCTGGATCCTTGCCAGACTCCATTATTTTCTATGGAGTCCAGCGGTGAACAGCCGGATATGGGATACCACAGATGTGAACGCATCCTAACTGAATGATATCAGAATGACAGCAAGCGGAGATCTTAAAAACAAAAAGATAAGGAAAGTTATTGTACCCCGGTATCTAACGCTCCCTGTGAAGACAATCTTCTCCGGCCATTATATACAATAACACTGACCTGGGTACTGGCACTAGGTCGGAGCGGAGAGCTGCTTCCACTAGCATCTTGCACCTCGGTTCGGCTGGAGAGCACTCCGAAACACTGAGATACCTCCTGATAGCAAATCTTCCTGTAATAAACAAGACAATGAAAATCTAGGAGTAGGAAGGTGTATAGCATTTATCAGTCGCCATGACAAATTAATAAATCAAGTCAACTGCTTCCTAACGGCAAACCCACCTGGGAGACTCGTACAGCGGGACCGTCCGGATATGAAGCTTTTGTATTTCATCAATGGTTCCAATAGTGAGGGTGCTGTTATTTGCCAGAGCCAAACTGTAAATGAGAGAAGTGGTTAAAGGGGTTATTTCATGAATCATTTTTCATTCCAAAAGTCCTGAAAGGTTGCCAATAGCTGTTCTAAAGAATTCTGCAGGTTTTCTAGCAAGAAGATACACTTCTTATATTTTTTTGTTTGTATGTGTCCCTCTTTGTGTTGCTGTATACAGGCTCTGGATGGAATCAGTCTCCTTCCCCCTCTGGCAGCTACTTACTTCCCCTGAAGGAGTCTTCTCTATTATACTGCCATGCTACCGCAGATGCTCTTCTCCTTCCATTCCAAGCCATTTATATCTGCTGTGAACTGAGGATCACTATGCGGTGACCAGACTGTGGGACAGTGGCTGAGCGTGTGCGACCAGCAACACTAAGTAGATGTAGAGGTACATTGCTATACACTCTGAACACCAGGTGGCAACATACTATGTAAGTAAATGTCACAAACTGTTTACGGGATAATTTTGAACACCATGGATATGGAAACAGTACTTCATTTTTTTGATCTATAGAATGAATACAAACATTGGTCCAATAGGAACAATATAATGAAAAAAAATAAGTTTTTTCCCCCTATACTACAGACCAGGGGAAGGCAACCTCCAGCACTGCATCTGTTGCGAAACTACAACTCCCACCATGCATACTTGTTCTGCTCCACTCAGAACTCCCAGAGAAGTGAACGGAGCATGCTGGGAACTGTAGTTTCACAACAGCCGTAGTGGTGAAGATTGGTGACCCCTGCTATAGACCAAACTAAAAACATGACTTGCCTATCAGGATAACCTTCAGAGTTCAGGGGGCACATGTAGTTGACCTCCTTCAGGTTAACGTTGGAGAAGACCAGCTTATGGTTGCTGCTGTAGATGACTGTGGGCCGGTCCGAACAAGCAAATACATTCGTGGTGGACAGAGAGCGGAAAGTCCTCAGAACGGTGGGCTGCGTCCCCAGGGTCACCTTCTTTCTGTCACTTAGAAGACCTAAGAAGTGCGAGAGAGCAACTCAGTGAACGTCATGTATGCAGACAAGCGGAGAAGAACCTGTATGACGTAGAGATCACTTACCTGTTTCTGTGTTGAGGCTGAAATAGAAGAGAGCTCCATCCCCCAGTGCACACAGCAGGTAGTGACTGTTCTCGAAGGACGTCATAAGGATGGACCTCGGGATAATCTCTGAAGAAGTAAATTAAAAATTAAATATTATCTACAACGTATACTATAAGTCTATGATCATCGCTCTGTACAAACTTCCATTCTGACTTACCTCCACCTAGCATCTCTTTATGTAATAACTGAAATCCTGGTAGACTAAGGATTCGAGCCGAGATATCTGTCCACAAGCCAATTGCACAAAGGGTAGACATCGCATCACCGCCACCCAATGGAGTGACGTCTAGACAGGCGACTTCATGCTCCATTTCGGTACAACTGTTGGGAAAGAAGGAGAATCCTATATAATGATCGGCACTATTAGGAGAGGAAAGGGTTGTCTCATTGTGACTATTCCTGTCCACATAAATGTCGACCCTCCTCTATGAGCCATGGCAAACTCTTGAGGACTACTTATAACATGTAATAGTTTGTCGTTGAAGCATCCCTTGTGAGCAGCCTTCATTATATAAAAGGGTTTTCATGATGACACAACCCCTTTAAAGTAGAACTCCCGCAAAACTTTTTATTCTCTGACCTGTTAGAAAGGTGCATGATATAATCTGTAGTGATTGTCATTTTCTTATCAGTGACTGTTTCTGTGAGTAATAACCTCTCTTCTTATTGTAGCTGGGTCATGTGACCAACTCCCTGACCTCCAACTGACCCAGGACAGAAAGCCAGTAACTGCTCTATTCATTCCTATGGGAGCCTCACTTTCAGTCTCATAGGAATACATAGAGAATTAGACTTCCTGTCCACACATAAGTCTATGTGTGAGTTGGTGGGTCTGATTGCTGGTCACATGACACAGATAAGAAACTTCAGGATGATACAAGTCAAAAATTCAGACACTGGTAAGAAAATGACATTCACCACAGATTATATCATGTACATTTCTAGCAGGACAAGGAATAAAATTTTTGTCGGGAGTTCTTTAAGGAGCACATATTAAACTGCCTTACCTGATCTGTTTTAGCTCTCCAGGCTGGATTTCCAGGTAGTAGAGGACTCTGCCCACTGCAAGCAGCACTTGGCGGCTGTTGCACGAACACACGCTGACTTTACGACCTTGTGGCTCCTTCCATTCGCTGACCAGACTTTGTGGGTCCTGTGACACCAGTCGTACAGAGGCGGACGTGATCTGGAAAACAGAAGTCCATCGTAATAGACCTTCATGGCTGGAAACACACATGCAGTTATTGGAACCAAAGCTAGAGCTGGATGCAGAAGGACGGAGCAGTATAACATTTCTTGTTTTATACTTCCTATTCCTTCTGAATCCAATTCTAGCTTCAAGGGGTTTTCCAGGATTTTACTAATGATGACCTATCCTCAGGATAGGTCATCAGTATCTGATCGGTGGAGGTCTGACACCCGGGACCCCTACCGATCAGCTGTTTGAGAAGGTACCGGCGCTCCTGTGAGCGCCTCTACCTTCACCTCGCTCACCAAGCACAGCACCATACATTGTATAGTGGCTGTGCTTGGTATCGCGCTCTGCACCATTCACATGAATGGGGCTGAGCCACTCCTAGGCCACGTGACCGATGAACATGATGTCACTGGCATAGGAAAAGCTAAGAGAAGGCCGTGGCGCTCACGCCAGTGCCTTCTCATACCGCTGATCAGCGGGGGTCCCGGTTATCCTCAGGATAGTTCATCAGTAGTATAATCCCGGAAAAGACCTTTCAGAGCATCAAAAATGGACCAAAAAACGTACGTGTGCATTATTTTCACAAAACAATGGGCAAATTAACTGTATGGTTATGTGAATACCAAACTTGTGATCCATATCATTGGGGTTCGCAGCTCATGGTTCCTGTGCCCCCCATTCACATTTGGATTTCAGTTCTTATAATAAGACCCACCGAGGTGTACCTAAACCTTCAAATACACTTTATTAAAATCTATTCTAAATGTGAGGGGAATGATTTTTGTAATATACTTTCATTTTCTTTTTAACTTTTCCTAGGGAAATAGGCACCTGTCGCATTTAGCAGTCCATACCGTACAGCACTGTTTACTGGAGTACAGACTGCAACGTGCAATAGACACCTTAAAGGGGTTGTCTCATAACAGACAATGAGGGCATATCGCTAGGATACGCCCCCATTGTCTTATAGGTGTGGGTCCCACTTCTATATCGGGAACGGAGCCCTGAAAGTGAAGGAGGACGCACTGCGCATAAGCAGCACCCCTCCATTCATTTTCTAGGCGCTCGGCTATTTCCGTCGAGCCCATAGAAGCGAATGACAGCGGTGACCGGTCACGCGCAGTACGCTCCCATTCACTTCTATGGGGAGCCGGCTCAGTGGTGTCTGGACCAGAGTCCTCCAGCCACCACCTTGCGGGGTTCCGTTCTTGATATAGGTACGGGTCCCGGTGGTGGGACCTGCACCTATAAAACAATGGGGACATATCCTAGTGATATGCCCCGGTTGTGTATGATAAAACAACCCCTTTAACTTCAGGTGCTTATTTCACTTGGAAAAGTGTAAAAAAAAATAAAAAAAACATTTACAAAAATAATTTCCATCACATTTAGATTTAAACTTAGAGTATTTGAAGGTCTAGGTACTCCAGAAAGATAGCCCTGAGGTCGTATCAAGGCCTCTTGTGACTGCATGGAGGAAGGTTTCTGGGACCCGTTATCCAATTAAAGGGGAAGACCCTTTGGATTACGCTGTAGTCACTATAGAAAAAAGTCAAGAGGAGCAAAACTTTGACGGGTAAGGGGTGTCCCTTTTTCATTATGTGCATCAGGCGCCTGTCTATACATCTACAATAAAATCACTGAAGGAGTGATGACTGCAAGTTCTTCTTTACGTCTGGACATGTCTGGTTCTTTTACCTGAATGAGCTGCTTATGTGCCACATTCCCACAGAAAAAGGTTTGCTGGTCGTCGACAAAGCCTGCGAGGTCAGTTTCCTCCACTTCTTCTCCTGACAAAGTCAAGACCCTGCAAGACAAGCAGACGTCATTATGGAGAAGTAACGTCTGTGATGTGTTACCAGTTACATAACCAGCCACTTCACTTCATCACGAACCTGGTCTGTCCCACAAAAGACAAAACCAATGTGTCATCCGTCTCACGATTGGCAGCAACCCGGAGCGGCCACAAACCTGATATAGAGCAGAAAGACCATAGTATTAAGGACCAGTATTTTTAGCACTATCTCCACAATGCCAATCCCCTGTATGCACAGCCCTATACAGTAATCCTTAAAGGGGCTGTCCCACTATTGATATTCATCACCTTACTACATGGTGATACATTTCTGATAGCTCGGAGCCCCACAAATGACTATAATGGTTGGTCCTGAGCCTCCGTTCCTCCTCACTACACATCCACAACGTGAAAGACTCTGAATGGAGGAGCAGCAGTTGAAAAAGCACCCATCTGCTCTATTCAGTATCCATGGGACTGACGGAAACCGCTGAGCGCTGTGTTCTTTGGTTGCAGAGACTTTAAAAGCGAGCGGCAGAACGAATGTTAGATCAAAGATCCATTCAAATTCCTCCACATTGAGTCCCTGCAGTTACGAGGAATGGAGGCTGGGGTCACAGTGATCAGACATTTATCACCTATCCTGTTGATAGATTATAAATGTCTCCTGTGGGAAAAAAATGTATTCTAGAACCCAGCTACAAGTTAAAGGGAATCTGTCATGTTGAACATGATGTCAGAGCTGCAGGCAGCATATTATAGAGCAGGAGGAGCTGAGCAGATTGATGTACAGTTCTGTGGGAAAAGATTCAGTATAACTTGTAATTTATTCATTTCTATTTCTGCTCATTCTGGGCTTTGAAGTCCAGGAGGCGGAGCTATTAGTGATTGACAGCTATCTCTGTATACACAGTCATAGAGGGAAAGGCTGTCAATCACTGATGGCTCCGCCTCCTGGACTTCAAAGCCCAGAATGAGCACAGATATAGATAAATAAGTTACAAGTTATAATTAAAGGGGTTATCCAACCCCTATAATGATCCCCCCTAATGCCCAGGCCCCTCATGTACGATATACTTACCCCGCGTCACTCCTGAGTCCCGCAAGGCCGCTGCTGCATCTCCCTGTTGAGTGGATCAAAACATCTGCCCCCAGAGTGGGCTGCCATTGGCTGCCGTGACGCATCAGAAGTAACGCAGGTGCCGGGGAGCGGGGCAAGTATAACCTACATGTGGGGCCTGTGAATTAGGGGGGACATTATAAGGCTTGCATAACCCCTTTAATCTTTCCCCTCCCAAAAGCTCCTCCTGCTCTATAACATGGTGCTTGTAGCTTACATTGCATTTTCACGGTGTCAGGTTCCCTTTAAGGCAGTGATTTTCAACCTGCTCCTCTCCAGCTGTTGCAGAACTACAACTCCCATCATGCCATTTAGCCTCAGGCTATCAGAGCACGACTGGAGCTGTAGTTTTGCAACAGCTGGAGAGCCGCAGGTTGGTGAACAGCGAGTCAAGAGATGAGCGACACTGATTGCTTTCAATAGAAACCAGTAGACCTATGACAGAGAGCTCCATGTCTATAAGTATCAGCGTTACCTTTGATCCCTGGTAAGTCAATGCTGGCGTGTTCATGGATACCGATGCCGTTCCTGATAATTCGTAGTGAACCTTCCTTAAAGGCTCCAGAGCAGGTGACAAGCTGCATAAACAGAGAAAATATGACAAAAAATCCACAGGAATGACAGAAAATACATGAGAAGTGAATGCACATTCATCTCACCTGTCCCTGGCCCTGTCTCTCAAGGTCTACAACACACATGTCCACGATGGGACCCAAGTTAGTGAAAGTTTCCATCGCCACAACATAGGAGCCCTGTTCATTGCTGTCCGCAGTAAGCTATGGAGAAGGGGGACACACAAAAAGATTAAGTATCAGGTATTCTGAGTGGTAAGGTGAATAAGTAAACATAAACCCATATATACAGCTTACACAGACGTAAGAAGCCGAGTCATAGAGTTCTTACAGCTGCAGGGACGGTTCTATCTGGGTTTCCTGCCAACAATGATCTGTAGGGGGCCGACTACAGGGCTATCCTCCAAACTGCTGTAAGGCCTGATAAAGCTCAGCAACCCGTTTGAAGTCTACTTCTTAAAATCAATATGCCATCTATGTAATTTGGAAGAAAAACCATCCTCAAAGACCTTGCCTGGATTTTAAAGAGGGGCTTCCCATCGAGGACCCACATCTACCCGCTGCATCTCCCCATCGCGCGGATCAAAACATCCAGTGACGGGAATTAAAGGACACTGCCACCATATGTGTAAAGTAGTCCTTTAAAGGGGTTTTCCAGGATAGGTCATCAGTATCTGATCGGTGGGGGCATCACCCGGGACCCCCGCCGATCAGCTGTTTGAGAAGGTACCGGCGCTCCTGTGAGTGCCACTACCTTCTCCCCACTCACCAAGCACAGCACCGTACATTGTACAGTGGCTGTGCTTGGTATGGTGCTCAGCCCTGTTCACTTGAATTGGGCTGAGCTGCTCCTAGGCCACGTGACCGATGAATGTGACGTCACTGGCCTAGGAAAAGCTGAGAAAAGGCCACGGTGCACACGGGAGCGCCGGTCCCTTCTCAAACACCTGATGGCGGGGGTCCCGGGTGTCGGACCCCCACCAATCAGATACTGATGACCTATCCTTAGGTAGTAAAATCCTGGAAAACCCCTTTAATAACTGGCGATGGAGAGATGCAGCGGCGGCCGTCTCAGCATCAGTAGTGACTCGGGTGCTGGGGAGCGAGGTAAATACTAATTCCTATGATTTAGCATTTTGGCCATGTCTGTGTGCTGCCAGACGACGTTACAGCTTGTCTTTTAACCAGCTCAGGGCTGAACAACTGACTGTGGCCTTCAGGAACCACTTCAAAGGGACCATTCCAGGAGCAGGTTTCATCACTTTATTACAAACTTTCCTCGACATGAACAGAAAACAAAAGCTGCAAACTTCTGGGTGCTTTGGCCAACCAGAAGTGATTTCTCATCCACCAGAAAACCGCTTTTGATTTTGCAACTTTCATCTGTGAGAAGTTCACACAACCAGAGCCGTTCATCTTCGTACGCACAGCTCTGACGAGAAGAAAACTGTCCGGCAGCTGCCAAAGAGCTTAGCATGTTAAAACTTGGGCTGAAGAAATGCTTCCATTAAGGGATTTTCTAGTCTTAACTTAAACTGGTCACCTCAAGAGAGTCCAAGTCCTGCAGACTGCCAAAACGAGTCCTGAAGGCTTTCCACGTAGGTTTCCTGCCTCCACAAGCAAAGCTGGCACCTTCAATATATCACTAGCCGTTCATTCCAGCTCTGCCCAGAACAGAACTGGTGTACAACGAGGACACCTTGTGGCGTAACTAAGATACTGCATGCCAATATTAATTTGCGGTATTTTACGTTTTTAATACAATTGCCTCTAGCGCAAAAGAGTGCAGTGGTGCGGTACATTGCCTCCATGCGTCATACTTCTTGAAATAAAGGGCAAGCATTACGTGGCCAACACACATGCAACAATAATGACGAATATGAACGCATCCCAGCAAAAATAAGTCACTGTTTGAAAAGAACAGCATTTATACAGGAAGTGCATGGCTCTACATGTCCCACAACAAGGTGCAAACATTTTACAAAGAGGTTTCACATATATGGACTATCTGAGTCATAAAGTTCTCTAGCAGATGTCAGGAATGCAGGGCACTTAGTAGATGCCAGAGATGCAGATCCCTGATGGAGTAAACTTTGCACGGGTTTCCACACTTTGGGGTAATTACCTAGCTATTAAAGGGTTACTAGGAAATTCCCACCTGTAATTATCAGTGCAGTAAGTGTGCATGCACCAGCCTTCTGCGTCTCCTCACATCATGATGTGCAGTGAACTAGTACAGTATAAATCACCTAACAATCTCATCCTGAGTACTGGCACCTGCATGTTCTTGCACTGTGAACGTTACACAAGCAATAAACGTGACGTTATATGGCCTAGGCCAAGCTGTTAGAAGGCCAGGGTGCTACTGTGAGTGTTGGTGCGTTCTCAATCAGATGTCCGGCAGGAGTTCAGGGTGTCAGACCCCCACTGATCAGATACTGAGCCTATCAGGAGGATAGGTCATCATTTGTAAAATGTCAGAAAACCCTTTTAAACCCTTCACCAGATTATGGTCACTGAAAAAACATGAAAACCCAATAGAGATACAGCGAATAATAATACGGTATGCTCCAGGGCTGTCATGTCTGACCTCCGGCACTCCAGCTGTGGTAAAACTACGACTCCCAAGATGCCCCCTTGCATGGCTGTTCTCAGAACTCCATAGAAATGAATGGGGCATGCTGGGAGTCGTAGTTTCACCACAGCTGGAGTGCCGGAGGTTAGCCATCACTGCTCTAGGTTAACTTCACAAGGGTGAATGTAGTCCAGAAGCTCGGTTAGTGTGACTGCAGCGTTATCCAGACCAGCCATGGCCCAACCTACTGAATCACAGTGATGTATAATGCTGTGAGCTCCATGATTCTACTGTCCCATACTCAAGTCCAGGACATTAGACTCGCAGTCCTGGATGAAACTCACAGCATCATAAATCACTCTGATGTAGTGAGCTCGTCTCAAACAAGTTGTGGTCGGTCCAGGAAATGCGGTTGTCACACCTTCCTGGACCATACTCGCCCAATGTGAAACGAGCCTTACTGTGTTCAAACCATCGGCTTACCTTCACCAGTTGGGAGTCTCCAAGTCGAGAGCCTACAAACACTACTCCGTTATCCAGGTAAGTGAGACATTCTGCAATGGACGTCTACAACAGACAAAAACAAACTTAAAGTACGGGAATATTCCATGACAGCATATGAGACAGAATCTGCCCCGAGGTGGTGACGCACAGACCACAGATTACCAACTGAACTGATACATGTCTATATAAAGAGATACCGGTCCCCATTGGATTTACAATATCTTCCATGTCTATCATTGGAATACCTTTTCAATCAGAAAAATGGCAAAACCGTATTGGCAATGATGATTAAAGGTTTGTGCAGTGAACAGATATTGCTGACCTATTCTCAGGATTGGCAGGAGGGTCCAACTCCAGGCTCCTCTGCTGTTTGAAGAGTTATCGGCGACTGCACGTCCAAAGTGAATGGGACAAGCAGTTGTAATATAGCGAGACGTTGCGCAGGTAATCTAGAACCAGAAGCGGCACCGCTACCTCTTCCAACAGCTGATTGGCGGGGGTGCCAGGAGAAGGACCTCCGCAGATCTGATATTGACTGCCTATCCTGAGGATAGGTCATACAGCCCCTTTAAACCGTTCTTACCTCCCCCAACAGCTCCACTCGGAGGTCCTTCAGAGTGACACTTCCATCCATCTGCTCTTCCTTCTCCAGCAGCAACATAAATAAGCGGCCTTCCATGTCTCCGAGAAGATACCGGGAGCCATTGACATCTACCCGATTGTGACACACAATTGTACTTTGCTGCAGATAAAAATTAAAAAAAAAGAAAATATAACTAACCTACTCCAATAATATCACTCAAAAATAATTAAAGAAGAACTCCCGACAAAAATGTTATTCCATGTCCTGCTAGAAATGTACATGATGTAATCTGTAGTGAATGTCATTTTCTTACCAGTGTCTGAATTTTTGACTTCTATCATCCTGACGTTTCTTATCTGTGTCATGTGACCAGCAATTAGACCCACCAACTCACACAGAGACTTATGTGTGGACAGGAAGTCTAATTCTCTATGTATTATTATGAGACTGAAAGTGAAGCTCCCATAGGAATGAATACAGCAGTTACTGGCTTCCTGTCCTGGGTCAGTTGGAGGTCAGGGAGTTGGTCACATGACCCAGCTACAATAAGAAGAGAGGTTTTTACTCACAGAAACAGTCACTGATAAGAAAATGACAATCACTACAGATTATATCATGCACCTTTCTAACAGGTCAGAGAATAAAATTTTTTGCGGGAGTTCTTCTTTAAAGGGGTTTTCCAAGATTTTGATACTGATGACTGATCCTCTAAATAGGTTACCAGTATCTGATCAGTGGGGGTCCGACACCGATCAGCCGTTCAAGAAGGCACCGGCACTCTTGTGAGGCCTTCTCCCTGCTTACCAAGCACAGCGCCACGCATTGTATAGTGGCTGTGCTTGGTATAACAGCTCAGCTCATTCACTTCAATGGGGCTGAGCGCTATACCAACCACAGTCGCTATACAATGTGTGTGGTAAGCTGCAAAAAGACTGCGGCACTCACTGTGAGTGCTGGTGCCCTCTCAAACAGCTGTTCACCGGGGATCCTGAGTGTCAGACACCCACTGATCAGATACTGATGACCTATCCTGAGGATAGGGCATCCATCAAAATCTCAGAAAATCCCTTTAAAGAGGATCTATCTCCTGTACTGACAGGTCTATTTTAGTAAATTATTGCATTCCCCATAATAAAACAGTTTTGGGGAATGTTTTCTCTCACCTCTGCTTTGTTCTGTTCCTCTGTTATTCCTACTAAAAAAAAAAATCATGAATTAATTGACACAAGGGTGCTACCAGTTGGGGCGGGGATGCGCTTACACACACTGACACTGTCCAATCAGTGCAGACATTATCAGATTGTGTAGGGACAAACCCCTTACATGAGAAATGGTAACGCCTGGCTGTCAATTTTTTCATAATTATTCAGGAGGAATAACAGAGGAATGGCACTTAAGAAAAAAAAAAAAAAAAAAAAGATGCTCCAGAATGGTTATATCATGGAGAATACAAGCATTTACTGCAACAGACAAGTCGGGAATGGTTCCAAGTACTCAAGAGATCGAAACGTCGAGTTCATCTCTGCACAACCCAGGAGTCTACAGACAACTCACCTTAATAATTGGAGGAGCTATCGCCAAGTATTTTTCACCATTGTGGTACGTTATAGATTCTTGACCTATTATAATGGCTCCTCCGAACGGCTCTGGAACTGAGAAACAGACATAGCAAGTCAGGAAACAGATGAGGATGGCATAATGATATTATACGTGTTTTATCTATTCTCCATTTTGGTCCCCATCCTGGGAGCCTCCTCCAGGAGCTGAAGACATTTCCTGGAGTGTAGTAAAGCCGAGTCCCCTGTCTGGGGGTAGAGGTGTAGGCAGTATGGAAACTGCTGAGCGTGTCAGACATGTAGTAAGTGTTACAGTCTGTAAATGGAAACCTACACTTGGACCGCAGCCACTGAACCAGCAGGGGGTGTTATACAGCTGGGGTTAAGGGTTCCAAACTTTATAATCTATAAACCATCCGCCCCAGCAAAGTATAACAAGGTCACTGACCCCACTGCATCGGAGCGTGCACCAGATGAGTCCGGGACTAATTTCCTAGTAAGTTAAAGGGGTATTCCGGTTGTTTTAAGTTATCCCCTAGCCACAGGATGGGGGATAATTATTAGATCAGTGGGGACCCCCATTGATCACACGAACGGGGGTCCCGTACACCCTGCAGCCCCCCTGAAATGAACAAAAAAGCCAGTGGCACATGCGCGTGGCCGCTCCTTTCATTTCTATGAGATTTCCAGAGATAGCGGAGTACAGCGCTGAGGACAGGGGATAACTGGCGTACCCCTTAAAGTCTTCATTTACTATATTTTGCAGGGACAGATGATTTGATATGGGGAAGTTTGGGACCCTAAACTTAAAGGGCATTGCCCATATTATCTCCTTTGCTGGCTTAATTCATTTTTCCATCATAGTACACACTGATTGTATCCAGGGGTTATGACCACCACGCAATCCAGCAGCAGTGGTCGTGCTTGCACAATATAGGAAAAAGTGCTGGGAGTGCACATAGGTTGGCGCTTTTCCTGTAGTGTGCAACCATGACCACTGTTGCTGGATTGCGGGGTGGTCATAACCATGGAAACAAGCAGTGTATCATGGGATGAAGCCAGCAAAGGAAGCAATATGGACAATCACAATACATTAGTAAGTGCCTTGTAATAACTTTCTCTACGTGATAAATGCCATTTGCTGAAGTAAGACAACCCCTTTAACAGCAAACTGTTGATTTACTGGCCCTAAATTAGGTGACAGGTTCCCATCCTGACCACTGGATGCCACCAAACCCAAGAAATTGTGTTTCAGGTCTATGTCCCGACCACGATGCCAAACAAAATTGTGTTTCAGGTCTTGTCCCGACCACTGGATGCCACCAAACCCAAGAAATTGTGTTTCAGGTCTTGTCCTGACCACTGGATGCCACCAAACCCAAGAAATTGTGTTTCAGGTCTTGTCCCGACCACTGGGTGCCACCAAACCCAAGAAATTGTGTTTCAGGTCTTGTCCCGACCACTGGGTGCCACCAAACCCAAGAAAATGTGTTTCAGGTCTTTATTCCTGGCAGAGAAGAGGCATAATATTCTGTGATTTCCTGATACATTCCCACACGTAATCTCCAATCCTCACAGGACCTCTTTATTTATTTTCCTCTCTAGGTTTAAAGGTGTATTCCCATCACAAACAATTGGGGCATACCTCTAGTGCATTTTTATGGGGCCGATGGAAAAAGCGGAGCCAGCGCTCGGCTATTTTCGGCGGCCCCATAGAAATGAATGAAGGGCGGCTGTACATGTACAGTGCGCCCTCCACCACCTTTTTCCGGTCTGTTCTCCATATAGGTGCGGGTCCCAGAGATAGGACCGGCACCTATCAGACAATGGGGGCATATCCTAACGATACGCCCCTATTGTCTGTGATGGCAACACCCCTTTAAGCAAATCGACCTCCGGATCACAGATCTGAAGTCGATTCGTTCACATACTTACATTTTAATGCTGTTTCCGTACAGCATTAAAATGTATTGGCTTCATGGAGCCAAAGTTCTTCTCGCCCAAAGTTTGGTGCAAAACTTCGGTGAATTCCTAATGTATTTATATCTACATATTTAAAATAGCAATCCGAACTGGGCTTTGGTACTGGCTGGTACCTCAGTACCAGAGCCCAATTCGCATTGCTATTTTAAATTTTTTTTCCAATACATAGATATGAATACAGGAGGAATTCAAAGTTTTGCGCGACTCTGGGCGACTCCATGGAGCCAATACATTATAATGCTGTATAAAAACAGCGTTAAAATGGAAGTATGTGAACGAATGAATTTCAGATCTATGATCCAAAGGTTGATTCGCTCAAGCCTACTCCTCTCATCTGTTCCTCACATGAGCGTCTAGAAGACTTCTCACATGCATCCCCAGAACCCACTTCCCCAGCACATCAGACTCACCCCCAACAGCCAAACCTTTCAAAGGAACCTGACAACCCACCTGTTCAGGAAAGGCTACCACAGCTACACTGAGCATACCGCCACCACACGGCCAGATGAGCAGCTGTTACCCCACCTACTGTCTCCTTCCCCTCTCCCTTGTAGATTGTAAGCTCCCGCGGCCCTCTCCCCCTCTGTACCACTAAGTTCATGCTCATTGTACTTGTGTTGGTTTATATTATGTATATACAGAAATAATATTAATATATACATAAAAGCCTGTTACCCGTGGCCACAAATATCAAAAACAAATATCAAAACTGCCAAACGCTTTTAATTGCAAAACGTGCAATTCTCAAATTTGGACATTTTGATTATACAGTACAGTGAGGGAGATTCATCAGGACTGGTGTCAAGTAGAACTGGTGGAGTTTCCCATAGCAACCAATCAGATTAATCCTTTCATATCTCAGAGCTCCTTTGGAAAATGAAAGGATCCATCTATTGGTTGCTATGGGAAACTAAGCCAGTTTTCCCTTGCACCAGTTTTGATAGATCTTCTCTAATATGTTTGGCACTTTACATACAATCAGCAAACCTGTCTTTTTCGGGTGACTTTTCAGAATAAGGCTAGTTTGACTTCTCCGTTTACCTGACCCGTCAGGCTACCCTTCTGGAAGAGACCAGAACAGCCTGATGCATCAGGCAAATGGAGATGTCAAACTAGCCCAAGCTGCCTTGTGTGTACATGAAGAATGATGCTATATCTGGTCATTATCTGACTTGTATACTGCATTTATTACCAGTTACCCTTTCTGCAGGCTCTCTCCCTAAGGTCTCCTGCACACAGCCAGATACGTTTTTACATAGCTACTGGGCGCGTGCATCCCTTCCGCAGGTCCCGCAGCATGTTACAAATGCCTATTCTTGCCGGCAAAATGGACAAGGATAGGATACGTTCTATATATTTTTTTTTGTGCGGGGCTGCGGAACGGACACACAGATGTGGATACCACAAGGTGTGCTATCTGCATCTTTTGCAGCCCCATTGAAATGAATAGGTCTGTATCTGATCCACCAAAAAAGCGGATCGGACGTGGACAGAAACTACATTAGGTCGTGTGCATGAGGGACCTTATTGTCAGTTTTCCCTGTGCTAGTGATCAGAGATTAGCTGCTATGATGTCTCCCACATACTGCGCAAAGAGGAGATTGTACTCCCTTATCTCTGTAATACACCCTGAGCATCAGGTCTGCGACCTCCGCACTTTGATAGACAGGACCAAGTGTGATGACGTTTTCACTGCCTGGTCCTAACAATCAAAGTACAGAGGGGACAGCAGTTGTAGAGAGAGCAGAGCCTCTAGGTGTAATGGTAACGCCCCCATTGCTCCTAGAGGCTCATTTGCATATATTAAAACTTCATTATTCTCAGCAATGTGGGCACATATGAACATGGAACTGACACAGATGCCTTCAGCTGCCAAGTGTACATGTAACAGGTCAGCCAGTGTCATAGGTACAAATCTGCGGACAGACGTCCTTTAGAAGACGAACTGCAAACAGATAAAAGCTCTGTCTAAACCTTAAACACCTGATATTACAGATTTCTAGTGGTACCTGCTATCACCATAGACGCCTCGGCCTCTACATTTTCCTGCTTCCATGGACCTTTGCTAAACTCCTTTTCCCTGAGGGAGACCTCATACGTTTTAACGTGACGGCCCTGAGGATCCTGGTACACGAAGCAGATAGTGGGCGCTTGGCAGCTGTACAGGAACTTGACATCAATGACGTGCAGCTCCTCTAATCGGATGTTGAAGGCCTTTAACTCTTTATTGTCTCTCTCCAGGGGGATTACTTTGAACAGGCCATCATACAGACGCAACCCAATCATGCGGCAGTCTGGGTCAATAATCCCAATGATTCCTGTTTCAGAAGGTCGGCCGATGCGATCCTGGTGGAGCGAGAGAGAAAACGTTAGAAATAAAGACAGGAAAAAGATCTCAAGATACAAGATGAAATCAATGGGGTTTTCCAGAGTCTTTTTTTTTTTTGGAGCCAGTGGGTTCCCAGAAATAGGTTCTCTAGAAATTAGGCACTGATGACTTATGACCAGGATAGGTCATCAATATCATATCAGAGGGGTCCGATTCCCAGCAACCCCACAGATCAGCTGTTGGCAGGAGCTTCTGCGCCGGAACAACACAGCTCCATCCATTGTGTAGGGTTATCTACTTATCCTATGGTGAAGGAGCCACTAGTCACTCCCCAGTATACAGGGCCCTGTCAGGATTAGGGCTCATGCACACAAACATATATTATTTCCATGTCCGTTTTTTTTTTTTGCAGCCCGTATGCGGAAACATTCACTTCAATGGGTGCTGGAAAAAAAAAGGAAAATCACTCCGTGTGCATTCTGTATGTCCACATGGCCATTCCGCAAAATAATAGAACATGTCCTATTACTGTCCGCATTACGGACAAGGATAGGACTGTTCTATTAGGGACTGGCTCTTTGTTTTGCAGATCCGAAATTTGCAGACCGTAAAACACCCAACGGTCATGTGCATGAGCCCTCAGCAGCTGGGAACATACATGCACAGTACCCACTGTATACCACACTTGCACTTTTTACAAGTGTCCGATACGGACTCTGTTAAATTGCTGCTATCAGGATTTGGGAAACAAAAAACAATTAATATTTTTAAGTGCTTTCATTGTTCAAAAAAACTACATGAATTTGTTATTGCTGCAACCCTACTGACCCACAGAATAAAACCTCATAGTGAACTATCAAAACTAACAAAATCGAGAAGGTAAAAAATAAAAAATACAAATGAAAGTCAGTTGATGAAAAAAAAAATAAACAAGCTATGATTTGTTGCCTTGTTACAGGCATAAAAGCTATGAAACACATTTAATGAGAAAATTATTAATATGACTGCATTTTATTCATTTTGGGCTAAAAAAAACAACACATCTTTAATTCTTTTTAAAAAAATATTGAACCGTTCTGTCACAAAGGATTAACTGATTTTCTAATAACCCTCATCTCTAAATTACTAAAGAGTCAGAAACTCTTAAGCCACATTCTTATTAGTAAGATAAGAACGGAGCTGAAATGAGTCTTTATAAGGTCAGAGAGCATAGATAAGGAGTAGAGTTGATCGAACGTGTTCGTAACGAGCACTGTAGTGCTCGGATCCCCTGCGCTCGCATGCCCGCAGGCATCCGGATCCGTCCTCACCTGACTGTAAGTCAATGGGGGCGGATCCGTTTGGTATGACACACGATCCGTCCCCACTGACTTACAGTCGGGTGAGGAGGACGGATCCGTTTGGTGTCACACACTAGTGTGTGATACCAAACGGATCCGTGCCCATTGACTTACAGGCAGGTAAGGATGGATCCGGATGGCTGCGCAGCGGAGCGCAGGTGATCCGAGCAGTACAGTGCTCGTTACGAACACATTCGATCAACTCTAATAAGGAGCCGTCGGCTGAGGTATCTGACGGAAGAGTAAAAATTCAGATCATGCTACTAGAGAAACTCAAGGCTGCACAGGGGGTTCAAATTTTTTTTTTTTTAAAAAAAGGCCAATTGTAAAAATGATTTTTAGCTCAAAATGAGTACAACTCAAGAATACAAAAAAAAAATCTCCCCAAAAGGTGTACATAACCTTTAAACCATTTTCGTATCAGTAAGATAAAATCTGAGCTATGATGAGTGTTTGTGAGCTGTCAGGAATCAGAGATAAGGTTTCACATGGGCCATCAGCAGAGTGTAAACAGACAGATTGATACTAGAGAATCTCAACACTGTACAAAGAAAGAGGCTGAAAAACTGTTAAAAAAGACCAAATGAAAAAAAGATTGTTAGCTCAAAATAAGTATGAAACAATAATAAAAAAGCCCCCAAAGGTGTCCATAGGTTTCTTTTGTCACCAGTACCTGTACATTGCCATGTGCGCGGGTGATGATATCAATGCTGTCACCAGTCTGCTTATATTCCAGGATGCAGGCGTTGTATTTAGCGGTCAGTACAAAGAGCAGGTCTTTACTCTCGCCCTAGAAAAACAAACAGGCGCAACTTATCAGTAAAATTAAAGGTACAATTTCATGGATCACATTGCTTGTATGAGATTGCTAATCTATAAAGGCATCACGGAATCAAACCACACAGCCCAGTCTTTTTAGGCTATCTGCACACATTGCGGATTACGCCTGTTTTTATTCTGTACAGATTCTTGTGAAGAGAAACCGCAGCAGGATAGAGTACCATTTTTAGTGTGCATTTCATACTTTTCAAGGGAATGTGAGATCTGCAGCAAATCTTCATCAAAAATGCAAATAATGCATGCGGTTTTTGGTGTGGAAAATTTTTTTTTGTTTTGCATGTTTTATTTCTCCATGTTAAACCGCTACCATGTGCAAGTAGCCCTACAGAGAAGCCATTACCAAGACACGCTCCCTTTAGATTAGAGCAACGTCCTATCAGAGCTTAACTAGTGGCTACTGCTCCAGCACATGACATACAGCCATGACCAATCAGTGCAGTCACCTTGGGTCTGAAGAGCTCCATTACTGCGATCTTGCCATACATCCCGACCTCCTTTACAGGGCGCAGCCCCTCCGGTGTCACCACATAGATCTCCAGACGTGTATTCTTGGCTATCAGAAGATTCAAGTCATCCTCAGATGTGAAGTGTCCTGTTAGAAAGTGAAAATTCAACAGAGACATTTATCAATTTTTAATGATAAAAACAAAAATTGGGCTAAAAACTCATTGGTTTATCACTCGATCCGACATAAAATCCACTCCTCATTCTGTGCCGTAAGTGTCTGTCACTTCTGTCTACATATGCTTTAGGCTTCATTCACACGTCCGTATTTTGTTTCCGTGTCCATTCCGTTTTTTTTTTGCAGACTGTATGCGGAACCATTCATTTCAATGGGTCTGCAAAAAAAAAAAAAAAAAAACACGGAAGATACTCCGTGTGCATTCCGTTTCCGTATGTCCGTATTTCCATTCCGCAAAAAAGATAAAACGTCCTATTCTTGTCCGTTTTGCTGACAAGGATAGGCATTGTTACAATGGATCCGCAAAAAAAAACGGAAACCCGGATGACAGAGGTCAGGCTGTGTGCATGTGGTGGACGCCACAAATTTATTACTGGGCGTGCAGAATACATTCAGCACAACTTTGTACATCTGCCCCATGAATGTGGATCTGGATCATGGATCTGTTAGGCTTCATTCACACGTCCGTATGTGTTTTCCGTTCTGTATATTGCGGATCCGCAAAAAAAAACGTTCCGCATGTCATCCGTGTTTCCGTTTTTTTTGCAGATCCATTGTAACAATGCCTATACTTGTCAGCAAATAGGACATGCTCTATATTTTTTGCGGAAAGGAAATACGGACATACGGAAACGGAATGCACACGGAGTACCTTCCGGTCTTTTTTTTTTTTTTTTTTTTAAACGGAACGGACACAGAAACAAAATACGGATGTGTGAATGAAGCCTTAGGTCGTTTTTTATTTTTATATTTATTTTTTTAGCAGGCAGACATTTCATTAAAGTCAATGGGGAACTATGAAACACACTGCGAACAATGGCAGAGGTTTATTATTATGGTCTTCAATGTAGACAGTGTAAACTTTTTTCTTTTTTTATTATTGTAAATTTTTTTCTAAAAGTAGCTACCAATCCCATTTTGACAATTCCTATGGCCCCTGACGGTAAATGCTGTCTGGTTCCTGTTAAATCACCGTTCAGCCAATCACTGGCAAAAGGACTCTCACTCCTGCAGCCAGTGAGCAGGAAGATTGTATGTATGGATTTTTACTTTTTTTTTTTTTTTTTAACACTCCTTTGAGCCTGTATCACGGCTTAACAAGCCGTTTAAAACTAGACCAGACAGAAGATTGCATGGCAAGATATTATAGTGGTCCTTCCCCTTTAAATCCTTGTTATGTAGTTGATTATTGATGCCTGATACATTGCTAAAGTATGAAGGACTGACCTTTAGGTGGAGCCAGGAGATTAGAAAACACTTCGCTATTTAACAACGAGCTCAGATCCATTGAAGACATCATCAGCGTAAAATACACTACTCACAAAAAGTTAGGGATATTTGGCTTCTGGGTGAAATTTCAGGATGAACCTAAAATGTCCTCTAACCTTTACAGGTGAACTTAGGCCCCCATTCACACGTCCTGTTTTTCTTTCCTGATTCGATCCTGATCTGGATCCATTCATTTCAATGGGTCCTGAAAAAAATCAGGATCGAATCAGGAAAGAAAAACAGGACGTGTGAATGGAGACTTAACGTGACTCTCTCTAAACTTTTGAATGCACACGTCCAACTGTTCAATGTTTCAGTACTTTTCGCGCAACTTGCTGTTCTCTAACAGGGAGCTTAACGGCAAAATTCACAACAGGTGTTTGATCCATAAATTGCCCAATAAATTTCCAATTGCAGGTATTTAAACAGTCCTCCTCATCATGCTGTTCACATTTTGACATCACGAGACCAAGACGACACCTAACAATTGATCAACAGTACCACGCCATTGCAAGGCCTGTGGAATTAAGGGCCCTTGCACACGACTGTATGCCCTCCGAGACATACAGTCTGTGAGCAGGCCATATGTCCCAGAGCGGCATCGTTCGTGTGCATGGGAGCGCACATCATCATAGGTTACTGTGAACATTGGGTCGCCCGCGGGACTATTGCCCCACACTGATATGATCTTACATGTAATCTATGATACTGTGCGCTCCTGTGCGCACGATCAAGGCCGCTCTGGGACATATGGTCCGCTCACGGACTGTATGTCTCGGAGGGCATATGGTTGTGTGCAAGGAAAAAAACGGACATGCCCAAATTAAGTGCCAGAATTCTGCACCGGACAGAGGTGGCCTCTGTAGTGGGAATTCTGCCCATTCTGTACAGATGGGAAGAGTTACGTCTGCTACATAATGTATAACCGGATCATCTATAATTGACGGCGGATGAGACAGTACGAGGGGAACAAATAATTTCCTGCCACTTGTCAGGGGTGGAATCAGAGCCCTCAACTTTGCTTGAGCTGGCATTGGAGTAGATTTCACTTTGGCTGGCAGGGCGTATAAAGAGTGGAGAGAAGTCCTTTGACCGAAGGACAGAGAACACAGAGATATTGAACGTTATTTTCATAAAAGTCACCTAAATGTTTAACCACCCCCAAAGTTAACCAGAACTGGGAGTCAGACAACCTCCACAGTCCAGAGGTGAGAATAGAGATATGTAATAGAGGTACGGTTCTGAGACAGCCATGTCTGCATCCCCTATGGGTTTCTGTACATTAAAGGGAGTCTGTCACCTCCTAGGCCCCTATAAAGTACATAAAGATGCCCATAGCACATGTTGTGACAACAGTAATGTTACCTTTGGCGCATTCCTCTGTGTTTTAGAAGTCCCAAAAACGGAGTTTTAAATATATGCAAATGAATCGCCGCAAGTGCCCGGAGGCGGCGTTTAGTTCTTGGAGCCCGGACTCCAGTCCTTTTTAACATGCAATCCCCGGCCCCGCTACTGCCTCCGCCCGCCCTGCACCTCGTTGGGGTCCTCCTTCTCAGCCGGTGAGATCTCAGTCTCTCGCTGGGCCGGGGCATGCGCACTGACTTCGGCGATGCCGTGCCCAAAAAGGGCATCACAGTGCGCATGCCCCGGCCCAGCGAGAGACTGAGATCTCACCGGCTGAGAAGGAGGACCCCAACGAGGTGCAGGGCGGGCGGAGGCAGTAGCGGGGCCGGGGATTGCATGTTAAAAAGGACTGGAGTCCGGGCTCCAAGAACTAAACGCCGCCTCCGGGCACTTGCGGCGATTCATTTGCATATATTTAAAACTCCGTTTTTGGGACTTCTAAAACACAGAGGAATGCGCCAAAGGTAACATTACTGTTGTCACAACATGTGCTATGGGCATCTTTATGTACTTTATAGGGGCCTAGGAGGTGACAGACTCCCTTTAAACAACTTGAATCAGGCATGAGGAACCCTGTATAAACATGGATTGGTGGCATTTTTGGGGTCAGAGGCATATTTTGCATAGTATTTACAAAATGGTTACAACGGTTCAGATATGTTCACACAGTATTTTCATGTGCATTTTGATGTGAAATATGCACTTATTACAAGCCAAAATATGTCCATAAACCTATTTCAATGGGAAATACATGTACCACATAAAATAAAAAGTAACACATGATGAAAATAGCCCCGTATGTGTATGGATTACTCTGCTGATTTCTCTTAACATCAGTGTTATATTTTCAGTCTAATCAAATTGATGAAGTTCTGAGGGCTTTTTGACTCCTTCAGTAAAAATACATTTGTGGACCCTCGTCTTGTGCTTACATCCCAGCGAAAGACTCACAGGGAGCATCTACAGCATCATGTCTCTACTTCTCCTTCCCATCCCAGCTCAAACATCATAGATCCAAGCAGCCTCATTAGTAGAGCGAATACTAATGAAACTGTGGTGGATATGGGATGGGCCCTCTACAAGCACACAGACTTTTACTAAAGAAATTATTTAACTGGTCTCCATCGTGATTTGAACCCCAGACCTTCTGTATGGCAAGCAGAAGAGTCACCATTACACTATAGACCTGCTCTGTTGGAAGGGCTGGATTTTCTGTACTTAAAAAAGCAATTTTCGGGTTCAGCGAAGTGACGGCGCGTGCACACAAGCATGGAAGCGCTTGCAGTGTTCGGCACTGCAAGCGCTATTGCGCACGCGCCGACACAATCGGACTGCGCAGGCGCGGGATTTCAGCACTAGGCCAAACGGTCTAGCGCTGTCAGTCACTTTACAGAGGGGCGTGGACTTCGGCATAGGGGAGAGCCGCGGGCCCGGGGGGGGGGGCGGTGAAGAAGCGGTGCTCAGGAGGAAAGAGCCCGCCCCCTGGTGCTCCGAAGGCTCATTAGCATAATGTTTTAACTTCGTTTTTCAGCACAACCGCTGCGCTGTACTCTGCAATAAAGGTATGTGAGAAATGTACAAGTTAAGGGGTTTTAACCTATGTATTAAAATACATAGGTTAAAACCTGGTGACAGAGCCTCTTTAATGGCGCTTTCAAATGAATAATAATATTGCATAGAGTATCTTACAAAAACTTTGGTTTTTGCTTTGTTATTTTTTAGCAACAATAACTTTGCAGAAAATTTCTACTTTTACCATAAAAGAAAAAACAAGTAAAAAAGTAAAAATTCTATTTTTCTGCCATAACTTCTATTAAAAAGACTATTTACAGGTCTTAGGGGGATTTGAACCCCAGACTTTCTGTACAGTAAATAGATGCTTTACCCACTCCTCTATTGAAAACTGCCGTAAAGATGAGATTTTTAACATTTTTTTTTAATAACGATCACAAAACAGTAATTGGTATCCCTGTAATCAGAATTACCCGTACACTATAGTGAACATAATATTTATGGTGATTGGTAAACAGCGTAAATAAAAATCGAGGAAGGGGGAGGGCAAGACGGTTTGCCTGTATGGAGCCCTGAAATTCCTGATGGGAACCCTGGATCCAAGCCTGCTTAACACCCTGCTAGGAATAGATACCGGAGTTGGATATGGAGAGCCTACCACTTCGAGACACTGTCAAAGAGGGTAACACTGGTCACACACTTGCAATAGTTGTCAGCTGAGCATGCATGCCTTTTGAATGGCGATGGGATTAGACTATCAGACTCTTCTGGAAGCGGCTTATCTTCCCCAAGAACAAATAGGATCAAGCTTGCTGAGATGGGGTCCCTAAATGGTATGGATGGCAGATTTGGTTGCGACTGAAAATCTGTTCCATTCATCTAAACAGGGCTTTGAGAAAACCAAGGGCTTGGGACCAAAACATCCCCAACCACATGAATGGAACGGATTTCAGCATGATTAAAGGGGTTTTCAGAGCTGAACCCGGACATACCCTCAATTTCACCCAGGCAGCCTGCCTGACTAGAGCATCGGAGCATCTCATGCTCCGATGCCCTCCCTTGCCCTGCACTAGATCGCGCAGGGCAAGGGCTCTTTTGTTTACAAATACACACTGCCGGGCGGAGGCAGTGTGTTCATTGACATCACCGGCTCTGATGGGCCGGCTTTAGCGCTGCCCTAGCCGTTTTACTGCCTAGGGCAGCACTGAAGCTTGCCCATCAGTGCTGGTGACGTCACCGGGCTCACTGCTGGGTGGAAGCCTCCACCTGGCAGAAACCAGTTCGTCACAGGAACTGGGCAAAATGCCTTTTAAAGGAGGGCATCGGAGCATGATATGCTCTGATGCTCTAGTCAGGCAGCCTGCCTGGGTGAAATTAACGGTATGTCCGGGTTCAGCTCTAAACCCCGACATCCCCTTTAAGGCGTCCTTAAAGGAGCTGAAAGGTTTCAGAAGGAAACTGGACAACACAGGAGATCGGCATGCACCGAAGAGACAGAGACTGACTGCAGAGGTCAAGTGATGTCCTCATGATGTCATCGCTGCAGCCGGGAGAACAGGAGCGGTGGCAAGGATCTGGTGGGTGAGAAATGATCATCTGTTTATTGCAGGCGGATCCTCTGGTTGTGTGGAGAGTTAATGTCTGTAAACTATAAGAAATGTCATATTTGTCTGATAGGAACAGATCCTACAGGAGGAACCCAGAGGTATCTCAAGAACCAGGGCCAGAAAAACAACATCTGGAAAGGTTATCCAGTAACACTACTTTCCTCTCATCTCGCCTGTAGTGTTGAGCCTTACAAGAACATGACGTTATACATTTTTATATCCTGCACTTCTGGGATCACGTCCCATACACTGGGCAAGAGATCCTAAGTCCATTAATCAAACCACAATGCTCGAGAGCTGCTGTGCCGCAGACTGCCTGAGTACTGCAGCAGGGTCACATTAATACTGGGTGGCATCGCCCCTTGCTGCGATATGGCTGAACTACATCCATCATAGCACTAAGGCAGAACCTGCTTTCATCACTGAATGCTACTAATGCGGCCATCAACGGCAAACAGAATTGTCAGGAGGGCTGGAGAGCGTCTACTGCAGTGATGGCTAACCTCCGGCACCCCAGCTGTGGTGAAACTACTACTCCCAGCATGCTCTATGCATTTCTATGGAGTTCCGAGAACAGCTAAGCAAATGTACATCTTGGGAGTTGTAGTTTTACCACAGCTGGCGTGCCGGGGGTTAGCCATCACAGCCCTACTACCATCATGCATAGTGTGGAGACCCAGAGGATCGACACCGGGTGTCATGGTGTGGGGCACCATCAGCTACCACGGCCTTCCCAGTCTGGTATTCATGGAGGGAACACTGTCCAGCCTTTGGTATGTCCAGGACATTGTGGAACCAGTCCTACTGCCCTTTTTAACACTCGCCCACACTACACACCAGGCTCTTCAGGGTATCCAGCAGCAACCCTGGCCAGCTCGGACAACCTCTTTAAATGTGCGTCATCTCATTTTATGTTGCTGATTTAACCCTTTGCAATGCAGACTGTGAAATCTGTGGCAAACCCTCAACATTTACGGTTTGCATCCGGCAAGAACATTCCGGCCATGATGGATGTGCATTAAAGGGTTTTAACAATGACGACCTATCCTCAAGATGCTTCATCCGAAGTCGCTTTGTTAAAAGATTTGTTATAATACTCTATAAAGATTCATCTCCGTACTGTATTACAATGTATGTCCATTACTCACGAAGTTGCGCGAGACTTCATCTAATAACTTCGGTAATTGATTATTACAGTGAAAAACCTTGGAACCGAACTCTGCTTGGACCCGAAGCCTATTCATCCTAATACTGTATAGAGACAAATCTCTGTACAGTACTATAATTTTTTAGCAAAGGCGGCTTCGGATGTAGCATCCAAAGTTCGCTTTGCTCATCTCTAGTCATCAGTATCGGATCGGTGGGGCTCCAACACCCAGGAGCAGTCGTTTGATAAGGCACTGGAGCGCCATGGCCTTCTCACAACTATTATTAGGCCACGTGATGTCACGTTCATTGGTCACATGGACTACGAATAGCTCAGCCCCATTGAAGTGAATGGGACTGAGCTGTGATAACAAGCACAGCCAATACACAATGTACGGCACTGTGCTTGTGCTCAGAGGAGCGCCGATGTCGCCACCAATCAGATTCTGATGACCAATCCTGAGGATCAAAATATATTGGCTAAGAGTCTCAGATTTTATCATATCAGAATGAGGTCTTAGTTTATACAGTATATATTGTTTGCATCTATTTTTGTGCACTAAAACCCTTTTTCTGTGATTTACTTTGATATATATAGCCACTGACATCCGCAATCATTATCACATCATGCAGGATGTTTTTTATCCTTTTTTATCCTTTTGTTTCTGTGAGTTTTGCTTAGTTTATAACATGTACCTGAGGGAGTGGCACCTTCAGGTGTGAATGCGCTCTTAGCTTATCTTGAGTAGCATTCTTGTGCACTTTTGCTCTTCCTATCAAATTGAGCGCCTTGATTGCGTGGTACATATAGGTGTGTTTGCTCCTCCTCTCATTGGTTGCTGTATGCACATAGAGGTTACTAGGAGCAACACACCTATATGTGCAGTGTCCATGCTCCTAGATATAGATGCCCAACGGCATAGTTAGGTTTAGCGTAGGACCTGCCTGACCTGAGACCACCGTGACGCTGGGTAGGTGGGCACAGATGTGTTTTGATCAAAATATATTGGCTAAGAGTCTCAGATTTTATCATATCAGAATGAGGTCTTAGTTTATACAGTATATATTGTTTGCATCTATTTTTGTGCACTAAAACCCTTTTTCTGTGATTTACAATCCTGAGGATAGTTCAATATAAAAATCCAGAAAACCATTTAAAAAAATTAAATAAAATTAAACAACTGAATGTGTTAAGACAAAAAAAAAAAAAAAAAAATAGTGACTTCTTTCCAGGTCACACCACACTCTTGGATGACTCCACTGCAACCATGATTATGTAATTTTAACAGGTCTCCTCTGCAGAGAATCACTGGCTGCTACAGTGATGTCATCACTGTACAGCAATTGGCTGCCATCATCATTTGTCAAGATGACATCACAGCAGCAACACAAACACAGAGGGAGACCAGGGAGCCACTGGTAGAGAAATCATACGTCACCATTCTTCATGTCAAACAATGACAGAAGCTCTGATGACACTCAAAAGCCCAAATACAAAAAAAATATGAAAATAAAATAACACAAGTTTATGGGTTCAGGCAGCAACATGGATGAGCAATGGAGATATGAGAGGAAATAATGACCACAGATCCTACACAGCGTGAGTCCTAAGTGGTTAAATGAGCTCAGGACTGCTGCCTGCACCATTAGCCAGAGCTGCTGCCCTCCACGGCACGGCCGGGCCACACGGATCCCCAGGCACTGACCTGTCACACAGGCATTCACCGCTGTGGGCTTCTGCGCAGTCACCACGTAGTTGTACGACATGTTGTCACTGGGCTGAGCTCCTGTCGCTGCAACTCAGGTAGCGACAGGCGCGAAAACAGGCAGCAACAGGCCGTCTATCACCGGAACCGGAAACTATAGATACTAGACTAGAGCGGCTTCTGCGCCATAGAGAGGAGGCTATCAGGGTAGAGCGTCTCCCTTCTGCACCACAGAGAAGTGGCTGTCTGACTAGAGCGATTCCCGTCTACACCATAGAGAAGACGCTATGGCTAGAGCGTCTCTCTTCTACACCGTAGAGATGTGGTTATCGGGCTAGAGCGTCTCTCTTCTACACCGTAGAGAAGTGGCTGTCTGACTAGAGCGTCTTCCTTCACCGTAGAGAAGTGGCTTAGAGCGTCTCCCTAAAATGAAATAATAAAATTAAAAAAAAAAAACGCAAAGCCACTCTGCAAACCGCACACAGGGAAAGCCGGATTGTTCAAGCCGGATAATATGGCTGGCTTTCGGGTAATTGTCATTTTATACAGAGGGCCTCTCTGTTTACCAGATTCTACCATAGAGCTTGGAAGAAGGAGTGATAGCGCGCCGCTGCGGCATGATAGAGGGTAGTCATGTGAGGGGCAGAGCGACCCCCCTGAGCAGCTACCGCAGGAATGTAAGCACCTGGCTTGGATGTAGCTGGTAGAAGCAGGCAAGGCATTGTGGGCTGAAGATGCAGTGTGCATGCTGTGAGCACCGCTCCTTAAAGTGAAGCGCAAGTGACTGCTACTTATCTTGTTCTGTTGAGTTTGGGGAAAGTTTGGAAACTCCAAACTACAATTGTATCCTTACTAAATGTGCTGGATTTGCTGTTCAGGACTCTGCAAATGCTGGGTGACCCCCTCTTTTGTACCTATAGCTCTGTGGTTATGTTGGTTGTCACTCAGCTTTCCAAGAAACAGCTACGGTATATCTGAAGGCAATAAGTTGGAAAATAATATGCAAGTGGAAGGATGACAGCACATCCATAGTCATCCATAGTTGAGCTTTCCTATAAGAATATTTATCACCAATCTAGGGGACAGGTGATACATACTGTATGGTCTCCCTAATGATTTTGAGAATGGAGATCCCTGGGCACTTCTATGGGACTAGCTGAGTACAGTTCATCTCAGTTTTATAAAAGTAAATGGTGGTCATCTCAGAACACTAATGGGGGCCCCCTTTTTCAGGATTACCGGGGGGCACAGTGGTCAGACCCCCAGCTAGAAAAAAAATATTCTCTTAGTAGACCCCTTTAAGGGGTTTTCCAGGTTTTTAATATTGATGACCTATCCTCAGAATAGGTCATCAATATCAGATTGGCTGGGGGTCCGACACTTGGCACCCCGCGCTCTGTGTGCTCGTGCCATCTCCTGTCTCTCTTCCTGCTTACCAAGATATAGCAGTGGTGAGATGGAAGAGAGACAGGAGACGGCATGTGTGCACAGCGCGTGCCTTCTCTTCATACCGCTGCTCGTGGGGGTATCGGACCCCCGCCGATCTGATATTGATGACCTGTCCTGAGGATAGGTCATCAATATTAAAAGCCTGGAAAACCCCTTTACCTTATTACAGAATTTTTGTTAATAAAAGCGTCGGGGGGCAAAATGCAGCCGGTATCCATGTTTTGAGGATCCACTATTTGCAGAGTGGAAAACGGCCAGTGGTCATGTGCCTAGTATTATATGCGATCCCAGTCAGTGCCGAGTCCAGCCCTGTAGATGCGTTGCGGGAGACATGCGAGTCTCCCGCTCGTGTGAAAGGGGCATAATTGTGCCTAAATGCAAAATCCAAAAGCAGATGAAAAACATTCTAACGAATGTTACTATGAACGCTCGTTAGCGATCATATGGCAGAACATCTTTGTCATCATATGGCAGTGTAATACTGCCGCCGATTACTCGTTCATCGGGCAATTGCGATCTTTCAGCATGCAGACAATCCTTTCCAACAATCACCTGCATAATCGGGCTGTGTAATACAGGCTTAGGGTTATCATATCCACTTGAATGGGTCCGAAATCCGCACTTCTGTGGAATTTTGGTCTGTGTCTCCACACTGCAAAAAATTGACCCACCTCCTCAAACGGTCAACGTCTCCGCACTGCAAGTAAATTGGTCCACATCCGCAAATAGCAGGCACATGGCCGGTGCTTGTGCATTGATATTTGCGGTCTGCAGCACAGGTCATGTTCATGAGCCCTTAACCCCTTCCCGACTGTATGGCGCTGGGCGGGACTTTAAAGATGGCGCCTGCTCCATGCATGGTCACGGGTGACCTGCATATCCCGCTAGCAGGCACCAGCGGCTAACGTCTGCGACCGGCAGTAATGCCGATTGCGGATATTTAACCCCATCGGGTGCCGCGGTCAAGCCTGACCGCGGCACCCGAAGGCGGCAAACACCGGAAGCATAAGCTTCCGGTGTTGCTCCGGCTCCCCCGTGTGGCGATCAGTCATAGTAAATGACAGGGGCTGCTGCATAGGCTTTCCTATGGAGCCCTTGTCTGTAATAGGACTCCATAGGAAAGCATTGAAATCCTCATAGACTCCAATGTAAGTGCATTGGAGTCTATGATATAAGCAATCAAATGATTGCTTCTTATAGCTCCATATGGGAACTATAAAAAGGGTAAAAATAAATAAAATAAAAAAACGTAAAAGTACAAATCATCCCCCTTTCACGAAAATAAAAGTATTAAAAAAATACACATCATGGGTATTGCCGTGTGTGAAAACGCCCATATTATAAAAATAACTAAAAATATTTCCCATACGGAAAAATGCGAAACGGAAAAAAGCGTCAAAATTCCGATTCGCCATTTTTTTGTTGCTTTTAAAAAAAAAAAATTAAATACAAAGCGATCAAAAAGTCACACACACCCCAGAATGGTATCAATAAAAAGTTCAGATCGCCCCGCAAAAAATGAGCCCCCATACAGCTCCGTACACATAAATACCAAAAAGTTATAGGGGTCAAGAACTGGAAATAAAAAAGTCCAACTTTATAATTATTTTATCACTATCAAAATGCAAGAAAAACTATACATATTAGGTATCGCCGGATTCATACTGACATGTAGAATGAAAGTAACTGCTCAGTTTTAATACACATCAAACGCCGTAAATAAAAAAACCCGTAAAATTGTGTTTTTTTTTGCAATTTCACCCGATTTGGAATTTTTTCCCCCCTTCCCACTACACCATATGCCATATTAAATGGTGGCGTTGGAAAGTACAACTTGTCCCGCAAAAAAAAACAAGCCATCATACAGCTATGTGAACAGAAAAATAAAAAAGTTATGGCTGTATCAAGACAGGGAGCGCAAAATGAAATCGCAAAACCGAAAAAAACCTTCGGGGTAGAAAGGGTTAAGCCCAGGACTAACACCTGCTTCAGGAGTATCGATCCCAGGAGGCTAAAAGATATACAGTGGAACTTGCCATTCAGGTAAATAGGACAAGGATGTAGGCACGAGGCCACAGTCCCTGCAAACATCTGAATGGCAGAGGTGCAAAGAGTGGGACCCCCACCAATCTAATATTTCTGCGCTGACTTAATTTCCATAAGCCCTTTTAACTGTTCGCTTACTCTGAATTCACTGATCAAATCCATCCCCTGAGAGCAGGCAGCTTTTTATTTTCACTGAGAGATCAGGTTACATTTGAGCACAGAAGGGCACGGAGGGAAAGCAGTAGATGATCTGCTATGATGTCTCCCATGCACAATCCGTATGGCTCATGTAAGAGGGGCCTTAGAAGCAGCAGGATGAAGGTAATAATACAGTAGTAGCGAGCAGCGTAGCTGTGAATCCAGCAGTGGTGTGAGGCAGAAAACGTGCGTACAGGTCTCAGGATTGTCATGCATTTCTGGCTTCCAGCAGCTTTCAGTGCATGTAAAGTGTAATGATGAAGCTGAGACCAGTTCACCTGGCTTCACAGCGCGGGTCCCAAATGCCTCTGGAGCTGGCTTCCATTTTTCGAAGAAAGGTATTCAGGCCTCTCATAAGGTCCTTCAGGGTATATAGGATGCAAAAATAAATTAGACACCTCAACATTAAAATTGCAACACCGAGAAGGAAAAGTTGTGGCGTTTTGGAAATTACAGGATAGATAGACATGTTAATGATATGCAAATGATAAAAAGTTATGAACAAAACCTCTCGATTTATTATTATCGCTTGCATAAATACACGCACTTACACACCTTATTAATGGTTTTCTGAGGAATGTTCTGCCATGCTGAATACACTTGGGCACGCAAATCATCAAGATCTGCAGCTGGCAGCTCCCTTTGCAATTGCCAAGCGATGATATCCCAGATGTGCTTACATTTTGCCTTGTTTGCAGCACTTTGTGGATGATCTTTGAAAAACTACCTCGCCTTTAACTGCTGTATAATCACTTTCTATCAATTAATAGCGGTGTGTTGTGATATCAATCACGGATACATGACCTGGATTAATGATTTACTCCAAGTACCACAGAGATTGAGGGCAGACGGAGAAGTGCCGCAGTCCTGTCGTTTTTCTTTGTTCTTTACACGCGGCTGGAGTAGTATTATAGCAGTCATGCTCACTGTGTTATCATGCTACATGTTTCCTGCTTATAATAAAGACCTGTTTGTTTTCAAGCTTAAAAACTACCCAGAATACAGCGGGAGATTTGCAGAACTCTTGGCATCCACATTGTCACATGACCATCCTTTCATACTCTGACCCAAGTGTAAAGTCCTGCCCTTAGGTTTGCTTTATAGATGTCCCTGGTGCCGGGTGCAAGCACATAATATCAGTCTTCTGTAAGTTTTCTCTTTTATTGCTGTCATTGTCTGCATCTGTCCTGTCAATCATTGTACATAACTGGCTGCAGAGCTCCTCTCACTATATATCATTCGCTGATCTTCTCCAGTCACTGTGCATCCTGCCCTGATCTTCTCCAGTCACAGTTCATCCTGCCCTGATCTTCTCCAGTCACTGTGCATCCTGCACTGATCTTCTCCAGTCACTCTGCATCCTGCACTGATCTTCTCCAGTCAGTCTGCATCCTGCACTGATCTTCTCCGGTCACTGTGCATCCTGCACTGATCTTCTCCAGTCACTGTTCATCCTGCCCTGATCTTCTCCAGTCACTCTGCATCCTGCACTGATCTTCTCCAGTCACTCTTCATCCTGCACTGATCTTCTCCAGTCACAGTTCATCCTGCACTGATCTTCTCCAGTCACTCTGCATCCTGCACTGATCTTCTCCAGTCACTGTGCATCCTGCACTGATCTTCTCCAGTCACTCTTCATCCTGCACTGATCTTCTCCGGTCACTGTGCATCCTACACTGATCTTCTCCAGTCACTCTTCATCCTGCACTGATCTTCTCCAGTCACTGTTCATCCTGCACTGATCTTCTCCAGTCACTCTGCATCCTGCACTGATCTTCTCCAGTCACTCTGCATCCTGCACTGATCTTCTCCAGTCACTGTGCATCCTGCACTGATCTTCTCCGGTCACTGTGCATCCTACACTGAACTTCTCCAGTCACTGTGCATCCTGCACTGATCTTTCTCCAGTCACAGTTCATCCTGCCCTGATCTTCTCCAGTCACTCTGCATCCTGCACTGATCTTCTCCAGTCACAGTTCATCCTGCCCTGATCTTCTCCAGTCACTCTGCATCCTGCACTGATCTTCTCCAGTCACTCTTTATCCTGCACTGATTTCCAGTCACTTCATCCTGATCTTCTCCAGTCACTCTGCATCCTGCACTGATCTTCTCCAGTCACTCTGCATCCTGCACTGATCTTCTCCAGTCACTCTGCATCCTGCACTGATCTTCTCCAGTCACTCTGCATTCCCTGCACTGATCTTCTCCAGTCACTCTTCATCCTGCACTGATCTTCTCCAGTCACTCTTCATCCTGCACTGATCTTCTCCAGTCACTGTGCATCCTGCACTGATCTTCTCCAGTCACTGTGCATCCTGCACTGATCTTCTCCAGTCACTGTGCATCCTGCACTGATCTTCTCCAGTCACTGTGCATCCTGCACTGATCTTCTCCAGTCACTCTGCATCCTGCACTGATCTTCTCCGGTCACTGTGCATCCTGCACTGATCTTCTCCAGTCACTCTTCATCCTGCACTGATCTTCTCCAGTCACAGTTCATCCTGCCCTGATCTTCTCCAGTCACTCTGCATCCTGCACTGATCTTCTCCAGTCACAGTTCATCCTGCCCTGATCTTCTCCAGTCACTCTGCATCCTGCACTGATCTTCTCCAGTCACTCTTTATCCTGCACTGATCTTCTCCAGTCACTCTTCATCCTGCACTGATCTTCTCCAGTCACTCTGCATCCTGCACTGATCTTCTCCAGTCACTCTGCATCCTGCACTGATCTTCTCCAGTCACTCTGCATCCTGCACTGATCTTCTCCAGTCACTCTGCATCCTGCACTGATCTTCTCCAGTCACTCTTCATCCTGCACTGATCTTCTCCAGTCACTCTTCATCCTGCACTGATCTTCTCCAGTCACTGTGCATCCTGCACTGATCTTCTCCAGTCACTGTGCATCCTGCACTGATCTTCTCCAGTCACTGTGCATCCTGCACTGATCTTCTCCAGTCACTGTGCATCCTGCACTGATCTTCTCCAGTCACTGTGCATCCTGCACTGATCTTCTCCGGTCACTGTGCATCCTGCACTGATCTTCTCCAGTCACTCTTCATCCTGCACTGATCTTCTCCAGTCACTGTGCATCCTGCACTGATCTTCTCCAGTCACTCTGCATCCTGCACTGATCTTCTCCGGTCACTGTGCATCCTGCACTGATCTTCTCCAGTCACTCTTCATCCTGCACTGATCTTCTCCAGTCACAGTTCATCCTGCCCTGATCTTCTCCAGTCACAGTTCATCCTGCACTGATCTTCTCCAGTCACAGATCATCCGGCCCTGATCTTCTCCAGTCACTCTTCATCCTGCACTGATCTTCTCCAGTCACTGTGCATCCTGCACTGATCTTCTCCAGTCACTCTGCATCCTGCACTGATCTTCTCCAGTCACTCTGCATCCTGCACTGATCTTCTCCAGTCACTCTGCATCCTGCACTGAACTTCTCCAGTCACTGTGCATCCTGCACTGATCTTCTCCAGTCACAGTTCATCCTGCCCTGATCTTCTCCAGTCACTCTGCATCCTGCACTGATCTTCTCCAGTCACAGTTCATCCTGCCCTGATCTTCTCCAGTCACTCTGCATCCTGCACTGATCTTCTCCAGTCACTCTTATCCTGCACTGATCTTCTCCAGTCACTCTTCATCCTGCACTGATCTTCTCCAGTCACTCTGCATCCTGCACTGATCTTCTCCAGTCACTCTGCATCCTGCACTGATCTTCTCCAGTCACTCTGCATCCTGCACTGATCTTCTCCAGTCACTCTGCATCCTGCACTGATCTTCCCCAGTCACTCTTCATCCTGCACTGATCTTCTCCAGTCACTCTTCATCCTGCACTGATCTTCTCCAGTCACTGTGCATCCTGCACTGATCTTCTCCAGTCACTGTGCATCCTGCACTGATCTTCTCCAGTCACTGTGCATCCTGCACTGATCTTCTCCAGTCACTGTGCATCCTGCACTGATCTTCTCCAGTCACTGTGCATCCTGCACTGATCTTCTCCGGTCACTGTGCATCCTGCACTGATCTTCTCCAGTCACTCTTCATCCTGCACTGATCTTCTCCAGTCACAGTTCATCCTGCCCTGATCTTCTCCAGTCACTCTGCATCCTGCACTGATCTTCTCCAGTCACAGTTCATCCTGCACTGATCTTCTCCAGTCACAGATCATCTGGCCCTGATCTTCTCCAGTCACTCTGCATCCTATGCACCCTCACCTTTATATAATATGCCATCATGTTGTGCTTATTAATTCTTGGTCTTTCTCGCACAGGATCCATTGCTGCTGTCCTGAGAAGACTACAACATGGAGGTCCGTGTCCTCTCTCGCCCACATCTATCGGTTCCTGTCCTCTGTAGACTCGCGGCTCATGATGTCCTGCTCTTTTTTACTAGGTTGGTAAGAAGCTCCTGAACTCTGTCCCTGGATGTGTCGATGACGTTCTTCACGGCCTGGTGTCCTGCTCTCCGGGGCTGCGTGTACTTCAGGGACACAGAGTTGTATTACGTTCCGATCTTGATCAGGTTAAGGGACGTGTAGCGCTGTTGTCTGGCGGGGGCTCAGGACATGAACCAGCACATGCAGGTAACGGCTCTGTCGTGTTCTCTGCTTCACTATATATACACTTCTCACTTCTTTTGCTCTTCCTTAAAGGGGTTGTCCTACTATAGCGTCTTAGGTGATGACTATGATCACTGGTATCCCCACGATGATGACGACAGGGGTCCTATGACCTCCACTGGGGGAGCGGTGGTCATGTATATGAGCTTCCACAACATTCAGTGTCTATAGGACAGAAAGAGATAGCTAAGTACAGCTCTTGGCTGTCTAGGAACGTACTGAATCTTTCATAGACTGCAGTGTTAAAGGGGTCCTCTCACTTCAGCAAGTGGCATTTATCATGTAGGGAAAGTTAATACAGGGCACTTACTAATGTATTGTGATTGTCCATATTGCCTCCTTTGCTGGTTTCATTCATTTTTCCATCACATTATACACTGCTTGTCTCCATGGTTACGACCACCCTGCAATCCATCAGTAGTGGTCGCGCTTGCACACTATAGGAAAAGGCATCAGCCTCTCTAGCGGCCAGGACTATGGGAGTGCACATAGGCTAGTGCTTTTTCTTGTAGCATGCAAGCATGACCACCGCTGCTGGATTGCAGAGTGGTCGTAACCATGGAAACGAGCAGTGTATAATGTGATAGAAAAATAAATCCAACCAGCAAAGGAGGCAATATGGACAATCACAATACATTAGTAACCGCCTTGTATTAACTTTCTCTACATGATAAATGTTATTCGATGAAGTTAGACTACCCCTTTAATTCATTGCACTCTATGGGGAAAACAATCTAATGATCGCATGTTCAAGTCCCCTAGGGGGACTGAAAAAATTTAAAAAAAGTTTAAAATATCTGTAAATCTACATAAGTGGTATAGTACTTGCTGTACTCCCTTACATAGCCTGGTCTCATCAGATTTAAGGACATGGCCTATTTTGGACTGTAGGACCAATTTTTATTTTATTTTTTTCTCTGAATTTCAAAAGCCATAACTTTTTGTATTTTTCTGTTGACATAGTTAGCGTGTTTTTTGTAGGACTGATTGAATTTTTTAAATGGCACTATAATTTTTGGGGGGTGACATGCTTGTTTTTTTTTAACCTGTTCTGCCCCTTTTCTAAAATGTTTTATTCCACGGTCAACCCTTTAATACCCAGGTGATCCCTCCTCTTTTACTCTCCATAGGGTACGTTGGTCAGGGCATGCTGACTGGGGTCATTGCCGGTCCCGTCTTCACATCACCTCCAGTTGGAAGCATTGTTGCAGCCATCAGGACGGTAGCTCAGGCAGGAGCAGGTACAGTTTTCATCTCTCCAGTAATTGTATAATCAGTATAACCCTCATCTTCTCACCCTCACTCCCAAGCTAGTTGCTAAAATGACTTGACACGTTCTGGATTATTACAATGGTCAATATTTTCTAGTTATTGCTGCCATTTTGAATAAATTAAAGGGTCTCGTGAAGACAAGCCCTGGTTGAGTGATCCACTGGCTTCTTTAACCCACAGACATGAACTTTATAAATAAGGGGAAGCTACAACTGGCCAGACATTCCCCCCTGCAGTGGTTGCAGCAATGCATGGGTGCACAGAGGCCACTAGAGTGGGTGCCTGTCTTAGATAGTGGATCCCTGCTCATAAAAGGTAGTACCAAGCAGGAAACCCTCTTAATGGCGTCCATGTAGGACAGGGTTTGTGCTTAATAGGTATGAGGGAAGCGAGATCCAAAGTTGCTTCACTCAAAATTTTGGTTTAATGCTGTATAGAGAACCGTCTCCATACAGCATTAAAATGGATGGCCTCCGACGAAGCGAAGTCAGTTATTCCCGAAGTCTTGCGAGACCTCGGTGAATAACCTCAGCATTTGATTTTTTTAAACTGGAAAACCATTTTAAAACTTGGATCCGAACTCGGCTTCAGTTCTGAAGGTACCAGTTGGAACCGAAGCCGAGCTTGGATCCAAATTTTAAAATGGTTTTCCGGTTTAAAAATCAAATACCAAAGTTATTCACCAAAGTCGCAACACTTCGGGAATAACTGACTTCGCTTCGTCAGAGGCCATACATTTTAATGCTGTATGGAGACAGAACGGATTTGTTGTGGATTTGGCATCACGGATTTACAGTGTGTGCAGCAAATCCCAAATTTCTGGCCCATTCCAAAAACCGACCCTTTAACTTGGTCTTCTTCCCTTTATTTCATCGCAGCTGGCGTTCTGTTACTGGTGAAGAATTATACAGGTGACCGCCTGAATTTTGGTTTAGCTCTTGAGCGTGCACGGCGGGATGGGGTGGATGTGGAAATGGTAGTGATTGCAGATGATTGCGCCTTCTACTCACCTCGCAAGGCTGGACGCCGAGGGCTGTGTGGAATCATACTGATCCATAAGGTGATGTACACAGTCTTAACTTCCTAACGTGTGGAAAAATGTTATATAAACTTTCAAGATCCTAAAAGTGAAGTTTATACATAATTTGCAGCCTGAAATGTTACTTGAAAGGGGTTTTCATCTGATAAATGTTATTTGCCTCTCCTGTTGTCATTAAAGCGCATCTGTCAGCAGATTTGTACCTATGACACTGGCTGACCTGTTACATGTGCACTTGGCAGCTGAAGGCATCTGTGTTGATCCCATGTTCATATGTGCCTGCATTACTGAGAAAAACTAAGTGTTAATATATGCAAATGAGCCTCTAGGAGCAATGGGGGCGTTGTCATTACACCTAGATGCTCAGCTCTCTCTGCAACTGCCATGTCCTCTCCACTTATTCACAGGTTCAGACAGTGAAAACCTCATCACGCCTGGCCCTGTCAATCAAAGTGCAGAGAATACAGTAGTTGCAGAGAGAGCAGAGCCTCTATGTGTAATGGTAACGCCCCCGTTGCTCCTAGAGGCTCATTTGCATATAATAAAACATCATTTTTCTCACTAATGTGGACACATATGAACATGGGACCAACACAGATGTCTTCAGCTGCCAAGTGCACATGTAACAGGTCAGCCAGTGTCATAGGTACAAAACTGCTGACAGATGCCCTTTAATGGTCCCGCACCATTCTCTCCCTCGTGGTGCCGGGAAATGTTTGCTCATCCAATCGCCACTGAGGGCTGAGCAGTCACTTATAGTCAGCCTCTCCCCTAATGGCAGGTGTCTAGAGAGTGAAGGATCAGGCTGTTAGATGTCAGCATGTGTAATCCTTTTGTTCTCAGGAAAAAAAAATGTAATTTTTATAGTTTATTTTTGGACCATTTTTCTTATTTTACTCATCGTAGATCGCAGGATCTTTAGCAGAGGAAGGAAAAAGTTTGCAAGAAATCGCTTCATTCGTGAAAACCGCTGCTGCAGGAATTGGTAGGAACAAAAGTTGCATTTTTTTTCCTACCAGGTTATTGCAAAGATAAGGCAGCCGAGACTGGCCGGGGAGTGGATGTCAGTGCGTATCCGCTCCCCGGCCTTCTACACAAGCACCGACATCTGTGTACCACTATGTGGTTTAGCCGTTGCCAACCTGGAGGGGCAGCGTCCATCTTTTGTTGCATAATGCATGGGCAGAAGTTCCAGTCCTTCTGTGCTCTAATATAACAGAGGTCACTATGTTTCATCATACAGAATAAGCATAGCAACCCCAATGTCATAAGTTTTTTTCCATTCAGGGATGTTGTTGAAGGGTTGATACTTCTGATGGCTCCTCTCTTGTCTTCTGTAGGTACACTAGGAGTCAGTCTCTCTCCGTGCAGCGTGCCGGGCTCTGGGCCAACTTTTAAGCTTGGCTCTGATGAGATAGAACTGGGACTAGGTAAGAAGACACTGAGCGCAGTCCTGGAAATGGTGCATTTTAGTGTTTACGTTTCACTTTTCAACCCTAAACCCTTTAAAAAGTTTATTTTTGAATGTTTGTTTGCTCAGGTATACATGGAGAAGCCGGGGTACAGAGATATAAGGTAATCTTTATAACCATCATGTTGTTTCGGTGAGGATGGTGGTGACAAATTGATCCCCTAGACTAGGTTGTTCAGGATAAGGGCTCATGCACACGTCTGTGGTTTTGGTCTGCATTTTTTGCGAATCAGATGAAGACCCATTCACTTCAATGGGGCCACAAAATATGCGGACAGCACACCGGTATGTCTGTTTCGCGGCCCTCCAGAAAAATAGAACATGTCCTATTCTCCGTTTTACTGACAAAGAAAGGACTGTTCACGGTGAAGTGCTCTCTGCATTGAACTGCTCCTCCTCCTCTGCTCTGAGTGACATCTGTAGTGGTCTCCTGGTTGGATGCTACAATTGTCACCAGACGGGAGGTGAGGGGATGTGAAGTTGCTCAGTGCAGAACTTTACAATGAAGCACTGCCTCCTGGACACTTGGAGGAACAGAACCTTGCAGAATAAAAGTTAATATTCACACTACTCCTGATAATAAAACACCACAAAAAGTATGTTTGTCCTTCTCTCCCTGTCCCATAACTAGCACTGAATGGTCAGAACTGCTGGCAGACCCCTTTTAAAGCATAATTCAATGCTAAACTTGAGTTTACCAAGAGTCCTGGTGCTCTCATTCCACTGCGGCCTTTCATCCCTTCCTCTATGGCCTTATCTGCTGTCTTGTTCCTACCAGGTGCCTTCCTGATGCTTCTGGGGAAAGTAGGGGTGGGCATGTTGGATTCTCACTGGAGATAAACCGCCACCACAGGTTTCTGGCAGTGACTTGTTCCCCCTCCCTAATGATAACTCATGCACACTGGGCTCGGCTGTGTATGGGAGAAATAGACATCAGCCATACCTTTCATTTATTTTAGAGAAGTCTTCTGTTCTGTTCTCCGTCTCTGGTTTCCAAAGTGATATGATTCTGAATTTTTGGTAGTATTTAGGCTACTTTCACACAAGCGTAAATATTTTCCAGTATTGAGCTCCGTCATAGGGTCTCAGTACCGGGAAAAAAACGCTTCCGTTTCGTCCACATTCATTGTCAATGGAGACAAAACGTAACTGAACAGAACGCAGTGCTCCAAAATGCATTCTGTTCCGTTCTCATACCGGAGAGCAGCATGCTGCGGTTCTGTTTCCGTCCTGGGATGCGGAGCAAGACGGATCCGTCATGACCCACAATGCAAGTCAATGCGGACGGATCCGTTTTCTCTGACACAATAGAAAACGGATCCGTCTCCCATTGACTTTCAATGGAGTTCATGACGGATCCGTCTTGGCTATGTTAAAGATAATACAACCGGATCCGTTCATAACGGTTGCAGACGGTTGTATTATCAGTAACGGATGTGTTTTTGCTGAACCTTGCTGGATCCAACAAAAACGCTGGTGTGAAAGTAGTCTTAGCTAGATTATCACTCATCACTGTGACATTTTCCCGCAACAGATGATGTCTTGTGATGAGGTTGTGAAGCTCATGATTGATCATATGACCGATCCAGCCAGCAAGTCAAGGGTGGACATACATTCAGGTGAGCACAACTAGTATATCCACAGGTCCTCATCAGGTTTTCTAGGAATTTCCATGAGTTGAACTCCTACCAATCACACACAGACTACATTTTTGGAAAACCCCTTTAATGAGCTATTAAACCACAGGAGAGCTCAGTAATGTTTTAAACATATAATAATTGTTTTAAAGGGGTATTCCCATCATAGACAATGGGGGCGTATCGCTAGGATATGCCCTATTGTCTGATAGGTGCGGGTCTCACCGCTGGGACCCGCACCTATATCCAGAACGGAGCGGGGAGCGTTGTGCCTGGAGGACCCCGGGGTCCGGCCACCACCAGACGCAGCTCCTCGCTGCTCCCATAGAAATGAATGGGAGCGCAACCCCGATTGTATGGCTCCCATTCATTTCTATGGAGCCCACGTAAATAGCCGAGCCAGTGCTCGGCTATTTTCGGTGGCCCTAAAGAAATGAATGGAGGGCGGCTGCGCATGCACAGTGCGCCCTCCTGAACTTTACCCGTTCCGTTCTCGATATAGGTGCGGGTCCCAGCAGCTATCAGACAAGGGGGCATATCCTAGCAATATGCTCCCATTGTCAATGATGGGACAAACCCTTTAATACAAGGAAATCATCTACAATGAGAAGTGTCTACACCTAAAATTATTTTTCCACAATTATTGTGCTGTGCTGCATTCACCATTCTGCAGGATTCAGAGCTGAAATCTTAAGGGTTAAACCTTATATAGCAAGCAATTCATAGGAAGCATCCCTTCCTGGCAAGCGGCCGCTCGTGGAGTGGAGGTGACCACTGCTATTACATGCAGCGATCAATAATGCCATCGCTTGTCCCCATACAGAATCAGTGCCAGCAGAAGAGTGCTGTTTAGATGGAAACATTGATGTAAGGGTCACTGTGAACCATCCTCTTATCCAATGAACGAGCATTTCGAATGGCAGCACCTTTACACCGGCAGATTACCCCTAATGAGCGTTCGTACGAATGCTCTTTAACAATAATCTCCCGGACATTGGGCAGTGCAAAGGGCCCTTTAGTGACTGTTCTGTTCTGGAGGGTGTCGTCTTTACACCAGGCACTATACAGGGATCGGAAGTGGTAAAAACTATGCAGAATCCCATGATAGAGGGATCCCATCAGCCAGACGGCACAATTAGTAATTCACGGCATATGTTGGCGATTCTACTTTTGCCATCGTTCTCCGCTGCGTGTTCCCAGTGTTATCTCTATGGATTTCTTTTCTCACAACTGTATTGTTTCTTCAGGTGACCCCATTATATTAATTGTGAATAACCTGGGAGGCTTATCCTGTCTGGAGCTGCAGATAGTGGCCGGCTCGGCTGTGCGTTTTCTAGGTTAGTAGAAGCATACCTTTTCCCATTCTTTTAGTTCATCCTCCACCTCACACTATTCCGTTGTGCTGTAGAGGGTCGTGGCCTACGCATAGAGCGTGCAATGACTGGATCCTTCATGACGGCTCTCGAGATGAGTGGCGTCTCCCTCACCCTAATGAAGACATCACCCGAAATTCTGCAGCTCTTTGGTAATTTAATTTGTTTTATTTTACTATTTTATTTTACTGACTTCTTTACTCTGGAGGTCATGAACGTGCGCTTCTTTTTTTTTTTTTTTTAAATGGCTGTTAAATATTTGTGCTGTCACAGATAAGGACACATCAGCTCCTGCTTGGCCTCGTGTATCGCACGTTCCCGTGACGGGTCGGACACGCACTTTCCCATGTGCTCCTGAAAGCCCACAGCCGAAGGAGGCTCACCCTGATGGTATGTCCAGTGAACGTGCATCACATAACCCCTATTAGGACATATATATGTCCTGGTCAGGACCCCACTCTATTAGCTGCTGCAAATTAGTATGTGTTGTAACATAGACTCATCCTTGTGTTAGTCAAGAGCGTGCAGATCTACAGCCGGGTACTCGGGTACGTGTGCAACACGCTCCTATCCCTGGAGGAGGAACTAAATGATTTGGACCGGGCAGCTGGGGACGGTGATTGTGGGAGCACACATGCAAGGGCAGCCCATGGTGAGTTATGTCTTACAACATAGTGATCTCTGATGCCTGCTGTACATCCGTAATAAGTGTTGAATTTCTGCAGCCATCAAGGACTGGATAAGCAGTGGGCAGCTCCCCTCTCACCCATCGCGGTTTCTTGCCGCATTGTCACATGTCCTGCTGGAGAAGATGGGGGGGACTTCAGGAGCGGTGAGGAGATCTCATAACATTAATATGCAACTGTTTTAGCGTTCCTCCAATTTTAAAGGGGTTTTCCATGATTTTACTACTGATGACCTCTCCTCAGGATAGGTAATCAGTATCTGATCGGTGGGGTCCGACACCTGGGACCCCTGCTGATCAGCTGTTTGCTCCTGTGAGCGCCACTACCTTCTCCCTGTTCACCAAGCACAGTGCCGTACATTGTATAGCGGCTGTGCTTGGTATCGCGCTCAGTGCATTCACATGGATGGGGCTGAGCCCCTCCTAGGCCACGTGACCAATGAACGTGACGTTACTGGCCAAGGAAAAACTGAGAGAAGGCCTTGGTGCTCACAGAAGCGCCGGTGCCTTCTCAAACAGCTGATAGTTGGGGGTCCCGGGTGTCGGACCACCATCGATCAGATACTAATGACCTATCCTGAGCATAGGTCATCAGTAGTAAAATCACGGAAAACCCCTTTGACTGAAAAAATCATATACTGTAGTGCTTACTATGAGCTTTAAAGGGGTATTCCGGTTACAAAACGTTATCCCCTATCCACTGCATAGGGGGTAGCTATTAGATTAGTGGGGGTCAGGGGCGTAGCTATAGGGGGTGCAGAGGTAGCAGTCGCTACCGGACCCATGAGCCTGAGGGGGCCCCAAAGACCCTTGTGCCACATAAGAAGACATACAAAATACTGAGGGTAGGGGGGCCCAAGCTGAACTCTTGCACCAGGGCCCATGAGCCTTTAGCTACGCCCCTGGTGGGGGTCCCACCAGTCATGAGAACGGGAGTCCCAGATCTCCTGAAACGGACAGAGCGTCTGGTCGAAGTTTGCCCCGTCGCTCCATTCATTGCTGTGGGAGCGCCGGCGATAGCTGAGTACATCGCTCCAATGTTCCCTCAAAAATGAATGAAGCGGTGGCGTGTATTCCGGCCAGGGGGAGCGACACAGAGTTTGGGGCCCCAATTCTCATGATCGGTAGGACTCCCACCAATCTAATGGTTATTACAGGATAGGGAATAACTCTTTGTAACCAGAATACCTATTTAGGGGTGAGTCCCATCTGGCCATTAATGGCATATTCACATGGATTCACCATAAACGTCCCAAAGTGCAGGTCCCCTCTCACTGCTGTAATGAATGGAGCGGTGGCCGGGCATGCATGCACTCCTTCCACTTCTATGGGAGTTCTGAAATAGCTGAGAAAGCAGTCAGGAGCCCAGTTCTCCAGATGGCACCCGCAGCGGTCGGACATTTATAGCATTTAACTTTGGATGGAGGTGAACCACAATCCTTGATGATGGCTTGGATCTATCATTAATGAGTCCCAGTCTGCAGCTCAGTGATGGCTGGATCACGTAACAAGTGGGGTGCATGCAAATGTTTGCAAAAGTCATGAGATTTTACTTAGGATGTGATCACATTTTTTTTTTTACTATGTTTTAGTCAGGCTGTTTACTTACATCTCTCTGTTTTATTGTTCACTTTAGCTGTATAGTCTTTTCTTAATGGCGGCCGCTCAACCCTTACAAAATCAGTCTGGACCCCAGGCGTGGGCAGCAGCGATGGAGGCTGGGATACAGGCAATGAAGAGGTAAAGAGAAATAAAGGATATCTTCGTTTTTGAGGCTGATATGGCGATCCACTTCCCATAATTATGAGATTGATCCACTAATAACACACCCAGGGCCGTAGGAATTAAAGTTCTTCAGTGTTTCCCTAAGACTGTCATTTTTGGCAGTTAAAGGGGTTCTCAAGGATTCACATACTGATGACCTCTCCTCAGGGCAGGTCATCAATATGACATCAGCAGGGGTCCGACATTCCTGCCAATCGGCTGTTTGAGGAAGCTGCTGCCCTAACCTGAGCTCTGGGGAGCGCTGCGGCCTTCTCACAGCTCAACAAGCACAGCGCTGTCAAGTTGATAGTGGCCGTGCTTGGTATTGCAGCCCAGGTCCATTCACTTAAATGGGACTGAGCTGTGCCTAGGACATGTAACCGATGTACAGTGATGTCACATGGCCTAGGAAGAGACCTAATCGCTCACGTAGCACCACAGTCTTGTCCTACAGCTGATCAGCATGGCTCCCGGGAGTCTAATCCCCCACTGATCTGATACTGATGACCTATCCTGAGGATAGTCCATCAATATGTAGGTCCTGAAAAACCCCTTTACCCAGATTTAGTTTGCTGATGGACTACCAAGGACCAGGACAATTTTCATTTTTTCCTTCCCACATTCCATCAGCCATAACTTTTTCACATAGCCACATAAGGGCTTCTTTTTTGCAGGACAAGCTGCAATTTTCAATGTATAGTGTATAACGTTTGTTAAAAAAATAAAAACCTTTGGAAAAAAATTAAAAGTTTTGCAGGGTGAGCTGTAGTTTTATTGGTACCATTTTGGGGTATGTATGACTTTTTGATCACTTTTTATTACATTTTTTGGGGGAGGGGACAATTTTTTTCCAGTTCACAGCATTCACCACACAGGAAAAATATTTTTTTATTTTAATAGATTAGACATATTCAAAGTCGGCTATGCCAGTTATGTATATTTTTTATTTTTATCTGTAAATTGGGAAAGGAGGGGTGATTGAATGGACCCCCGCCGATCAGCTCTTTGAAGAGGAGCGCCGCTTTCTGGTTATTACGATTCGTCTCCAGTGGAGCGGCGGCAAGAACTGTCTCCGTGCAAGTGAATGGAGCGAGTACTTGTAATACACTGCACTTCTGAGAGGACATGTAGTGTAAGGCCCCATTCACACGACCGTATGTATTCCGTGTCCGTATAAAAACGGAACGGAAGACATACGGAATGTCTTCCGTAGTGTTCAGCATTTTTGCAGACCCATTGACTTTAATGGGGCTACGGATGAGTTTTGCGGCCAAGTATAGGACATGTTTCCTTTTTTTTGCGGGAGAACTTCTGTAATATACGGATGCGGAATGCACACGGTGTGCATTCCGCATTTTTTTTCTCCTATGGAAAAATGAATGGGTCCGTATGGTTCCGCATCCTATCCGCAAAAATGCGGATAAGATACGGAAATGAACATACGGTCGTGTGTTCGTGGGGGTGTCGGGTATCAGATCCCCGCCAATCCAGTATTGATGACCTATCCTGACCATAGGTCATGAATATATATGGCAGAACTTCTTTTCACTGATATGAATATGGCTTACATGAATGTTTACGAGCTGTCAGAAGTTCAGGGATGCACATCGAGTCATGGGGGCAGCTCCCTGACGGATTCACTGTAAAGCAGATATCCTGAAAGGGAAGACTGTAAAACAATAAATGTTAAAAAATTTTTTATAGAGGCCAATTGAAAAAAAAAATATTTTTAGCCCAAAATGAGTAAGATGCAAAAAAAGTGCCTCAAGAGGTGTCCATAGGCTTTAATCTCAGTGTATTTTGTCTCTTTAGATATGGGGGAGCGGAGCCTGGGGACAGGACAATGGTAAGTACCATCCAGGCTGTTATTGATCTCTGTCCCTTGAGTCATCACCTGCCACTTACCTGCCATTTGTGTCTAGCTGGACTCCCTGTCTGCTGCCAACGTCGTGCTGCAATCTCTACACACCCCGAACTGCAACGCAATGGAGATTCTTGGCCGCGCTGCAAAGGTGAGCTTTCACCAGGTCCCGGTATATACATTTATGAGGACGGAGTACGCCGACTGGTCGTCTGATTCTGTGTCTTTTCTTGCAGAGCGCCTCCGATGCCGCAGAAGAGACAAAACACATGACAGCTGGGGCCGGCCGTGCCAGTTACATAGGGTCCTCCACGCTCAGCCGTCCAGATCCAGGGGCCAGAGCTGCTGCGGCTATCCTGCAAGCTATATGGGACGGTCTGAATGACGGTTCTTAGAGTGGAAGCTGCTTTGTTAGACTGATAGCTTTCCCCTTAGAGGTTTGTTAAGCTGAAGTGATGCATAAATCATAGTCTACAATCACTTAGCCTATTCTGCCAGAAATGATTTCCTACCAGTATCCAGATCTAGCAGAACCAGCGTCGCGTTTTCATACATAATAACCATGGCTTTAAATATCCTTTCTTCCTGCAAAACATTCCTGAAATAAAAAAGACTTGTCACAGTTATTGCTAAAGGTGTCTTATCATTCATCTTCATTGTCATGCTGCTCGGTGCATTGGGGTCTTGTTTCAGTGCACTGATATAGTGGGGGGGGGGGGGTCGGTCCTGTGCTATTGCTTTCCACTTATAGTTTATCACTATACTACATATGCAACCAGTTTGTGATAAGTTGTCAGGTCACTCATCCTCCCAAAACCAGCACATTCATCTCCGATAGGCCCCTTCCACATCTGCGGCACGGTGCTCCAGCAGACTGTTCCGGTGGGTGAATACATGTTGTATTTTCGTTCCAAGGGGTTGCCATGCTGCGGCCGAATCCGCGGCCCGCCCCCATTGCAGTGAATGGGCCCCTGCGGCACGGGGCTCTCACAGGAACAGCCCGCCGGATCTGTGCTGCCGCAGGTGTGAAAATAGCCTTACCAGTTAGCATACAAAAGGAAAGAAAACCAGCTCACTAGCGCCACCTTCTGGAAGTGAGTCCCTCTGAGCCAAAGTGCAACTTTTTATCAAGCCTTGGGACATGACATAGAAAATCCCAAGACTGTCATGTCCAAAGGCTTGTTAAAAAGTCAGACTTTAGGGAACCACTTCCAAAAGGTGGCGCTAGTGAGATGGTTCTCTTTCCCAGGGAGATACGTCTTTGCATATTATTTTCCCATTGAGAACTGCCAGTAAGTCTCCATACAAAGGGCATCTCTCACCACGGATACATGAACAGTCCTGGAAATAAGGAGTCCAGAGTGCTACTTTTTATTGTCCCCCTGTCAGCATTTATTGCTGTGCTGAAATACCTTGCCAGGACTGCTGTGCATGCGCATGAGTCCTCTCCATTATGTTCGCACAGCCCAGCATTCCTGACTGTGTATTTCAGTACAGCTTTGAGCCCTGACAGCGGAGGACCAGAGGGCAGTAGGAAAATAAAAAATGGTCTTCTCTGGCCTCCTTATCTGCAGTACTGAGCATCTATTACTAAGATAACAGTACAAAATAGC